>JAYMGU010000025.1:688258-728169 GCA_036178185.1 Liparis tanakae
CGGGTACAGGATCAATAGCGTCCATGGAGGACACGGGTACAGGATCAATAGCGTCCATGGAGGACACGGGTACAGGATCAATAGCGTCCATGGAGGACACGGGTACAGGATCAATGTCCTGAGGTCACATGTCCTGACTCCTGAGGTTAGGGTTAAGGTGCGTTCACACCGGATGCGACAAAATTCTGTCGCGCGACAACTTTACATGTTGAGTCAATGCAAAGCTGCGACGCTGTTTTTTTTCCTGCGAGCAGCGTCAGGCGCCACAGAGCAGCACGAACAGAGCGGATGTCGCGGGGCGAACTGAGCGAACAGAGCGATCTGTCGCAGCTCCTTGTCGCTCGAGTTGAAATTTCTGAACTCGAGCGACAGAAACGCGTGAGTCATAGTTGCGTCAGCCAATCAGCGTTGAGAAGCTCCGCTCGTCATCGTTCTGCTGGCCGGTTTAGAAAGTGGAGGAAGATTCTTGTCGAGGTTCGTGGGCAAAACAAACTTTATGACACGACTCTTTACTTACCGAAACCGTAGCGATAAAGATGAAGCGTGGAAGGAGGTGGGAGAAACCGTGGGACTACCCGATACGTTTACAATGTGTGCGTTTGCTTTTATTCTCGCTGTGTGTTGTACTTCACTATGAACCAAGCGCCGGCATACGTGTTTCATGGCAGCGGAGATCTGCCGCCGGAGGAGGAGGAAAAGTCTCAGACACACGAATCATAGAGAGAGAGAGAGAGAGAGAGAGAGAGAGAGAGCAGCTCGTCCGCTAACAAGTGGAAGCTCTCTGCGGCCCTGTCGTTCCTCGACCCGTGTTTACGCCGTGGGAGACGAGCGGGGACATGGGGGGAGGGGCGGAGGAGACTAGCGGGGACATGGGGGGAGGGGCGGAGGAGACTAGCGGGGACATGGGGGAGGCGGAGGAGACTAGCGGGGACATGGGGGAGGGGCGGAGGAGACTAAGCGGGGACATGGGGGAGGCGGAGACTAGCGGGGACATGGGGGGGGGGGCGGAGGAGACTAGCGGGGACATGGGGGGAGGGGCGGAGGAGACTAGCGGGACATGGGGGAGGGTGGAGGAGACGAGAACATGGGGGAGGAGGAGACTAGCGGGACATGGGGGAGGCGGAGGAGACGCGGGGACATGGGGGAGGGCGGAGGGTCAGGAAGTCAGGACCGCAGAGTCCAGAGAGAAGGAGAGAGAGGGGCAGCAGCAGGGCGACTCACAGGGCGACAAGTGAAGACACAACATCTCAGGCTGGTTAAGGAAAAGATTCATATGGCTGAAGAAGCGGGCGCGATAAGCCACGCCCCCGCTGCGTCTCGTCTTGTGGCGTCCGGTGTGAACACCCTTTTTTTGTCACGCGACAGAATCCTGCGGCAGCCGCGACAAGAAATATTTTGTTGCGTCCGGTGTGAACGTACCTTTACTCTAGAGACATAATTGTGTGATAAAGTAGTAGGGAATCTTGTGCTTGTTGTAGAGATGTGACTGTGGAATCCAACAGTTTCCCAGATTTCTCGAGAGAAGCCATAAAGAGGGAGGAAGTCCACTTTTCTGCTCATTCATCTCCATTGTAATTCTGAGCGCCTTTCAACTCTTTTGAAGCAAACAGGAGCATTTTCTGAACTATGATTACACTATCATTTCTAAACCTAAATAAGTATTTAAGAATATGTACACGTTCACACAAGCCTTGAGCTTCTCCTAATGTGGACGTTTTTAGGGTCAGAGTTATAGTTCTCTTTAAAATCCAAATGTTCTGACAGGTTGCTTTCATCAGATTCAGAGCTGTGTCTCTCACTCACAGGTGCTTCACATTAGGCTAATCAGTGGCGGATCTCACACACACACACACACACACACACACACACACACACACACACACACACACACTCTTGTCTATCATACATTGCAAGCCACACAGACCAACGGTTTGTGCGTGCGTGTGGCAGCGTGCGCGCGTTTGTCTATATATGGAGAGATATTAGAAGAGAACCAATATTAGAGTTTTCAGGTCTCATTTAACCCAGAAAAATAACAAACATATCGGCGCGTTCAGCTCAATCTTTCCTCTCTATTGATTCTACTATTTTGGTGATTTGATCATGTTTTATTTGACAGGGTTTAACAAATTCTTTTGTAGAAAAAAAATCCATATGTTCAGATGTTTAAGCTATGTTCAGCCTATTTAAGATGTTGGCATCTATTTTAAGCTATGTCCAACTTTTCGACATTTTCAGTTATTCATTTCATATTTAAGTTATTTTCAGCTATTTTCATTCATTCATTTTATATTTCAGATATTTTCAGTTATTCATTTAATATTTCAGCTATTTACAGACATTTTCACTTATTCATTTCATATTTCAGCTATTTTCACCTGTTCATTTCAGCTATTTCCAGACTTTTTCAACTATTCATGTAATATTTCAGCTATTTTCAGCTATTTTCAAACCTTTTTCAGCAATTTAGTTTTTACTTTTCAGCTTCAAGCTTTCAGCATTCCAACGCATTTTCAGCAGGAAATGCATTTTCTAGTTATTATTAGTTGGAATGCTTCAGCAGTCCAACTATTGTTCTTGTAATCTTTATTTAAACTTTTTATTATTCTTCTATTTCTTCCGTACCTTTTTTGTCCCCTTTCAACTCCTTCATATATTCAGCTATTTAAACAATTCAAATATTAAAAAAAATCAGCTTCTTTAGGATTAGATTGGAATAACTTTTCATATTTCAAATGTTTCAAATATTTAAATACTTTATGTGATTTTAAATTCATCAGTTCCTATGGAGAAAATCTTCAAATTTAAAAAGCTTCCAGTATCTTCATATGTTCAGCAAATTCAGCAATTTATTTTTTCTTATGTTCACATAGCCTTCAGCTATTACTGTATATTTTCAAATATTTTCTATCTTTTCAAATTTTCAATTTTCTTTTTTTTTTATGGAATAAATAATGAATGGGATCCAATGAGAGAAATCTTCAAATCCGCTTCAACTTGTTCAACTTTAAAAGCTTACTATATCGGCATACATTCATCTAAAGACACCACTTAACCTTTATAATGTTGACAAAATCTTTAGCTATAACTTTATTAAAGCTTGTTTTGATAGCTCTTATACTTTTTAAACTGTGATTTTTTTAGTTTGATGCTTTTTCCGTTTTTTGGGACTTTTCACAGCACAGACCTGTTGGCTCAGAGTGGAGAGCAGTCAGATTCTTGCTATTCAATTATTTGGAAACTGTTGCTACGACCACAACATGCACTCTTTAGGCATAATTTCAAGATGTAGTCGTAGGAAATCTTGTGCTTGTCGTACACGTATACCAATAGAAGCCAACAGAATAACACAGTTGGCTACCCAACGCTTAACGAGCGAGTAAATACGACTCTCTCCCCCATTCCCTGCCATGTTAAATTTGAACACAATTTTCTCTATCGAAGAAAACCAGAGCACTTTCTGAATCTCTACTACGCTCTCATTTCTAAACCCCGGAAACATTGAATCACACCCGAACGTTCACACAAGCCTTGAGCTTCTCATAATGTGGACGTTTTTAGGGTGAGAGTTATGGTTCTCTGTGAAATCCAAATGTTCTGACAGGTTGCTTTCATCAGATTCAGAGCTGTCTGTCTCTGTCACACAGGTGCTTCACATTAGGCTAATCAGTGGCGGATCTCACACAAGCTCTTGTTTACCAACATTGCAACCCACTCACACACTGACCAACGGGTTGTGTGTGCGTGTGTCTATATATGGAGAGATATTAGAAGAGAACCAATATTAGAGTTTTCAGGTCTCATTTAACCCACAAAAATAAAACACCTATCGGCGCGTTCGGCTCAATCCTTCCTCTATTGATTCTACTATTTTGGTGATTTGATCATGTTTTATTTGACAAGGTTTAACAAATGCTTTTGTAGAAAAAAAATCCATATGTTCAGATGTTTAAGCTATGTTCAGCCTATTTAAGATGTTGGCAGCTATTTTAAGCTATGTCCAACTTAAAAAAAAACATATTTCAGCAAATTTCAGACAATGTTCAGCTATTTCCAGACATTTTCAGTTATTCATTTCATATTTAAGTTATTTTTAGCTATTTTCATTTATTCATTTCATATTTCAATTATTTTCAGTTATTCATTTAATATTTCAGCTATTTTCACCTATTCATTTCAGCTATTTCCAGACTTTTTCAACTATTCATTTAATATTTCAGCTATTTTCAGACATTTTCAGCTATTTTCAAACCTTTTTCAGCAATTTCGTTTTTACTTTTCAGCTTCAAACTTTTAGCATTCCAACACATTTTCAGCAGGAAATGCATTTTCTAGTTATTCTTCTATTTCTTCTGTACCTTTTTCGTCCCCTTTCAACTCCTTCATATATTCATCTGTTTAAACAATTCAAATATTAAAAAAATCAGCTTCTTCAGGATTAGATTGGAATGACTTTTCATGTTTCAAATGTTTCAAATTTTCATATATTTAAATACTTTTATGTGATTTTAAATTCATCAGTTCCTATGGAGAAAATCTTCAAATTTAAAAAGCTTCCAGTATCTTCATATGTTCAACAATTTCAGCAATTTATTTTTTCTTATGTTCAGATAGCCTTCAGCTATTACTGTATATTTTCAAATATTTTTTGTCTTTTCAAATTATTAATTTTTTTATGGAATAAATAATGAATGGGATCCAATGAGAGAAATCTTCAAATCCACTTCAACTTGTTCAACTTTATAAGCTTACTATATCGGCATACATTCAGCTAAAGACACAACTCAACTTAAAATGTTGACAAAGGTGTTAGCTATAACTTTGTAATTCATCTTCTTTTCATATCTTGTATAGTTATTTAATTGTTATTATTTTAGTTTTATGTGTTTTTCCGCTCGTCCTGACGTTTACAATGGGTGTGTGTGGGGAGGTCTAGAGCGGTGACGTCATTGCTAGAGTGCAGCGCTGCGTCAGGATCAAGCGGAAAAAGATTTGTATAACTTCACTACGGCCACAGTTCTTACTCTTTAGACATATTTTGTTGAAAAAGTAGTAGGGAATCTTGTGCTTGTTGTAGAGATGTGACTGTGGAATCCAACAGTTTCCCAGATTTCTCGAGAGAAGCCATAAAGAGGGAGGAAGTCCACTTTTCTGCTCAGTCATAGCATTTTCTAAACTGCGACTATACCCTCATTTCTTAACCTAAAAAATATTTAAGGATATGTACACGTTCACACAAGCCTTGAGCTTCTCCTAATGTGGACATTTTTAGGGTCAGAGTTATAGTTCTCTTTAAAATCCAAATGTTCTGACAGGTTGCTTTCATCAGATTCAGAGCTGTCTGTCTCTCACTCACAGGTGCTTCACATTAGGCTAATCAGTGGCGGATCTCACACACACACACACACACACACACACACACACACACACACACACACACACAGGCTCTTGTCTATCATACATTGCAAGCCACACAGACCAACGGTTTGTGCGTGCGTGTGGCAGCGTGCGCGCGTGTGTCTATATTTGGAGAGATATTAGAAGAGAACCAATATTAGAGTTTTCAGGTCTCATTTAACCCAGAAAAATAACAAACATATCGGCGCGTTCGGCTCAATCTTTCCTCTTTATTGATTCTACTATTTTGGTGATTTGATCATGTTTTACTTGACAGGGTTTAACAAATTCTTTTGTATTTTCTAAACTGCGACTATACCCTCATTTCTTAACCTAAAATATATTTAAGAACATTTTAACGTTTACAAAAGCCCTGTGCCTCTCAAAATCACGTTACTTTTGCGATTGGAGTTATGGTATTCTGTCAAGTTCTGAAGATTCACAGGGTGTTTTTGAAGAAATCCAAAGGCAATTCTGCCTTCAGGAGCTGCACGCAGCTGCTCCTCGTTAACAATCAACAGGAGGGACACAAGGAGCAGCCTCTGTCCCGATGTTTATCAACACGGAGGACCAGACGAGAGCAAACTGACCTCAATAATACATCTCACTACTTTTAATACAGAAATGAGGAGAAATAGGTCACATTTAACTTCATAGACAGATGAATAATATTAGCGCGTTCGGCTGAGTCTTTCCTCTCTATTGATAATACTATTTTGGTGATTTGATCATGTCCACTCCCAGTGTTAAGATCTCTTCTTCCTTCAATGACACATCTCATTACCGGAGATGTTGGCATTGATAAACACACACACACATATATATATATATATATATATATATATATATATATATAAAATGTACATCAATTACACATCTCTCTCCTTTCTGTTTATTGTTCTCTTTTGTTACTCTCTATTGTTTGTTTCTCTCTCTATTTTTCAATCTTTCTTTCTCTCTCCCTCTCTCTATTCTGTCTATCTTTCTCCCTTTTTTCTTTGATTGTAATTCATGTCTTGGATTAATTAGATGCAGTTTTTCTTCCATCTTTTCCAGATATACATTTCCACTGAAAGAATGTTCAGAAGTTAAATTCAATATTTTTGGGCTTCAACACTTTTCAGCAGTTAATTTCCCTTTTCAGCTGTTCTTCAGATATTTTTCAGCTATTTTCAGAAACATTTCAGCTTTTAGCATTCCAACGCATTTTCAGCAGGAAATGCATTTTCTAGTTACAAACATTTCACCACTGCACAACAACGTTACCCTACCTGAATAAGGGGAGAAATAATCACATGAGTGATATTGTGGTGTTTTCACAGCAAGCTGCTTAGCTAGCATTTACTCAGACACATTTACAATGTAAACATTCACAAAACAAACAGCATTGTTACAGAGATACATCAACAGATGAACCAAACAACACAACTGCATTTCACAGTAATGAGCCTAGCCAACGGGCTAATCGGTGCCAGCGCTACATATACAAATACCCTATACACTTTATCTCTGAACTTATTTTAACAACATACATTCTCGAAGCCTCGGTCTCATTACAAACATTTCACCACTGCAGAACAACGTCACCCTACCTGAATAAGGGGAGAAATAATCACATGAGTGATATTGTGGTGTTTTCACGGCAAGCTGCTTAACTAGAATGAGGAAAACATGGCAAAATCCCCCCTGACTATCCAGGCGCAGCCAAAAGCAATCACAAATCCCTGCCGCTTTGCTGGAAATCACCTCTACTTATAGACTCTGGTTGGGCGCGAGATCAAAGGCAGTGACAAGAGGGGATTTACACCAGAAAACCTGTTTGTATTCAGTAATGACAAGATCAAGGGCAAACAACCTGACCTTTGACCGAGCGATCCCAAAATCTAATCAAATGGTCCCGGATAATAACCAATCATCCCACCAAATTTCATGCGATTTGGTTTAATACTTTTTTACTTACGCAAATAACACGCACACACACATGTTACACCCCTGAATAAGGGGAGAAATAATCACATAAGTGATATTGTGGTGTTTTCACAGCAAGCTGCTTGGCTAGCATTTACTCAGACACATTTACATTGTAAACATTCACAAAACAGACAGCATCGTTACATAGATACATCAACAGATGAACCAAACAACACAACTGCATTTCATAGTAATGAGCCTAGCCAACGGGCTAATCGGCGCTAGCTAACGAGCTAATCGGCGCTAGCAAACGAGCTAATCGACGCTAGCGCTACATGTACAAATACCCTGTACACTTTATCTCTGAACTTATTTTAACAACATACATTCTCTCGAAGCCTCGGTCTCATTACAAACATTTCACCACTGCAGAATAACGTCACCCTACCTGAATAAGGGGAGAAATAATCACATGAGTGATATTGTGGTGTTTTCACGGCAAGCTGCTTAACTAGAATGAGGACAAAGCGGCAAAATCCCCTGACTATCCAGGCGCAGCCAAAAGCAATCACAAATCCTGCGCTTTGCTGGAAATCACCTCTACTTATAGACTCTGGTTCGGGCGAGATCAAAGGCAGTGACAAGAAAGGATTTACACCAGAAAACCTGTTTGTATTCAGTGATGACAAGATCAAGGGCAAACAACCTGACCTTTGACCCGAGCAATCCCAAAATCTAATCAAATGGTCCCGGATAATAACCAATCATCCCACCAAATTTCATGCGATTTGGTTTAATACTTTTTACTTACGCAAATAACGCACACACACATGTTACACCCCTGAATAAGGGGAGAAATAATCACATGAGTGATATTGTGGTGTTTTCACAGCAAGCTGCTTGGCTAGCATTTACTCAGACACATTTACAATGTAAACATTCACAAAACAGACAGCATCGTTACATAGATACATCAACAGATGAACCAAACAACACAACTGCATTTCACAGTAATGAGCCTAGCCAACGGGCTAATCAGCGCTAGCTAACGAGCTAATCGGCGCTAGATAACGAGCTAACTGAGAATTCCCTGTAAACTGAAAAAATATCATAAAAACATGCCCACAAAAAGTGGCAGAAGGAATGCTTAAAACATTGCCAAAAAATAAGTGACTACAGCACTCCTCGTTAGTGTAGTGGACAGTATCTCTGCTTGTCACGTGGAAGACCAGGGTTTGATTCCCTGACGGGAGTTCATTTTTAGCCGCGAATGGGACAGGCGTCCATATCCCCAATGATGTCACCACACAATGAAATGACTTACAATTACATTTGTCAATAATTTCCATCACTCACTCGGGCAAAAGTACTTATTATCCAGTTTACAAAAGAATAAAACCTACAAGAGTTGTAAGCAAAGGCAATGTTTCCACACATTTTCGAACTAGGGACCTTTCGGCGTGTTAACGTGATAACCACTACACTACGCAAACTATTGAATTCCAGCCTCAAGCATGTGCCCGGCTTAATGGAACATTTATACACATTTATACATTTTTTATGCCAAATTAATTGATTTCCAACTAGATTCAGCCAAGGTAGTTTTGTCATTGAGTGAAGGTGAATGTGTAATAAACTCAAAATCTCCCCTGTGTAACTGAGAATTCCCTGTAAACTGAACAAATATCATAAAAACATGACCCAAAAAAGTGCCAGAAGAAATGCTTAAAATATTGCCGAAAAAAGTGACTAGAGCACTCCTCGTTAGTATAGTGGACAGTATCTCCGCTTGTCACGCGGAAGACCAGGGTTCGATTCCCTGACGGGGAGTTCATTATTAGCCGCGAATGGGAAAGGCGTCCTTATCCGAAATGATGTCGCCACACATCGAAATGATGTGTGGCGACATTTAGTCAACTAACTACAATCAATCAGTGACATCATCAGTGACATCACCGAGCGCCATCAATAGTTTGTAAATAGACCCAATTGCTCTGTTAATTCCAAATCACCCCCCTGCTTACTTTTCTGTTCTTCCTATATTTAGGTTAGTTTCCTGCTCCTCGTTAATTTTACGCTCTGATGACATCATAATGATGTCACAGAACTCTGCCCTTTTTCCTATTCCTATATTTAGTTGAATTTCCTTCTCCCCATTAGTTTCACGCTCAAAGTTCCATTAAGACATTTTAAAGTTCAGTTAGGCAATGTCAACGTTTTGTTTCGGAATGTCAACATTTCGTATCGTAATGTCAAAATTTCGTATCGGAATGTCAAAGTTCCGTTAGGGAATGTCAAAGTTCTGTTACGGAATGTTAAAGTTCAGTTAGGCAATGTCAGCGTTTAGTTCGCATATCAAAATGTTGTATCGTAATGTAAAATTTCGTATCGAATGTCAGGATTAGGATTCGGAATCCCATAGTTTTGTTTGTTAAAGAATGTCAAAGTTCGTTACTGAATGTCAAAGTTCCATTTCGGATTGTCAAAGTTCAGGAGGAAATGATAACTGTTGCCAGGGAGTTAATACATGGAGATAAGCCGCCCCCAAGCCACTTTTTTCAGTTGTGGGTGAGTTTTAGTGCAAATTTTTTTTTTTGTAGACTAACTGCAAAATCACCACTCACAGGTTCTATTTATAAACTCTTGACGGGGCTCTATGATGTCACTGATGATGTCACTGATTGATTGTAGTTAGTCAACTAACTGTAAAATCATCAGTGGTGACATCATCAAGCACTCATCAATAGTTTGTAAATAGACCCCATTGCTCTGTTAATTCCAAATCACCCCCCTGCTTACTTTTCTGTTCTTCCTATATTTAGGTTAGTTTCCTGCTCCTCGTTAATTTTACGCTCTGATGACATCATAATGATGTCACAGAACTCTGCCCTTTTTCCTATTCCTATATTTAGTTGAATTTCCTTCTCCCCATTAGTTTCACACTCAAAGTTCCATTAAGACATTTTAAAGTTCAGTTAGGCAATGTCAACGTTTCATTTCGAATGTCAACATTTCGTATTGTCAAAATTTACGTGATCGGAATGTCAAAGTTCCGTTAGGGAACTCTCTGTCAATGTTCTGTTACGGAATGTTAAAATTCCATCAGGCAATATCAGCGTTTTGTTACGGAATGTCGAAATCCCGGATCGGAATATCATAGTTCTGTTCACCTCATAATGAAACGTTTGCTTTCGGAATGTCAACATTTAGGTATCGTAATGTAAAAAATGTTGTGTCGGAATGTCAAAGTTCCGTTAGGGAATGTCAGTTCTGTTACGGAATGTTAAGTTCCGTTAGGCAATGTCAGCGTTTTGTTATATGTCGAAATCCTGTTTTTTCGAATATCATAGTTCTGTTGGACATCATAATGATGTCACAGGAACTGTCCTTTTCTATTCCAATATTTAGTTGAATGTCCTTCTGCCAATTAGTTTCACACTCAAAGTTCCATTAAGACATTTTAAAGTCCAGTTAGGCAATGTCAACGTTTCGTTTCCAGAATGTCAACATTTCTGGTCGTAATGTCAAAATTTCGTGTCGGAATGTCAAAAGTTCCGTTAGGGAATGTCGAAGTTCTTTTATGGAATGTTAAAGTTCCGTTAGGCATTGTCAACGTTTACGGAATGTCAACATTTTGTATCGTAATGTCAAAATTTCTGTCGGAATGTCAAAGTTCGGAATCCTATAGTTTTGTTAAAGAATGTCAAAGTTCCGTTACTGAATGTCAAAGTTCCATTTCGGATTGTCAAAGTTCAGGAGGAAATGATATTGCCAGAAAGTTAATGCATGGAGATAAGCGCCCTCACGCCCCCAAGCCACTTTTCACTTGTGGGTGTTTAGTTTTAGTGCAATTTTTTTTTTTTTTGTAGACTAACTGCAAAATCCAGCACTCACGGGTCTATTTATAAACTCTTGACGGGGCTCTGTGATGTCACTGATGACGTCTCTGATTGATTGTAGTCAACTAACTACAATCAATCAGTGAATCATCAGTGACATCACCAACCCATCAATAGTTTAAATAGACTCATTACTCTGTTAATTCCAAATCACCCCCTGCTTACTTTTTTGTTCTTCCTATATTTAGGTTAGTTTCCTGCTCCTCGTTAATTTTACGCTCTGATGACATCATAATGATGTCACAGACTCTACCCTTTCCCTATTCCTATATTTAGTTGAATTTCCTTCTCCCCATTAGTTTCACAAGTTCCATTAAGACATTTTAAAAGTTCAGTTAGGCAATGTCAACGTTTCGTTTCGGAATGTCAACATTTATCGTAATGTCAAAATTTCGTATGGGAATGTCAAAGTTCCAGTTAGGGAATGTCAATGTTCTGTTACGGAATGTTAAAATTCCATCAGGCAATGTCAACGTTTTGTTACGAATGTCGAAATCCTTTGAATATCATAGTTCTGTTGACATCATAATGAAACGTTTTTCGGAATGTCAACATTTCGTATCGTAATGTAAAAAATGTTGTGTCGGAATGTCAAAGTTCCGTTAGGGAATGTCGAAGTTCTGTTACGGAATGTTAAAGTTCCGTTAGGCAATGTCAACGTTTTGTTACGGAATGTCGAAATCCCGTTTCGGAATATCATAGTTCTGTTGACATCATAATGATGTCACAGAACTCTGTCCTTTTTCCTATTCCAATATTTAGTTGAATTTCCTTCTCCCCATTAGTTTCACACTCAAAGTTCCATTAAGACATTTTAAAGTTCAGTTAGGCAATGTCAACGTTTCGTTTCGGAATGTCAACATTTCGTATCGTAATGTCAAAATTTCGTGTCGGAATGTCAAAGTTCCGTTAGGGAATGTCGAAAGTTCTTTTATGGAATGTTAAAGTTCAGTTAGGCAATGTCAACGTTTGTTACGGAATGTCAACATTTTGTATCGTAATGTCAAAATTTATCGAATGTCAAAAGTTAGGAATCCTATAGTTTTGTTAAAATGTCAAAGTTCCTTTACTGAATGTCAAAGTTCCATTTCGGATTGTCAAAGTTCAGGAGGAAATGATAACTGTTGCCAGAGAGTTAATGCATGGAGATAAGCCACGCCCCCAAGCCACTTTTCACTTGTGGGTGAGTTTTAGTGCAATTTTTTTTTTTGTAGACTAACTGCAAAATCAGCACTCACGGGGTCTATTTATAAACTCTTGACGGGGCTTGTCAGATGACTTTGAGTCACTTGATTAGTTAGTCAACTAACTGCAATCAATCAACATCATCAGTGACATCATCACCACTCATAATAGTTTGTAAATAGACTCCATTGCTCTGTTAATTCCAAATCACCCCCTGCTTACTTTTTGTTCTTCCTATATTTAGTTTAGTTTCCTGCTCCTCTTTAATTTTACGGTCTGATGACATAATGATGTCACAGAACTCTGTCCTTTTTCCTATTCCTATATTTAGTTGAATTTCCTTCTGCCAATTAGTTTCACACTCAAAGTTCCATTAAGACATTTTAAAGTTCAGTTAGGCAATGTCAACGTTTCGTTTCGGAATGTCAACATTTCGTATCGTAATGTAAAAAATGTTGTGTCGGAATGTCAAAGTTCCGTTAGGGAATGTCAATGTTCTGTTACGGAATGTTAAAATTCCATCAGGCAATGTAACGTTTTTTCGGAATGTCGAAATCCCGTTTCGAATATCATAGTTCTGTTGACATCATAATGAAAGTTGTTTGAATGTCAACATTTAGGTATCGTAATGTAAAAAATGTTGTGTCGGGAATGTCAAGTTCCGTTAGGGAATGTCGAAGTTCTGTTACGAATGTTATTGGGCAAGTTCCGTTAGGCAATGTCAACGTTTTGTTACGGAATGTCGAAATCCCGTTTCGGAATATCATAGTTCTGTTGACATCATAATGATGTCACAGAACTCTGTCCTTTTTCCTATTCCAATATTTAGTTGAATTTCCTTCTCCCCATTAGTTTCACACTCAAAGTTCCATTAAGACATTTTAAAGTTCAGTTAGGCAATGTCAACGTTTCGTTTCGGAATGTCAACATTTCGTATCGTAATGTCAAAATTTCGTGTCGGAATGTCAAAGTTCCGTTAGGGAATGTCGAAGTTCTTTATGGAATGTTAAAGTTCCGAGCATTGGGTTAACAACGTTCTTTTTGCGGAATGTCAACGGTACCTTATCGCATTTTGTGTCGTAATGTCAAAATTCATCGGGTCAAAAGTTACCGGAATCCTATAGTTTTGTTAAAGAATGTCAAAGTTCCGTTACTGAATGTCAAGTTCCATTTCGGATTGTCAAAGTTCAGGGAAATGATATTGCCAGAGAGTTAATGCATGGGAGATAAGCCACGCGCCCCAAGCCACTTTTCACTTGTGGGTGAGTTTTAGTGCAATTTTTTTTTTAGACTAACTGCAAAATCAGACTCCCGGGGTCTGTTATAAACTTGTCAGGGCTCTGTGATGACGCGTCACTGAGCGTCACTGATTGATTGTAATAACTAATCAATCAGTGACATCATCAGTCACTGCGACATCACCGTAGCCCCATCAGTTTGTAAATATCTGGCGCCACTCCATTGCTCTGTTAATTCCAAATCACCCCCTGCTTACTTTTCTGTTCTTCCTATATTTAGGTTAGTTTCCTGCCTCGTTAAATTTACGCTCTGATGACATCATAATGATGTCACAGAACTCTGCCCTCTACCCTTTTCCTATTCCTATATTTAGTTGAATTTCCTTCTCCCCATTAGTTTCACACAAAGTTCCATTAAGACATTTTAAAGTTCAGTTAGGCACAATGTCAACGTTTCATTTCGAATGTCAACATTTGTCGTAATGTCAAAATTTCGTGTCGAATGTCAAAGTTCCGTTAGGGAATGTCAATGTTCTGTTACGGAATGTTAAAATTCCATCAGGCAATGTGTCAATCAACTTTTGTTACGGAATGTCGGAATCCTGTTTCGAATCGCTTTCGAATATCATTCGAATATCTCATAGTTCTTGACATCATAATGAAATGAAGCGTTTTTCGGAATGTCAACATTTTAGGCCAATTATCGTAACAAAAAAATGTTGTGTCGGAATGTCAAAGTTCCGTTAGGGAATGTCGAAGTTCTGTTAATACGGAATGTTAAAGTTCCGTTAGGCAATGTCAACGTTTTGTAGTTAATACGGAATGTCGAAATCCCGTTTGAATATCATAGTTCTGTTGAAATCATAATGATGTCACAGAACTCTGTCCTTCCTATTCAATATTTAGTTGAATTTCCTTCTCCCCATTAGTTTCACACCAAAGTTCCATTAAGACATTTTAAAAGTTCAGTTAGGCAATGTCAATCGTTTCGCTTTCGGATTTGAATGTCAACATTGCGATCGTAATGTCAAAATTTAGGTGTCGGAATATCGAATGTCAAGTTCGTTAGGGAATGTCGAAGTTCTTTTTATGGATGAATGTTATGTTAAAAGTTCCAAGTTCCGTTAGGTTTGTCAACTTTCTGCTCGTTAAGATGTCAACATGTCAACATTTGTATCAATATCGTAATGTCAAATTTATTTCGTATTTCGTGTCAAAGTTACGGAAAATTCACCAGGTCCTATAGTTTTGTTAAAGAATGTCAAAGTTCTACTGAATGTCAAAAGTTCCATTTCGGATTGTCAAAGTTCAGGAGGAAATGATAACTGTTCCAGAGAGTTAATGCATGGAGATAAGCCACGCCCCGCCCTCAAGCCACTTTTTCACTTGTGGGTGAGTTTTAGTGCAATTTTTTTTTTTGTAGACTAACTGCAAAATCAGACCACGGGTCTATTTATAAACTTGACGGGGTCTGTGATGTCACTGATGACGTCACTGATTGATTGTAGTTAGTCAACTAACCTAACTATCATCATATTTATCAGTGACATCAATGTTTCAGTGACATCACCGACGGCGCCATCAATAGTTTGTAAATAGACCCCATCTGTTAATTTAATTCCGTCACCCCCCATTTCGTATCGGAATGTCAACATTTCGTCATGTATCATGTCAAAGTTCTGTTAGGTAATGTCAAGTTCAGTTTCGAATTTCAAAGTTCTGGATGAAATTATAACTTTTCCACGGAGAATCCACAGAGATAAGCCACGCCCCCTATCCGCCATTAAAGGGAGCGTATAAAAATAAAACATTAGAACTCACCTACTTTTTCACTTGTGGTTGAGTTCTAATGCTTGTTTTTCTTTTATTTTACTAGCGATTCTCGCATTCCCTTCCCACATTTCTGGCGGGCTCTTGGCGACTGCCATTTCTCTAACCGACTGCCAACATGCCAACATTCGCGGCGCGACGAGTATATGCGTCGATGAGTAACGCGCCAACATTTTCTGCGGCGTCGATTTATAATGCGACTGCCAACATTTCTATAATGCGACTGCCGAAAAAGCATTCTCTTGTTGAATTATAATCGCGTCTTTAGGCATGGCATGAAACTAAAGGTAGTAAAATACCTTGAGTTGGCAACGAGATTTATAAACTCTTGAGGGTGCTTTGTGATGTCACTGATGATGTCTGATTGACAGCCAGCAATTAGTGGAAATAACTGTAAATCATCAATTAGTGACATCATCATAAAATCCACTAACTGTAAAATCATCAGTGACATGATTATCAGTGACATCACAGAGCACCATCAATAGTTTATAACAGACCCCCTATTGCTCTTTTAGTTTCCAAATAATCCCCTGCTTACTTTTCGTTCCTCCTCCTATATTTAGGTTAGTTTCCTGCTCCTCTCGTTAATTTTGCGCTCTGATGACATCATAATGATGTGATGTCCCCTGTCCTTTTCCTCATCATCCTATATTTAGTAGAGTTTTCTCCTCCCCATTAGTTTCACACTCAAAGTTCCGTTACGTAATCAAAAGATCAAAGATCCGTTACGGAATGTTAAAGTTTTGTTAGGCGATGTCGATGTCGCGTTTGTACGAATGTCAAATTTTCCCTAAGGAATGTCAACATTTCGTATCGGAATGTCAACATTTCATCGGAATGTCAAAGTTCTGTTACGTAAATTCAAAGATCCGTTACGAATGTTAATATTCTGTTAGGTACGTCAAATGTCAAATTTTCCCTAGGGAATGTCAACATTTCTCTGTAAATGTCAAAGTTTCTGTTAGGTAATGTCAAAGTTCGGTTTCGGAATTTCAAAGTTCTGATGAAATTATAACTTTTCCACGGAATCCACGGAGATGAGCCACCCTCTCCGCCAATGAAGGAGCAATAAAGAAAAAAAAAAAAAGCATTAGAACTCACCCACTTTTTTGTGTTTAAGTTCTAATGCTTGTTTTTCCTTATTTTACTAGCGTCTAGTTCTCACAGCATTCCCACATTTTCTGCGGCAAGCCGTCGATTCATACTTGACGCTAACATTCTGCGGCGTCGCCGATTCATAACTTGTGACTGTAACATTTCTAACGCGACGTCCAACGAATTTTCGCGACTGCGCGACTGCAACATTTTACGCATCCCAAGGGCGGCGAATTATGCGGCGGCGTTATAATGCGTTTGTCATCGTAAAACTAAAGGTAGTAAAATACCTTGAGTTAACTTAGGTCATTTATATAACTCTTGACTCTTGAGGGCAGTGCTCACCTTGATGTCTCTGATGATGTCACAGTTAGTCGACTAACTGTAAAATCAATTAGTGACATTATCAGTAAGTCCACTAACTGTAAAATCAATTAGTGACATCATCAGTAAGTCCACTAACTGTCCACTAAAATCATCAGTGACATCATCAGTGACAACACAGAGCACCATCAAGAGAGTTTTATAATAATTATTAACCCCATTGCTCTTTAGTTTCCAAATCATCCTCTGCTTACTTTTCTGTTCCTCCTATATTTAGGTTAGTTTCCTGCTCTCTCGTTAATTTTACGCTCTGATGACATCATAATGATGTCACAGAACTCTGTCCTTTTTCCTCATCCTATATTTAGTAGAGTTTCCACTCCCCATTAGTTTCACACTCAAGTTCCGTCAAAGTCTCGTAATTTCAAAGATCCGTTCTGGAATGTTAAAGTTTGTTAGCGATGTCAGCGTTTAGATTAGGAATGTCAACATTTTGTATCGTAATGTCAAAATTTAAATATCGGAATGCCGTACCCCTCGTCAAATTCAAAGAGAATCCTATAGTTTTGTTAAAGAATGTCAAAGTTCCGTTACTGAATGTCAAAGTTCCATTTCGGATTGTCAAAGTTCAGGAGGAAATGATATTGCCAGAGAGTTAATGCATGGAGATAAGCCACGCCCCCAAGCCACTTTTCACTTGTGGGTGAGTTTTAGTGCAATTTTTTTTTTTTGTAGACTAACTGCAAAATCAGCACTCACGGGGTCTATTTATAAACTCTTGACGGGGCTCTGTGATGTCACTGATGACGTCACTGATTGATTGTAGTAACTAACTACAATCAATCAGTGACATCATCAGTGACATCACCGAGCGCCATCAATAGTTTGTAAATAGACTCCATTGCTCTGTTAATTCCAAATCACCCCCCTGCTTACTTTTCTGTTCTTCCTATATTTAGGTTAGTTTCCTGCTCCTCGTTAATTTTACGCTCTGATGACATCATAATGATGTCACAGAACTCTGCCCTTTTTCCTATTCCTATATTTAGTTGAATTTCCTTCTCCCCATTAGTTTCACACTCAAAGTTCCATTAAGACATTTTAAAGTTCAGTTAGGCAATGTCAACGTTTCATTTCGGAATGTCAACATTTCGTATCGTAATGTCAAAATTTCGTATCGGAATGTCAAAGTTCCGTTAGGGAATGTCAATGTTCTGTTACGGAATGTTAAAATTCCATCAGGCAATGTCAACGTTTTGTTACGGAATGTCGAAATCCCGTTTCGGAATATCATAGTTCTGTTGACATCATAATGAAACGTTTCGTTTCGGAATGTCAACATTTCGTATCGTAATGTAAAAAATGTTGTGTCGGAATGTCAAAGTTCCGTTAGGGAATGTCGAAGTTCTGTTACGGAATGTTAAAGTTCCGTTAGGCAATGTCAACGTTTTGTTACGGAATGTCGAAATCCCGTTTCGGAATATCATAGTTCTGTTGAAATCATAATGATGTCACAGAACTCTGTCCTTTTTCCTATTCCAATATTTAGTTGAATTTCCTTCTCCCCATTAGTTTCACACTCAAAGTTCCATTAAGACATTTTAAAGTTCAGTTAGGCAATGTCAACGTTTCGTTTCGGAATGTCAACATTTCGTATCGTAATGTCAAAATTTCGTGTCGGAATGTCAAAGTTCCGTTAGGGAATGTCGAAGTTCTTTTATGGAATGTTAAAGTTCCGTTAGGCATTGTCAACGTTTCGTTACGGAATGTCAACATTTTGTATCGTAATGTCAAAATTTCGTATCGGAATGTCAAAGTTACGGAATCCTATAGTTTTGTTAAAGAATGTCAAAGTTCCGTTACTGAATGTCAAAGTTCCATTTCGGATTGTCAAAGTTCAGGAGGAAATGATAACTGTTGCCAGAGAGTTAATGCATGGAGATAAGCCACGCCCCCAAGCCACTTTTCACTTGTGGGTGAGTTTTAGTGCAATTTTTTTTTTTTGTAGACTAACTGCAAAATCAGCACTCACGGGGTCTATTTATAAACTCTTGACGGGGCTCTGTGATGTCACTGATGACGTCACTGATTGATTGTAGTTAGTCAACTAACTACAATCAATCAGTGACATCATCAGTGACATCACCGAGCGCCATCAATAGTTTGTAAATAGACCCCATTGCTCTGTTAATTCCAAATCACCCCCCATTTCGTATCGGAATGTCAACATTTCGTATCGGCATGTCAAAGTTCTGTTAGGTAATGTCAAAGTTCAGTTTCGGAATTTCAAAGTTCTGGATGAAATTATAACTTTTTCCACGGAGTGAATCCACAGAGATAAGCCACGCCCCCTATCCGCCATTAAAGGGAGCGATAAAGAAATAAAAAAAGCATTAGAACTCACCTACTTTTCACTTGTGGTTGAGTTCTAATGCTTGTTTTTCTTTATTTTACTAGCGTCTAGTTCTACGCATTCCCACATTTCTGCGGCGTCGATTTATAACGCGACTGCCAACATTTCTGCGGCGTCGATTTATAACGCGACTGCCAACATTTCTGCGGCGTCGATTTATAATGCGACTGCCAACATTTCTGCGGCGGCGAATTATAATGCGTCTTTGTGGCATCGTAAAACTAAAGGTAGTAAAATACCTTGAGTTGGCAACGAGGTCTATTTATAAACTCTTGAGGGTGCTCTGTGATGTCACTGATGATGTCACAGTTAGTCGACTAACTGTAAAATCAATTAGTGACATCATCAGTAAGTCCACTAACTGTAAAATCATCAGTGACATCATCAGTGACATCACAGAGCACCATCAATAGTTTATAAATAGACCCCATTGCTCTTTAGTTTCCAAATAATCCCCCTGCTTACTTTTCTGTTCCTCCTATATTTAGGTTAGTTTCCTGCTCCTCGTTAATTTTACGCTCTGATGACATCATAATGATGTCACAGACCCCTGTCCTTTTTCCTCATCCTATATTTAGTAGAGTTTCCTCCTCCCCATTAGTTTCACACTCAAAGTTCCGTTACGTAATTTCAAAGATCCGTTACGGAATGTTAAAGTTTTGTTAGGCGATGTCAACGTTTCGGTACGGAATGTCAAATTTTCCCTAGGGAATGTCAACATTTCGTATCGGAATGTCAACATTTCGTATCGGAATGTCAAAGTTCTGTTACGTAAATTCAAAGATCCGTTACGGAATGTTAATATTCTGTTAGGCAATGTCAAATTTTCCCTAGGGAATGTCAACATTTCGTATCGGAATGTCAAAGTTCTGTTAGGTAATGTCAAAGTTCAGTTTCGGAATTTCAAAGTTCTGGATGAAATTATAACTTTTTCCACGGAGTGAATCCACGGAGATGAGCCACGCCCCCTCTCCGCCAATGAAGGGAGCAATAAAGAAATAAAAAAAGCATTAGAACTCACCCACTTTTCACTTGTGTTTAAGTTCTAATGCTTGTTTTTCCTTATTTTACTAGCGTCTAGTTCTACGCATTCCCACATTTCTGCGGCGTCGATTCATAACGCGACTGCCAACATTTCTGCGGCGTCGATTTATAACGCGACTGCCAACATTTCTGCGTCGGCGAATTATAATGCGACTGCCAACATTTCTGCGGCGGCGAATTATAATGCGTCTTTGTGGCATCGTAAAACTAAAGGTAGTAAAATACCTTGAGTTGGCAACGAGGTCTATTTATAAACTCTTGAGGGTGCTCTGTGATGTCACTGATGATGTCACAGTTAGTCGACTAACTGTAAAATCAATTAGTGACATTATCAGTAAGTCCACTAACTGTAAAATCAATTAGTGACATCATCAGTAAGTCCACTAACTGTAAAATCATCAGTGACATCATCAGTGACAACACAGAGCACCATCAAGAGTTTATAAATAGACCCCATTGCTCTTTAGTTTCCAAATCATCCCTCTGCTTACTTTTCTGTTCCTCCTATATTTAGGTTAGTTTCCTGCTCCTCGTTAATTTTACGCTCTGATGACATCATAATGATGTCACAGAACTCTGTCCTTTTTCCTCATCCTATATTTAGTAGAGTTTCCTCCTCCCCATTAGTTTCACACTCAAAGTTCCGTTACGTAATTTCAAAGATCCGTTACGGAATGTTAAAGTTTTGTTAGGCGATGTCAACGTTTCGGTACGGAATGTCAACATTTCGTATCGGAATGTCAACATTTCGTGTCGGAATGTCAAAGTTCCGTTACGTAAATTCAAAGATCCGTTACGGAATGTTAAAATTCTGTTAGGCAATGTCAAATTTTCCCTAGGGAATGTCAACATTTCGTATCGGAATGTCAACATTTCGTATCGAAATGTCAAAGTTCTGTTACGTAAATTCAAAGATCCGTTACGGAATGTTAAAATTCTGTTAGGCAATGTCAAATTTTCCCTAGGGAATGTCAACGTTTCGCTACGGAATGTCAACTTTTCGTATCGGAATGTCAACATTTCGTGTCGGAATGTCAAAGTTCTGTTAGGTAATGTCAAAGTTCAGTTTCGGAATTCCAAAGTTCTGGATGAAATTATAACTTTTTCCACGGAGTGAATCCACAGAGATAAGCCACGCCCCCTCTCCGCCAATAAAGGGAGCGATAAAGAAATAAAAAAAGCATTAGAACTCACCCACTTTTCACTTGTGGTTGAGTTCTAATGCTTGTTTTTCTTTATTTTACTAGCGTCTAGTTCTCGCATTCCCACATTTCTGCGGCCGATTTATAACGCCACCGCCAATATTTCTGTGGCGTCGATTTATAACGCGACTGCCAACATTTCTGCGTCGGCGAATTATAATGCGACTGCCAACATTTCTGCGGCGGCGAATTATAATGCGTCTTTGTGGCATCGTAAAACTAAAGGTAGTAAAATACCTTGAGTTGGCAACGAGGTCTATTCATAAACTCTTGAGGGTGCTCTGTGATGTCACTGATGATGTCACAGTTAGTTAGTCGACTAACTGTAAAATCAATTAGTGACATCATCAGTAAGTCCACTAACTGTAAAATCATCAGTGACATCATCAGTGACATCACAGAGCACCATCAAGAGTTTATAAATAGACCCCATTGCTCTTTAGTTTCCAAATCATCCCCCTGCTTACTTTTCTGTTCCTCCTATATTTAGGTTAGTTTCCTGCTCCTCGTTAATTTTACGCTCTGATGACATCATAATGATGTCACAGAACTCTGTCCTTTTTCCTCATCCTATATTTAGTAGAGTTTCCTCCTCCCATTAGTTTCACACTCAAAGTTCCGTTACGTAATTTCAAAGATCCGTTACGGAATGTTAAAGTTTTGTTAGGCGATGTCAACGTTTCGGTACGGAATGTCAACATTTCGTATCGGAATGTCAACATTTCGTGTCGGAATGTCAAAGTTCCGTTACGTAAATTCAAAGATCCGTTACGGAATGTTAAAATTCTGTTAGGCAATGTCAAATTTTCCCTAGGGAATGTCAATGTTTCGCTACGGAATGTCAACTTTTCGTATCGGAATGTCAACATTTCGTGTCGGAATGTCAAAGTTCCGTTACGTAAATTCAAAGACCCGTTATAGAATGTTAAATTCTGTTAGGCAATGTCAAATTTTCCCTAGGGAATGTCAACATTTCGTATCGGAATGTCAACATTTCGTATCGGCATGTCAAAGTTCTGTTAGGTAATGTCAAAGTTCAGTTTCGGAATTCCAAAGTTCTGGATGAAATTATAACTTTTTCCACGGAGTGAATCCACGGAGATAAGCCACGCCCCCTCTCCGCCAATAAAGGGAGCGATAAAGAAATAAAAAAAGCATTAGAACTCACCCACTTTTCACTTGTGGTTGAGTTCTAATGCTTGTTTTTCTTTATTTTACTAGCGTCTAGTTCTCGCATTCCCACATTTCTGCGGCCTCGATCTATAACGCGACTGCCAACATTTCTGCGGCCGATTTATAACGCGACTGCCAACATTTCTGCGTCGGCGAATTATAATGCGACTTTGTGGCATCGTAAAACTAAAGGTAGTAAAATACCTCGAGTTGGCAACGAGGTCTATTTATAAACTCTTGAGGGTGCTCTGTGATGTCACTGATGATGTCACAGTTAGTCGACTAACTGTAAAATCAATTAGTGACATCATCAGTAAGTCCACTAACTGTAAAATCATCAGTGACATCATCAGTGACAACACAGAGCACCATCAAGAGTTTATAAATAGACCCCATTGCTCTTTAGTTTCCAAATCATCCCCCTGCTTACTTTTCTGTTCCTCCTATATTTAGGTTAGTTTCCTGCTCCTCGTTAATTTTACGCTCTGATGACATCATAATGATGTCACAGAACTCTGTCCTTTTTCCTCATCCTATATTTAGTAGAGTTTCCTCCTCCCCATTAGTTTCACACTCAAAGTTCCGTTACGTAATTTCAAAGATCCGTTACGGAATGTTAAAGTTTTGTTAGGCGATCTCAACGTTTCGCTACGGAATGTCAACTTTTCGTATCGGAATGTCAACATTTCGTGTCGGAATGTCAAAGTTCCGTTACGTAAATTCAAAGACCCGTTACAGAATGTTAAATTCTGTTAGGCAATGTCAAATTTTCCCTAGCGAATGTCAACATTTCGTATCGGAATGTCAACATTTCGTATCGGAATGTCAAAGTTCTGTTAGGTAATGTCAAAGTTCAGTTTCGAATTCCAAAGTTCTGGATGAAATTATAACTTTTCGACGGAGTGAATCCACGGAGATAAGCCACGCCCCCTCTCCGCCAATAAAGGGAGCGATAAAGAAATAAAAAAAGCATTAGAACTCACCCACTTTTCACTTGTGGTTGAGTTCTAATGCTTGTTTTTCTTTATTTTACTAGCGTCTAGTTCTACGCATTCCCACATTTCTGCGGCGTCGATTTATAACGCGACTGCCAACATTTCTGCGGCGTCGATTTATAACGCGACTGCCAACATTTCTGCGTCGGCGAATTATAATGCGACTGCCAACATTTCTGCGTCGGCGAATTATAATGCGTCTTTGTGGCATCGTAAAACTAAAGGTAGTAAAATACCTTGAGTTGGCAACGAGGTCTATTCATAAACTCTTGAGGGTGCTCTGTGATGTCACTGATGATGTCACAGTTAGTCGACTAACTGTAAAATCAATTAGTGACATCATCAGTAATCCACTAACTGTAAAATCATCAGTGACATCATCAGTGACATCACAGAGCACCATCAAGAGTTTATAAATAGACCCCATTGCTCTTTAGTTTCCAAATCATCCCCCTGCTTACTTTTCTGTTCCTCCTATATTTAGGTTAGTTTCCTGCTCCTCGTTAATTTTACGCTCTGATGACATCATAATGATGTCACAGAACTCTGTCCTTTTTCCTCATCCTATATTTAGTAGAGTTTCCTTCTCCCCATTAGTTTCACACTCAAAGTTCCGTTACGTAATTTCAAAGATCCGTTACGGAATGTTAAAGTTTTGTTAGGCGATGTCAACGTTTCGGTACGGAATGTCAACATTTCGTATCGGAATGTCAACATTTCGTGTCGGAATGTCAAAGTTCCGTTACGTAAATTCAAAGATCCGTTACGGAATGTTAAAATTCTGTTAGGCAATGTCAAATTTTCCCTAGGGAATGTCAACATTTCGTATCGGAATGTCAACATTTCGTATCGGAATGTCAAAGTTCTGTTACGTAAATTCAAAGATCCGTTACGGAATGTTAAAATTATGTTAGGCAATGTCAAATTTTCCCTAGGGAATGTCAATGTTTCGCTACGGAATGTCAACTTTTCGTATCGGAATGTCAACATTTCGTGTCGGAATGTCAAAGTTCCGTTACGTAAATTCAAAGACCCGTTATAGAATGTTAAATTCTGTTAGGCAATGTCAAATTTTCCCTAGGGAATGTCAACATTTCAGATCGGAATGTCAACATTTCAGACGGCATGTCAAAGTTCTGTTAGGTAATGTCAAAGTTCAGTTTCGGAATTCCAAAGTTCTGGATGAAATTATAACTTTTTCCACGGAGTGAATCCACGGAGATAAGCCACGCCCCCTCTCCGCCAATAAAGGGAGCGATAAAGAAATAAAAAAAGCATTAGAACTCACCCACTTTTCACTTGTGGTTGAGTTCTAATGCTTGTTTTTCTTTATTTTACTAGCGTCTAGTTCTACGCATTCCCACATTTCTGCGGCGTCGATTTATAACGCGACTGCCAACATTTCTGCGGCGTCGATTTATAACGCGACTGCCAACATTTCTGCGGCAGCGAATTATAATGCGTCTTTGTGGCATCGTAAAACTAAAGGTAGTAAAATACCTCGAGTTGGCAACGAGGTCTATTTATAAACTCTTGAGGGTGCTCTGTGATGTCACTGATGATGTCACAGTTAGTCGACTAACTGTAAAATCAATTAGTGACATCATCAGTAAGTCCACTAACTGTAAAATCATCAGTGACATCATCAGTGACAACACAGAGCACCATCAAGAGTTTATAAATAGACCCCATTGCTCTTTAGTTTCCAAATCATCCCCCTGCTTACTTTTCTGTTCCTCCTATATTTAGGTTAGTTTCCTGCTCCTCGTTAATTTTACGCTCTGATGACATCATAATGATGTCACAGAACTCTGTCCTTTTTCCTCATCCTATATTTAGTAGAGTTTCCTCCTCCCCATTAGTTTCACACTCAAAGTTCCGTTACGTAATTTCAAAGATCCGTTACGGAATGTTAAAGTTTTGTTAGGCGATCTCAACGTTTCGCTACGGAATGTCAACTTTTCGTATCGGAATGTCAACATTTCGTGTCGGAATGTCAAAGTTCCGTTACGTAAATTCAAAGACCCGTTACAGAATGTTAAATTCTGTTAGGCAATGTCAAATTTTCCCTAGGGAATGTCAACATTTCTTATCGGAATGTCAAAATTTCGTATCGGCATGTCAAAGTTCTGTTAGGTAATGTCAAAGTTCAGTTTCGGAATTCCAAAGTTCTGGATGAAATTATAACTTTTTCCACGGAGTGAATCCACGGAGATAAGCCACGCCCCCTCTCCGCCAATAAAGGGAGCGATAAAGAAATAAAAAAAGCATTAGAACTCACCCACTTTTCACTTGTGGTTGAGTTCTAATGCTTGTTTTTCTTTATTTTACTAGCGTCTAGTTCTACGCATTCCCACATTTCTGCGGCGTCGATTTATAACGCGACTGCCAACATTTCTGCGGCGTCGATTTATAACGCGACTGCCAACATTTCTGCGTCGGCGAATTATAATGCGACTGCCAACATTTCTGCGGCGGCGAATTATAATGCGTCTTTGTGGCATCGTAAAACTAAAGGTAGTAAAATACCTTGAGTTGGCAACGAGGTCTATTCATAAACTCTTGAGGGTGCTCTGTGATGTCACTGATGATGTCACAGTTAGTCGACTAACTGTAAAATCAATTAGTGACATCATCAGTAAGTCCACTAACTGTAAAATCATCAGTGACATCATCAGTGACATCACAGAGCACCATCAAGAGTTTATAAATAGACCCCATTGCTCTTTAGTTTCCAAATCATCCCCCTGCTTACTTTTCTGTTCCTCCTATATTTAGGTTAGTTTCCTGCTCCTCGTTAATTTTACGCTCTGATGACATCATAATGATGTCACAGAACTCTGTCCTTTTTCCTCATCCTATATTTAGTAGAGTTTCCTTCTCCCATTAGTTTCACACTCAAAGTTCCGTTACGTAATTTCAAAGATCCGTTACGGAATGTTAAAGTTTTGTTAGGCGATGTCAAGGTTTCGGTACGGAATGTCAACATTTCGTATCGGAATGTCAACATTTCGTGTCGGAATGTCAAAGTTCCGTTACGTAAATTCAAAGATCCGTTACGGAATGTTAAAATTCTGTTAGGCAATGTCAAATTTTCCCTAGGGAATGTCAACATTTCGTATCGGAATGTCAACATTTCGTATCGGAATGTCAAAGTTCTGTTACGTAAATTCAAAGATCCGTTACGGAATGTTAAAATTATGTTAGGCAATGTCAAATTTTCCCTAGGGAATGTCAATGTTTCGCTACGGAATGTCAACTTTTCGTATCGGAATGTCAACATTTCGTGTCGGAATGTCAAAGTTCCGTTACGTAAATTCAAAGACCCGTTATAGAATGTTAAATTCTGTTAGGCAATGTCAAATTTTCCCTAGGGAATGTCAACATTTCGTATCGGAATGTCAACATTTCGTATCGGCATGTCAAAGTTCTGTTAGGTAATGTCAAAGTTCAGTTTCGGAATTCCAAAGTTCTGGATGAAATTATAACTTTTTCCACGGAGTGAATCCACGGAGATAAGCCACGCCCCCTCTCCGCCAATAAAGGGAGCGATAAAGAAATAAAAAAAGCATTAGAACTCACCCACTTTTCACTTGTGGTTGAGTTCTAATGCTTGTTTTTCTTTATTTTACTAGCGTCTAGTTCTACGCATTCCCACATTTCTGCGGCGTCGATTTATAACGCGACTGCCAACATTTCTGCGGCGTCGATTTATAACGCGACTGCCAACATTTCTGCGGCAGCGAATTATAATGCGTCTTTGTGGCATCGTAAAACTAAAGGTAGTAAAATACCTCGAGTTGGCAACGAGGTCTATTTATAAACTCTTGAGGGTGCTCTGTGATGTCACTGATGATGTCACAGTTAGTCGACTAACTGTAAAATCAATTAGTGACATCATCAGTAAGTCCACTAACTGTAAAATCATCAGTGACATCATCAGTGACAACACAGAGCACCATCAAGAGTTTATAAATAGACCCCATTGCTCTTTAGTTTCCAAATCATCCCCCTGCTTACTTTTCTGTTCCTCCTATATTTAGGTTAGTTTCCTGCTCCTCGTTAATTTTACGCTCTGATGACATCATAATGATGTCACAGAACTCTGTCCTTTTTCCTCATCCTATATTTAGTAGAGTTTCCTCCTCCCCATTAGTTTCACACTCAAAGTTCCGTTACGTAATTTCAAAGATCCGTTACGGAATGTTAAAGTTTTGTTAGGCGATCTCAACGTTCCGCCAGGGAATGTCATCTTTTCATATCGGAATGTTAACATTCCGTGTCGGAATGTCAAAGTTCCACGTAAATTCAAAGACCCGTTACGGAATGTTAAATTCTGTTAGGCAATGTCAAATTTTCCTAGGGAATGTCAACATTTCTTATCGGAATGTCAAATTTCGATCGGCATGTCAAAGTTCTGTTAGGTAATGTCAAAGTTCAGTTTCGAATTCCAAAGTTCTGGATGAAATTATAACTTTTTCCACGGAGTGAATCCACGGAGAGCCAAGCCCCTCTCCGCCAATAAAGGGAGGCGATAAAGAAATAAAAAAGCATTAGAACTCACCCACTTTTCACTTGTGGTTGAGTTCTAATGCTTGTTTTTCTTTATTTTACTAGCGTCTAGTTCTACGATTCCCACATTTCTGCGCGTCGATTTATAACGCGACTGCCAACATTTCTCGGGCGATTTATAACGCGACTGCCAACATTTCTGCGTCGGCGAATTATAATGCGACTGCCAACATTTCTGCGGCGGCGAATTATAATGCGTCTTTGTGGCATCGTAAAACTAAAGGTAGTAAAATACCTTGAGTTGGCAACGAGGTCTATTCATAAACTCTTGAGGGTGCTCTGTGATGTCACTGATGATGTCACAGTTAGTCGACTAACTGTAAAATCAATTAGTGACATCATCAGTAAGTCCACTAACTGTAAAATCATCAGTGACATCATCAGTGACATCACAGAGCACCATCAAGAGTTTATAAATAGACCCCATTGCTCTTTAGTTTCCAAATCATCCCCCTGCTTACTTTTCTGTTCCTCCTATATTTAGGTTAGTTTCCTGCTCCTCGTTAATTTTACGCTCTGATGACATCATAATGATGTCACAGAACTCTGTCCTTTTTCCTCATCCTATATTTAGTAGAGTTTCCTCCCCATTAGTTTCACACTCAAAGTTCCGTTCGTAATTTCAAAGATCCGTCGGAATGTTAAAGTTTTGTTAGGCGATCTCAACGTTTCGCTACGGAATGTCAACTTTTCGTCGGAATGTCAACATTTCGTGTCGGAATGTCAAAGTTTCGTTACGTAAATTCAAAGACCCGTTACGGAATGTTAAATTCTGTTAGGCAATGTCAAATTTTCCCTAGGGAATGTCAACATTTCTTATCGGAATGTCAACATTTCGTATCGGCATGTCAAAGTTCTGTTAGGTAATGTCAAAGTTCAGTTTCGGAATTCCAAAGTTCTGGATGAAATTATAACTTTTTCCACGGAGTGAATCCACGGAGATAAGCCACGCCCCCTCTCCGCCAATAAAGGGAGCGATAAAGAAATAAAAAAAGCATTAGAACTCACCCACTTTTCACTTGTGGTTGAGTTCTAATGCTTGTTTTCTTATTTTACTAGCGTCTAGTTCTCGCATTCCACATTTCTCTTGGGCGTCGATTTATAACGCGACTGCCAACATTTCTGCGGCGTCGATTTATAACGCGACTGCCAACATTTCTGCGTCGGCGAATTATAATGCGACTGCCAACATTTCTGCGGCGGCGAATTATAATGCGTCTTTGTGGCATCGTAAAACTAAAGGTAGTAAAATACCTTGAGTTGGCAACGAGGTCTATTCATAAACTCTTGAGGGTGCTCTGTGATGTCACTGATGATGTCACAGTTAGTCGACTAACTGTAAAATCAATTAGTGACATCATCAATCAAGTAAGTCCACTAACTGTAAAATCATCAGTGACATCATCAGTGACATCACAGAGCACCATCAAGAGTTTATAAATAGACCCCATTGCTCTTTAGTTTCCAAATCATCCCCCTGCTTACTTTTCTGTTCCTCCTATATTTAGGTTAGTTTCCTGCTCCTCGTTAATTTTACGCTCTGATGACATCATAATGATGTCACAGAACTCTGTCCTTTTTCCTCATCCTATATTTAGTAGAGTTTCCTTCTCCCCATTAGTTTCACACTCAAAGTTCCGTTACGTAATTTCAAAGATCCGTTACGGAATGTTAAAGTTTTGTTAGGCGATGTCAAGGTTTCGGTACGGAATGTCAACATTTCGTATCGGAATGTCAACATTTCGTGTCGGAATGTCAAAGTTCCGTTACGTAAATTCAAAGATCCGTTACGGAATGTTAAAATTCTGTTAGGCAATGTCAAATTTTCCCTAGGGAATGTCAACATTTCGTATCGGAATGTCAACATTTAGTCGGAATCAAAGTTCTGTTCGTAAATTCAAAGATCCGTACGGAATGTTAAAATTATGTTAGGCAATGTCAAATTTTCCTAGGGAATGAATGTCAAGCACGGAATGTCAACTTTTCATCGGAATGTCAACATTTAATCGAATGTCAAAGTTCCGTACGTAAATTCAAAGACCGTTAGAATGTTAAATTCTGTTAGGCAATGTCAAATTTTCCTAGGGAATGTCAACATTTCGTATCGGAATGTCAACATTTAGATCGGCATGTCAAAGTTCTGTTAGGTAATGTCAAAGTTCAGTTTCGAATTCCAAAGTTCTGGATGAAATTATAACTTTTCCACGGAGTGAATCCACGGAGATAAGCCACGCCCTCTCCGCCAATAAAGGGAGGCGATAAAGAAATAAAAAAGCATTAGAACTCACCCAATTTTCACTTGTGGTTGAGTTCTAATGCTTTTTCTTTATTTTACTAGCGTCTAGTTCTCGCATTCCCACATTTCTGGTCGATTTATAACGCGACTGCCAACATTTCTCTGCGTCGATTTATAACGCGACTGCCAACATTTCTCTTGACAGCGAATTATAATGTCTTTGTGGCATCGTAAAACTAAAGGTAGTAAAATACCTTGAGTTGGCAACGAGGTCTATTTATAAACTCTTGAGGGTGCTCTGTGATGTCACTGATGATGTCACAGTTAGTCGACTAACTGTAAAATCAATTAGTGACATCATCAGTAAGTCCACTAACTGTAAAATCATCAGTGACATCATCAGTGACAACACAGAGCACCATCAAGAGTTTATAAATAGACCCCATTGCTCTTTAGTTTCCAATTCATCCCCCTGCTTACTTTTCTGTTCCTCCTATATTTAGGTTAGTTTCCTGCTCCTCGTTAATTTTACGCTCTGATGACATCATAATGATGTCACAGAACTCTGTCCTTTTTCCTCATCCTATATTTAGTAGAGTTTCCTCCTCCCCATTAGTTTCACACTCAAAGTTCCGTTACGTAATTTCAAAGATCCGTTACGGAATGTTAAAGTTTTGTTAGGCGATCTCAACGTTTCGCTACGGAATGTCAACTTTTCGTATCGGAATGTCAACATTTCGTGTCGGAATGTCAAAGTTCCGTTACGTAAATTCAAAGACCCGTTACAGAATGTTAAATTCTGTTAGGCAATGTCAAATTTTCCCTAGGGAATGTCAACATTTCTTATCGGAATGTCAAAATTTCGTATCGGCATGTCAAAGTTCTGTTAGGTAATGTCAAAGTTCAGTTTCGGAATTTCAAAGTTCTGGATGAAATTATAACTTTTTCCACGGAGTGAATCCACGGAGATAAGCCACGCCCCCTCTCCGCCAATAAAGGGAGCGATAAAGAAATAAAAAAAGCATTAGAACTCACCCACTTTTCACTTGTGGTTGAGTTCTAATGCTTGTTCTTTATTTTACTAGCGTCTAGTTCTCGCATTCCCACATTTCTGCGGCGTCGATTTATAACGACTGCCAACATTTCTCTGTCGTGAATTATAATGCGACTGCCAACATTTCTGCGGCGGCGAATTATAATGCGTCTTTGTGGCATCGTAAAACTAAAGGTAGTAAAATACCTTGAGTTGGCAACGAGGTCTATTCATAAACTCTTGAGGGTGCTCTGTGATGTCACTGATGATGTCACAGTTAGTCGACTAACTGTAAAATCAATTAGTGACATCATCAGTAAGTCCACTAACTGTAAAATCATCAGTGACATCATCAGTGACATCACAGAGCACCATCAAGAGTTTATAAATAGACCCCATTGCTCTTTAGTTTCCAAATCATCCCCCTGCTTACTTTTCTGTTCCTCCTATATTTAGGTTAGTTTCCTGCTCCTCGTTAATTTTACGCTCTGATGACATCATAATGATGTCACAGAACTCTGTCCTTTTTCCTCATCCTATATTTAGTAGAGTTTCCTTCTCCCCATTAGTTTCACACTCAAAGTTCCGTTACGTAATTTCAAAGATCCGTTACGGAATGTTAAAGTTTTGTTAGGCGATGTCAAGGTTTCGGTACGGAATGTCAACATTTCGTAATGTCAACATTCGGTCGGAATGTCAAAGTTCCGTTACGTAAATTCAAAGATCCGTTACGGAATGTTAAAATTATGTTAGGCAATGTCAAATTTTCCTAGGGAATGTCAATGTTTACACGGAATGTCAACTTTTCGTATCGGAATGTCAACATTTCGTGTCGGAATGTCAAAGTTCCGACGTAAATTCAAAGACCCGTTATAGAATGTTAAATTCTGTTAGGCAATGTCAAATTTTCTAGGGAATGTCAACATTTCGTATCGGAATGTCAACATTTAAATGTCGGCATGTCAAAGTTCTGTTAGGTAATGTCAAAGTTCAGTTTCGAATTCCAAAGTTCTGGATGAAATTATAACTTTTCACGGAGTGAATCCACGGAGATAAGCCGCCGCCCCTCTCCGCCAATAAAGGAGCGATAAAGAAATAAAAAAGCATTAGAACTCACCCACTTTTCACTTGTGGTTGAGTTCTAATGCTTCTTTTCTTGTTTTACTAGCGTCTAGTTCTCGCATTCCCACATTTCTCTTGGCGTCGATTTATAACGACGACTGCCAACATTTCTCTGACGTCGATTTATAACTGCCAACATTTCTGCGTCGGCGAATTATAATGCGACTGCCAACATTTCTGCGGCGGCGAATTATAATGCGTCTTTGTGGCATCGTAAAACTAAAGGTAGTAAAATACCTTGAGTTGGCAACGAGGTCTATTCATAAACTCTTGAGGGTGCTCTGTGATGTCACTGATGATGTCACAGTTAGTCGACTAACTGTAAAATCAATTAGTGACATCATCAGTGAGTCCACTAACTGTAAAATCATCAGTGACATCATCAGTGACATCACAGAGCACCATCACCATCAAGACCCCATGTTTAGTTTCCAAATCATCCCCATTGCTTACTTTTCTGTTCCTCCCTATTTTAGTTTTAGTTCCTGCTCTCCTCGTTAATTTTACGCTCTGATGACATCATAATGATGTCACAGAACTCTATCTCTGTCCTTTTTCCTCATCCTATATTTAGTAGAGTTTCCTCCTCCCCATTAGTTTTCTCACACTCAAAGTTCGTTACGTAATTTCAAAGATCCACGGAATGTTAAAGATTTGTTAAGGCGATCTCAGCGTTTAGCTCTGAATGTCAACTTTTCTGTTACAAAACTATTGGTATTGATGGCGCTCGGTGATGTCACTGATGATGTCACTGATGATTTTACAGTTAGTTGACTAACTACAATCAATCAGTGACATCATCAGTGACATCATAGAGCCCCGTCAAGAGTTTATAAATAGACCCTGTGAGTGGTGATTTTGCAGTTAGTCTACAAAAAAAAAATTGCACTAAAACTCACCCACAAGTGAAAAGTGGCTTCGGGGCGTGGCTTATCTCCATGTATTAACTCCCTGGCAACAGTTATCATTTCCTCCTGAACTTTGACAATCCGAAATGGAACTTTGACATTCAGTAACGGAACTTTGACATTCTTTAGCAAAACTATGGGATTCCGTAACTTTGACATTCCGATACGAAATTTTTACATTACGATACAACATTTTGATATGCCGTAACGAAACGTTGACATTGCCTAACTGAACTTTAACATTCCGTAACAGAACTTTGACATTCCCTAATGGAACTTTGACATTCCGATACGAAATTTTGACATTACGATACGAAATGTTGACATTCCGAAACAAAACGTTGACATTGCCTAACTGAACTTTAAAATGTCTTAATGGAACTTTGAGTGTGAAACTAATGGGGAGAAGGAAATTCAACTAAATATAGGAATAGGAAAAAGGGCAGAGTTCTGTGACATCATTATGATGTCATCAGAGCGTAAAATTAACGAGGAGCAGGAAACTAACCTAAATATAGGAAGAACAGAAAAGTAAGCAGGGGGGTGATTTGGAATTAACAGAGCAATGGGGTCTATTTACAAACTATTGATGGCGCTCGGTGATGTCACTGATGATGTCACTGATTGATTGTAGTTAGTTGACTAACTACAATCAATCAGTGACGTCATCAACCGTCAAGAGTTTATTAATAGACCCCGTGAGTGCTGATTTTGCAGTTAGTCTACAAAAAAAAATTGCACTAAAACTCACCCACAAGTGAAAAGTGGCTTGGGGGCGTGGCTTATCTCCATGCATTAACTCTCTGGCAACAGTTATCATTTCCTCCTGAACTTTGACAATCCGAAATGGAACTTTGACATTCAGTAACGGAACTTTGACATTCTTTAACAAAACTATAGGATTCCGTAACTTTGACATTCCGATACGAAATTTTGACATTACGATACAAAATGTTGACATTCCGTAACGAAACGTTGACAATGCCTAACGGAACTTTAACATTCCGTAACAGAACTTCGACATTCCCTAACGGAACTTTGACATTCCGATACGAAATTTTGACATTACGATCTGAAATGTTGACATTCCGAAACGAAACGTTGACATTGCCTAACTGAACTTTAAAATGTCTTAATGGAACTTTGAGTGTGAAACTAATGGGGAGAAGGAAATTCAACTAAATATTGGAATAGGAAAAAGGACAGAGTTCTGTGACATCATTATGATGTCAACAGAACTATGATATTCCGAAACGGGATTTCGACATTCCGTAACAAAACGTTGACATTGCCTAACGGAACTTTAACATTCCGTAACAGAACTTCGACATTCCCTAACGGAACTTTGACATTCCGACACAACATTTTTTACATTACGATACGAAATGTTGACATTCCGAAACGAAACGTTTCATTATGATGTCAACAGAACTATGATATTCCGAAACGGGATTTCGACATTCCGTAACAAAACGTTGACATTGCCTGATGGAATTTTAACATTCCGTAACAGAACATTGACATTCCCTAACGGAACTTTGACATTCCGATACGAAATTTTGACATTACGATACGAAATGTTGACATTCGAAACGAAACGTTGACATTGCCTAACTGAACTTTAAAATGTCTTAATGGAACTTTGAGTGTGAAACTAATGGGGAGAAGGAAATTCAACTAAATATAGGAATAGGAAAAAGGGCAGAGTTCTGTGACATCATTATGATGTCATCAGAGCGTAAAATTAACGAGGAGCAGGAAACTAACCTAAATATAGGAAGAACAGAAAAGTAAGCAGGGGGGTGATTTGGAATTAACAGAGCAATGGAGTCTATTTACAAACTATTGATGGCGCTCGGTGATGTCACTGATGATGTCACTGATTGATTGTAGTTAGTTGACTAACTACAATCAATCAGTGACGTCATCAGTGACATCACAGAGCCCCGTCAAGAGTTTATAAATAGACCCCGTGAGTGCTGATTTTGCAGTTAGTCTACAAAAAAAAAAATTGCACTAAAACTCACCCACAAGTGAAAAGTGGCTTGGGGGCGTGGCTTATCTCCATGCATTAACTCTCTGGCAACAGTTATCATTTCCTCCTGAATCTCTGTGGATTCACTCCGTGGAAAAAGTTATAATTTCATCCAGAACTTTGAAATTCCGAAACTGAACTTTGACATTACCTAACAGAACTTTGACATGCCGATACGAAATGTTGACATTCCGATACGAAATGTTGACATTCCCTAGGGAAAATTTGACATTGCCTAACATTCTGTAACGGGTCTTTGAATTTACCTAACGGAACTTTGACATTCCGACACGAAATGTTGACATTCCGATACGAAAAGTTGACATTCCGTAGCGAAACGTTGACATTCCCTAGGGAAAATTTGACATTGCCTAACAGAATTTTAACATTCCGTAACGGATCTTTGAATTTACGTAACAGAACTTTGACATTTCGATACGAAATGTTGACATTCCGATACGAAATGTTGACATTCCCTAGGGAAAATTTGACATTGCCTAACAGAATTTTAACATTCCGTAACGGATCTTTGAATTTACGTAACGGAACTTTGACATTCCGACACGAAATGTTGACATTCCGATACGAAATGTTGACATTCCGTACCGAAACGTTGACATCGCCTAACAAAACTTTAACATTCCGTAACGGATCTTTGAAATTACGTAACGGAACTTTGAGTGTGAAACTAATGGGAGGAGGAAACTCTACTGAATATAGGATGAGGAAAAAGGACAGAGTTCTGTGACATCATTATGATGTCATCAGAGCGTAAAATTAACGAGGAGCAGGAAACTAACCTAAATATAGGAGGAACAGAAAAGTAAGCAGAGGATGATTTGGAAACTAAAGAGCAATGGGGTCTATTTATAAACTCTTGATGGTGCTCTGTGTTGTCACTGATGATGTCACTGATGATTTTACAGTTAGTGGACTTACTGATGATGTCACTAATTGATTTTACAGTTAGTGGACTTACTGATAATGTCACTAATTGATTTTACAGTTAGTCGACTAACTGTGACATCATCAGTGACATCACAGAGCACCCTCAAGAGTTTATAAATAGACCTCGTTGCCAACTCAAGGTATTTTACTACCTTTAGTTTTACGATGCCACAAAGACGCATTATAATTCGCCGCCGCAGAAATGTTGGCAGTCGCATTATAATTCGCCGACGCAGAAATGTTGGCAGTCGCGTTATAAATCGACGCCGCAGAAATGTTGGCAGTCGCGTTATGAATCGACGCCGCAGAAATGTGGGAATGCGTAGAACTAGACGCTAGTAAAATAAGGAAAAACAAGCATTAGAACTTAAACACAAGTGAAAAGTGGGTGAGTTCTAATGCTTTTTTTATTTCTTTATTGCTCCCTTCATTGGCGGAGAGGGGGCGTGGCTCATCTCCGTGGATTCACTCCGTGGAAAAAGTTATAATTTCATCCAGAACTTTGAAATTCCGAAACTGAACTTTGACATTACCTAACAGAACTTTGACATTCCGATCGAAATGTTGACATTCCCTAGGAAAATTTGACATTGCCTAACAGAATATTAACATTCCGTAACGGATCTTTGAATTTACGTAACAGAACTTTGACATTCCGATATAAATGTTGACATTCCGATACGAAATGTTGACATTCCTAGGGAAAATTTGACATTCCGTAGCGAAACGTTGACATCGCCTAACAAAACTTTAACATTCCGTAACGGATCTTTGAAATTACGTAACGGAACTTTGAGTGTGAAACTAATGGGGAGGAGGAAACTCTACTAAATATAGGATGAGGAAAAAGGACAGGGGTCTGTGACATCATTATGATGTCATCAGAGCGTAAAATTAACGAGGAGCAGGAAACTAACCTAAATATAGGAGGAACAGAAAAGTAAGCAGGGGGATTATTTGGAAACTAAAGAGCAATGGGGTCTATTTATAAACTCTTGATGGTGCTCTGTGATGTCACTGATGATGTCACTGATGATTTTACAGTTAGTGGACTTACTGATGATGTCACTAATTGATTTTACAGTTAGTCGACTAACTGTGACATCATCAGTGACATCACAGAGCACCCTCAAGAGTTTATAAATAGACCTCGTTGCCAACTCAAGGTATTTTACTACCTTTAGTTTTACGATGCCACAAAGACGCATTATAATTCGCCGCCGCAGAAATGTTGGCAGTCGCATTATAATTCGCCGACGCAGAAATGTTGGCAGTCGCGTTATAAATCGACGCCGCAGAAATGTTGGCAGTCGCGTTATAAATCGACGCCGCAGAAATGTGGGAATGCGTAGAACTAGACGCTAGTAAAATAAAGAAAAACAAGCATTAGAACTCAACCACAAGTGAAAAGTGGGTGAGTTCTAATGCTTTTTTTATTTCTTTATCGCTCCCTTTATTGGCGGATAGGGGGCGTGGCTTATCTCTGTGGATTCACTCCGTGGAAAAAGTTATAATTTCATCCAGAACTTTGAAATTCCGAAACTGAACTTTGACATTACCTAACAGAACTTTGACATGCCGATACGAAATGTTGACATTCCGATACGAAATGTTGACATTCCCTAGGGAAAATTTGACATTGCCTAACAGAATTTAACATTCTATAACGGGTCTTTGAATTTACGTAACGGAACTTTGACATTCCGACACGAAATGTTGACATTCCGATACGAAAAGTTGACATTCCGTAGCGAAACATTGACATTCCCTAGGGAAAATTTGACATTGCCTAACATAATTTTAACATTCCGTAACGGATCTTTGAATTTACGTAACAGAACTTTGACATTCCGATACGAAATGTTGACATTCCGATACGAAATGTTGACATTCCCTAGGGAAAATTTGACATTGCCTAACAGAATTTTAACATTCTGTAACGGATCTTTGAATTTACGTAACGGAACTTTGACATTCCGACACGAAATGTTGACATTCCGATACGAAATGTTGACATTCCGTACCGAAACCTTGACATCGCCTAACAAAACTTTAACATTCCGTAACGGATCTTTGAAATTACGAACGGAACTTTGAGTGTGAAACTAATGGGGAGAAGGAAACTCTACTAAATATAGGATGAGGAAAAAGGACAGAGTTCTGTGACATCATTATGATGTCATCAGAGCGTAAAATTAACGAGGAGCAGGAAACTAACCTAAATATAGGAGGAACAGAAAAGTAAGCAGGGGGATGATTTGGAAACTAAAGAGCAATGGGGTCTATTTATAAACTCTTGATGGTGCTCTGTGATGTCACTGATGATGTCACTGATGATTTTACAGTTAGTGGATTTACTGATGATGTCACTAATTGATTTTACAGTTAGTCGACTAACTGTGACACCATCAGTGACATCACAGAGCACCTCAAGAGTTTATGAATAGACCTCGTTGCCAACTCAAGGTATTTTACTACCTTTAGTTTACGATGCCACAAAGACGCATTATAATTCGCCGCCAGGAAATGTTGGCAGTCGATTATAATTCGCCGACAGAAATGTTGGCAGTCGCTATAAATCGACGCAGAAATGTTGGCAGTCGCGTTATAAATCGACGCCGCAGAAATGTGGGAATGCGTAGAACTAGACGCTAGTAAAATAAAGAAAAACAAGCATTAGAACTCAACCACAAGTGAAAAGTGGGTGAGTTCTAATGCTTTTTTTATTTCTTTATCGCTCCCTTTATTGGCGGAGAGGGGGCGTGGCTTATCTCCGTGGATTCACTCCGTGGAAAAAGTTATAATTTCATCCAGAACTTTGGAATTCCGAAACTGAACTTTGACATTACCTAACAGAACTTTGACATGCCGATACGAAATTTTGACATTCCGATAAGAAATGTTGACATTCCCTAGGGAAAATTTGACATTGCCTAACAGAATTTAACATTCTGTAACGGGTCTTTGAATTTACGTAACGGAACTTTGACATTCCGACACGAAATGTTGACATTCCGATCTGAAAGTTGACATTCCGTGAAGTAAACGTTGAGATCGCCTAACAAAACTTTAACATTCCGTAACGGATCTTTGAAATTACGTAACGGAACTTTGAGTGTGAAACTAATGGGGAGGAGGAAACTCTACTAAATATAGGATGAGGAAAAAGGACAGAGTTCTGTGACATCATTATGATGTCATCAGAGCGTAAAATTAACGAGGAGCAGGAAACTAACCTAAATATAGGAGGAACAGAAAAGTAAGCAGGGGATGATTTGGAAACTAAAGAGCAATGGGGTCTATTTATAAACTCTTGATGGTGCTCTGTGTTGTCACTGATGATGTCCT
>JAYMGU010000025.1:728669-747107 GCA_036178185.1 Liparis tanakae
TTTCTAAACCCCGAAACATTGAATCACACCTGCGAGCGTTCACACAAGCCTTGAGCTTCTCATAATGTGGACGTTTTAGGGTGAGAGTTATGGTTCTCTGTGAAATCCAAATGTTCTGACAGGTTGCTTTCATCAGATTCAGAGCTGTCTGTCTCTGTCACACAGGTGCTTCACATTAGGCTAATCAGTGGCGGATCTCACACAAGCTCTTGTTTACCAACATTGCAACTCCACTCACACACTGACCAACGGTTGTGTGTGGGTGTCTTCATATATGGAGAGATATTAGAAGAGAACCAATATTAGAGTTTTCAGGTCTCATTTAACCCACAAAAATAAAACACCTATCGGCGCGTTCGGCTCAATCCTTCCTCTATTGATTCTACTATTTTGGTGATTTGATCATGTTTTATTTGACAAGGTTTAACAAATGCTTTTGTAGAAAAAAAATCCATATGTTCAGATGTTTAAGCTATGTTCAGCCTATTTAAGATGTTGGCAGCTATTTTAAGCTATGTCCAACTTAAAAAAAACATATTTCAGCAAATTTCAGACAATGTTCAGCTATTTCCAGACATTTTCAGTTATTCATTTCATATTTAAGTTATTTTTAGCTATTTTCATTTATTCATTTCATATTTCAATTATTTTCAGTTATTCATTTAATATTTCAGCTATTTTCACCTATTCATTTCAGCTATTTCCAGACTTTTTCAACTATTCATTTAATATTTCAGCTATTTTCAGCTATTTTCAGCTATTTTCAAACCTTTTTCAGCAATTTCGTTTTTACTTTTCAGCTTCAAACTTTTAGCATTCCAACACATTTTCAGCAGGAAATGCATTTTCTAGTTATTCTTCTATTTCTTCTGTACCTTTTTCGTCCCCTTTCAACTCCTTCATATATTCATCTGTTTAAACAATTCAAATATTAAAAAAATCAGCTTCTTCAGGATTAGATTGGAATGACTTTTCATGTTTCAAATGTTTCAAATTTTCATATATTTAAATACTTTTATGTGATTTTAAATTCATCAGTTCCTATGGAGAAAATCTTCAAATTTAAAAAGCTTCCAGTATCTTCATATGTTCAAAAATTTCAGCAATTTATTTTTTCTTATGTTCAGATAGCCTTCAGCTATTACTGTATATTTTCAAATATTTGTTGTCTTTTCAAATTATTAATTTTTTTATGGAATAAATAATGAATGGGATCCAATGAGAGAAATCTTCAAATCCACTTCAACTTGTTCAACTTTATAAGCTTACTATATCGGCATACATTCAGCTAAAGACACAACTCAACTTAAAATGTTGACAAAGGTGTTAGCTATAACTTTGTAATTCATCTTCTTTTCATATCTTGTATAGTTATTTAATTGTTATTATTTTAGTTTTATGTGTTTTTCCGCTCGTCCTGACGTTTACAATGGGTGTGTGTGGGGAGGTCTAGAGCGGTGACGTCATTGCTAGAGTGCAGCGCTGCGTCAGGATCAAGCGGAAAAAGATTTGTATAACTTCACTACGGCCACAGTTCTTACTCTTTAGACATATTTTGTTGAAAAGTAGTAGGAATCTTGTGCTTGTTGTAGAGATGTGACTGTGGAATCCAACAGTTTCCCAGATTTCTCGAGAGAAGCCATAAAGAGGGAGGAAGTCCACTTTTCTGCTCAGTCATAGCATTTTCTAAACTGCGACTATACCCTCATTTCTTAACCTAAAAAATATTTAAGGATATGTACACGTTCACACAAGCCTTGAGCTTCTCCTAATGTGTACATTTTTAGGGTCAGAGTTATAGTTCTCTTTAAAATCCAAATGTTCTGACAGGTTGCTTTCATCAGATTCAGAGCTGTCTGTCTCTCAGAATCAGAATCAGAATCAGAATCAGCTTTAATGGCCATGAAAGTTTTCACATACATGGAATTTGTCTCCGGTTCCACTTTGCTCTCTCATACATACACAATATACATTAAACTAGATAAATATAAAAAAGATTCAAAAAGACATTAAAGGCAGTAGTTAAAAAAGTGCAGATAGTGCAGATGGAGAGTCTGATCAACTGTTCATCAGGGTGACAGCCAGAGGGAAGAAGCTGTTTCTGTGTCTGGTAGTTTTGGCGTACAGAGCTCTGTAGCGCCTCCCAGAGGGGGAGTTGGAACAGCTTGTGTCCAGGGTGTGACGGGTCTGTAGTGATCTTTCCAGCCCGCTTCCTGACTCTGGAGGTGTACAAGTCCAGGATGGAGGGCAGGCTGGAACCAATAGTTCTCTCTGCCGACCTGACGATCCGCTGTAGTCTGCCTCTGTCCTGTTTGGTGGCCGATCCAAACCACACAGTGATGGAGGAGCAGAGGACGGACTGGATGATGGCGGTGTAGAAGAGGATCAGCAGCGTCTGAGGCAGGCTGTACTTCCTGAGCTGGCGCAGGAAGTACAGCCTCTGCTGGGCCTTTTTCCGGATGGTGTTGATGTTGGAGGCCCACTTCAGGTCCTGGGAGATTGTGGATCCCAGAAACCTGAAGGTCTCCACTGCGGACACAGTGCTATTGTGTATGGTGAGGGGGGGCGGTGCTGGGGGCCCCCTCCTGAAGTCCACTGTCATCTCCACAGTCTTGAGCTTGTTCAGCTCCAGGTGGTTCTCACCACACCAGAGGACCAGCTGTTCAACCTCCCGCTCACGCGAGACTCGTCACCGTTCCTGATGAGGCCGATGACCGTTGTGTCGTCTGCGAACTTCAGGAGTTTAACAGACGGGTCCCCTGAGGTGCACTCGTTGGTGTAGAGGGAGAAGAGCAGTGGAGAGAGCACACATCCCTGGGGCGCACCGGTACTGATGGTCCGGGTGCTGAATATGTTTTTTCCCAGCCTCACCTGCTGCGTCCTGTCTGTCAGGGAGTTAGTGATCCACCCTCAGGTGGGGGCTGGCAGGGTGAGCTGGCAGAGTTTGGGATGAAGAAGCTCTGGATGATCGTGTTGAATGCCGAGCTGAAGTCCACGAACAGAACCCTTGCGTATGTCCCTGGGGAGTCGAGGTGTTGCAGTATATAGTGCAGTCCCATATTGACCGCATCATCCACCGACCTGTTTGCGCGTAGGCAAACTGCAGGGGGTCCAGGAGGGGGCCTGTGATGTCCTTCAGGTGGGTCAACACAAGTCTTACAAAGGCCTTCATGACCCCAGTCGCCAGGGCAAGGGGTCTGTAGCCATTTAATCCTGTGATGGAGGATTTCTTGGGGACGGATGATCAAGGGCGCTTGAAGCAGGAAGGGACTTCACACAGCTCCAGTGATCGGTTGAAGATCTCCGTGAAGATGGGGGCCAGCTGGTCAGCACAGGCTTTCAGGCAGGAGGGGACACACCGTCTGGGCCCGGAGCCTTCCTGATCTTCTGTCTCTGAAAGAGCCGACTCACATCCTCTTCGCAGATCGCCAGTGCCGTGGGGGGTTGGGTGGGGAGGTGAGAGGGAGGCAGATGATTGTTTGGGGATGGGGCAGGGGGGGGTGGGGGAAGTGGGCTTGTGGAACCTCAAGTAGACCCTATTCAGGTCGCCGGCCAGACGGTGTTTGTCCACAGTGGGGGATGGTCTCTTGTAGTTGGTGAGTCCTTCCAGGCCTCTCCAGCCAGACAAGGGGTCGTTGGCTGAAAAGTTCTGTTCCAGCTTATCAGTATAGCTCTTCTTAGCTAACTTGATCTCCTCGTCAGGGAGTTTCTGGCCTGGTTGTAGAGAATCCTGTCCCCACCACTGTAGGCCTCCTCTTTAGCCCCGAAGCTGCCTGAGTCCTGCAGTGAACCAGGGTTTATTGTTGTTGTATGTGCAGAAGGTTTTAGTCGGCACACACATGTCCTCACAAAACTGATGTAGGATGTCACAGTGTCAGTGAGCCCGTCCAGGTCTGTAGCAGCAGCCTCAAAAACACTCCAATCAGTGGAGGCAAAGCAGGACTGTAGCTCCAGCTTGGCCTCATTGGTCCATCTCTTCACAGTCTTCACCACAGGCTTTGCAGATTTTAGTTTCTGCCTGTAGGACGGCAGAAGATGGACCAGACAATGATCAGATAGTCCCAAAGCTGCACGGGGGACTGAGTGATATGCATCTTTCAGAACAGTGTAGCAGTGGTCCAGTGTGTTTTTGTCCCTGGTGCTACACTTGATATGCTGTCTGTATTTAGGCAGTTCTTTGCTGAGGTTTGCTCTGTTAAAGTCCCCAAGAACAATGAGCAGCAGTCTGGGTGTTTGTGCGCCATGGTGGTGATCTGCTCAGCCAGGTGTTGGAGTGCCTCACTCACACAGGCCTGAGGTGGGATGTACACACCGGCCAGAATGAATGAGGAGAACTCCTTGGTGAATAAAATGGTTTGCAGTCTATTAAAAGTGTTTCTAGGTGAGGCTGCATGATTCCATTAACACTGTGACATCTGTGCACCAACCTACGTTAATATAAAAGCAGATCCCGCCTCCTCGTTTTCCCGACAGAGCGTGACGCGGTCCGCTTGGGTGGAGTTGGAAGCCCGCAGATGTAGTGCGCTGTCCGGGATGTGCGCCGAGCCAGGTTTCGTGAAGCAGAGGGCGGCAGATCTACTAAAGTCCGTGTTGGCTTTGTTTAGAAGCATCAGTTCATCAATCTTGTTCGCCAGAGAGCGGACGTTCGCCAGGTGAATTGTGGGAGCGCAGTTCGAAATGCCGGCGCACTTTAACGAAGCTCTGCGCGCTTCCACGCCGGCGCTCTGCGGCGAATTCGAGAAGAGCCGCTGCTCCTCCAACCAAAGTCTCTGTAAGGTATTCCCCTTCAATGAAAACCGGTGAAAAAGTTTGTCCGCTGGATTGCTGAACGTTTAAGACTACCTCCTGCTGTATGTGATCAGAGAGGGAGAGCTGGAGACGAGACAAACAAACAAAAACAGAAAAAGTACGAGAGAGCGAAGTACCGAGGCTGCCATCTGCGGCGCCATCTCAACAGGTGCTTCACATTAGGCTAATCAGTGGCGGATCTCACACACACACACACACACACACACACACACACACACACACACAGGCTCTTGTCTATCATACATTGCAAGCCACACAGACCAACGGTTTGTGCGTGCGTGTGGCAGCGTGCGAGCGTGTGTCTATATTTGGAGAGATATTAGAAGAGAACCAATATTAGAGTTTTCAGGTCTCATTTAACCCAGAAAAATAACAAACATATCGGCTCGTTCGGCTCAATCTTTCCTCTTTATTGATTCTACTATTTTGGTGATTTGATCATGTTTTACTTGACAGGGTTTAACAAATTCTTTTGTATTTTCTAAACTGCGACTATACCCTCATTTCTTAACCTAAAATATATTTAAGAACATTTAAACGTTTACAAAAGCCCTGTGCCTCTCAAAATCACGTTACTTTTGCGATTGGAGTTATGGTATTCTGTCAAGTTCTGAAGATTCACAGGGTGTTTTTGAAGAAATCCAAAGGCAATTCTGCCTTCAGGAGCTGCACGCAGCTGCTCCTCGTTAACAATCAACAGGAGGGACACAAGGAGCAGCCTCTGTCCCGATGTTTATCAACACGGAGGACCAGACGAGAGCAAACTGACCTCAATAATACATCTCACTACTTTTAATACAGAAATGAGGAGAAATAGGTCACATTTAACTTCATAGACAGATGAATAAAATTAGCGGGTTCGGCTGAGTCTTTCCTCTCTATTGATAATACTATTTTGGTGATTTGATCATGTCCACTCCCAGTGTTAAGATCTCTTCTTCCTTCAATGACACATCTCATTACCGGAGATGTTGGCATTGATAAACACACACACATATATATATATATATATATATATATATATATATATATATATATATATATATATATAATATGTACATCAATTACACATCTCTCTCCTTTCTGTTTATTGTTCTCTTTTGTTACTCTCTATTGTTTGTTTCTCTCTCTATTTTTCAATCTTTCTTTCTCTCTCTCCCTCTCTCTATTCTGTCTATCTTTCTCCCTTTTTTCTTTGATTGTAATTCATGTCTTGGATTAATTAGATGCAGTTTTTCTTCCATCTTTTCCAGATATACATTTCCACTGAAAGAATGTTCAGAAGTTAAATTCAATATTTTTGGGCTTCAACACTTTTCAGCAGTTAATTTCCCTTTTCAGCTGTTCTTCAGATATTTTTCAGCTATTTTCAGAAACATTTCAGCTTTTAGCATTCCAACGCATTTTCAGCAGGAAATGCATTTTCTAGTTACAAACATTTCACCACTGCACAACAACGTTACCCTACCTGAATAAGGGGAGAAATAATCACATGAGTGATATTGTGGTGTTTTCACAGCAAGCTGCTTAGCTAGCATTTACTCAGACACATTTACAATGTAAACATTCACAAAACAAACAGCATTGTTACAGAGATACATCAACAGATGAACCAAACAACACAACTGCATTTCACAGTAATGAGCCTAGCCAACGGGCTAATCGGTGCTAGCTAACGAGCTAATCGGTGCCAGCGCTACATATACAAATACCCTATACACTTTATCTCTGAACTTATTTTAACAACATACATTCTCTCGAAGCCTCGGTCTCATTAAAACATTTCACCACTGCAGAACAACGTCACCCTACCTGAATAAGGGGAGAAATAATCACATGAGTGATATTGTGGTGTTTTCACGGCAAGCTGCTTAGCTAGAATGAGGAAAACACGGCGAAATCCCCCCTGACTATCCAGGCGCAGCCAAAAGCAATCATAAATCCCTGCAGCTTTGCTGGAAATCACCTCTACTTATAGACTCTGGTTCGGCGCGAGATCAAAGGCAGTGACAAGAGGGAATTTACACCAGAAAACCTGTTTGTATTCAGTAATGACAAGATCAAGGGCAAACAACCTGACCTTTGACCCGAGCGATCCCAAAATCTAATCAAATGGTCCCCGAATAATAACCAATCATCCCACCAAATTTCATGCGATTTGGTTTAATACTTTTTTACTTACGCAAATAACACGCACATACACATGTTACACCCCTGAATAAGGGGAGAAATAATCACATGAGTGATATTGTGGTGTTTTCACGGCAAGCTGCTTAGCTAGCATGTACTCAGACACATTTACAATGTAAACATTCACAAAACAAACAGCATTGTTACAGAGATACATCAACAGATGAACCAAACAACACAACTGCATTTCACAGTAATGAGCCTAGCCAACGGGCTAATCGGTGCTAGCTAACGAGCTAATCGGTGCTAGCGCTACATATACAAATACCCTATACACTTTATCTCTGAACTTATTTTAACAAAATACATTCTCTCGTAGCCGTGAACTCATTACAAACCTTTCACCACTGCAGAACAACGTCACCCTACCTGAATAAGGGGAGAAATAATCACATGAGTGATATTGTGGTGTTTTCACGGCAAGCTGCTTAGCTAGAATGAGGAAAACACGAAGAAATCCCCCCTGACTATCCAGGCGCAGCCAAAAGCAATCATAAATCCCTGCAGCTTTGCTGGAAATCACCTCTACTTATAGACTCTGGTTCGGCGCGAGATCAAAGGCAGTGACAAGAGGGGATTTACACCAGAAAACCTGTTTGTATTCATCGATGACAAGATCAAGGGCAAACAACCTGACCTTTGACCCGAGCGATCCCAAAATCTAATCAAATGGTCCGCGAATAATAACCAATCATCCCACCAAATTTCATGCGATTTGGTTTAATACTTTTTTACTTACGCAAATAACACGCACATACACATGTTACACCCCTGAATAAGGGGAGAAATAATCACGAGTGATATTGTGGTGTTTTCACGGCAAGCTGCTTAATTTAGAATGAGGAAAACACGGCAAAATCCCCCCTGACTATCCAGGCGCAGCCAAAAGCAATCACAAATCCCTGCCGCTTTGCTGGAAATCACCTCTACTTATAGACTGGTTTGGCGCGAGATCAAAGGCAGTGACAAGAGGATTTACACCAGAAAACCTGTTTTTATTCAGTGAGGACAAGATCAAGGGCAAACAACCTAACCTTTGACCCGATCGATCCCAAAATCGAATCAAATGGTCCCCGGATAATAACCAATCATCCCACCAAATTTCATGCGATTTGGTTTAATACTTTTTTACTTACGCGAATAACACGCACAAACACACACTCACACATACAAATACGGGGCGATCAAAACATTACCTACGCATTTTCAAATGCAAAGGTAATAATAGCATCCTATACATTAATTGGCAAATATTCATTCTACTCTCCAAAAGAGAACAATAGCTGGCTATTTAGCCCCTAATGCTTCAATATGTTCACCAGCTATCGTTTGGCGGTATGTTACAAATGTTTTATCAGAGCTCTTTCCACTGAAAACAGCTGTCTGAAACAGGGCCAAACTACGTAATATAAACAAGTCAACATTGACTTTGGACTTTAAACGAGAGACAAGCGCTGGTCTCCTGAGTGAAAGTCCTGTGTTCAACCTACACACACTGACCTCCTGTGGTTACCATTTGTGTTAAACCTGGGAATTAGATTAGATATTCCTTTATTGGTCCCAGAGTAGGAAATTGCAGGATCACAGCATCAGGTGCACATTAGTAATGATAATAGATAATAAAAATTAAATACAATTATAATTAGTAAATATTATAATATTCTTATTATTATAGTATAGTATGATCTATTATTCTAAATATATAAATAGTATAAATAAATTGGCACATATAATTGGTGTCCACCATGTTTTTCCAATGGCATTGTGTCCTTGGTGCTGGCACAATTTAATGACCACGGTTTGTTTCCTGTCAAAATAATATAAGATATCTAATAAAAGGTAACTACTACAATAAGCTGTTTGATTGTAATAAGCGTTATTTAGGTAATATGACCCTAATAAGTCCTCAATAGATCCTTATTAACATTATGATGAGTTTATAAGACCAACAAAGAGTTAACTAGAACGGGCACTCGGTAGAGCGCATTCCTTCGCAAATCACAAGATCGGGCATTGAATTATGAACATTTTGGCATTAGGGAAATCGAACCCTGGTCATTACACTTTTACCTTCACTCAATGACAAAACTGCTTTGCCTGAATCTAGTTGGAAATCAATTAATTTGGCATCAAAAATGTATAAATGTGTATAAATGTTCCATTAAGCCGGGCACATGCTTGAGTCTGGTCTTCTATAGTTTCCGTAGTGTAGTGGTTATCACGTTTGCCTAACACGCGAAAGGTCCCCAGTTCGAAACTGGGCGGAAACATAGTTTTTGCTTACAACTCTTGTAGGTTATATTTTTTTGTAAACTGGATAATGAGTACTTTTGTCCGAGTGAGTGATGGAAATTATTGACAAAAGTAATTGCAAGTCATTTCATTTCGATGTGTGGTGACATCATTGCGGATATGGACCCCTGTCCCATTCGAGGCTAATAATGAACTCCCCGTCAGGGAATCGAACCCTGGTCTTCCGCGTGACAAGCGGAGATACTGTCCACTATACTAACGAGGAGTGCTCTAGTCACTTTTTTCGGCAATATTTTAAGCATTTCTTCTGGCACTTTTTTGGGGCATGTTTTTATGATATTTGTTCAGTTTACAGGGAATTCTCAGTTACACAGGGGAGATTTTGAGTTTATTACACATTTACCTTCACTCAATGACAAAACTACTTTGCCTGAATCTAGTTGGAAATCAATTAATTTGGCATCAAAAAATTATAAATGTGTATAAATGTTCCATTAAGCCGGGCACATGCTTGAGTGTGGTCTTCGATAGTTTCCGTAGTGTAGTGGTTATCACGTTCGCCTAACGCGCGAAAGGTCCCCCGTTCGAAACTGGGCGGAAACATTGTTTTTGCTTACAACTCTTGTAGGTTTTATTCTTTTGTAAACTGGATAATAAGTATTTTTGTCCGAGTGAGTGATGGAAATTATTGACAAAATTAATTGTAAGTCATTTCATTTCGATGTGTGGTGACATCATTGCGGATATGGACCCCTGTCCCATTCGCGGCTAATAATGAACTCCCCGTCAGGGAATCGAACCCTGGTCTTCCGTGACAAGCAGAGATACTGTCCACTATACTAACGAGGAGTGCTCTAGTCACTTTTTTCGGCAATATTTTAAGCATTTCTTCTGGCACTTTTTTGGGGCATGTTTTTATGATATTTGTTCAGTTTACAGGGAATTCTCAGTTACACAGGGGAGATTTTGAGTTTATTACACATTTACCTTCACTCAATGACAAAACTACTTTGCCTGAATCTAGTTGGAAATCAATTAATTTGGCATCAAAAAATTATAAATGTGTATAAATGTTCCATTAAGCCGGGCACATGCTTGAGTGTGGTCTTCGATAGTTTCCGTAGTGTAGTGGTTATCACGCGCCTAACACGCGAAAGGTCCCCGCTCAAACTGGGCGGAAACATTGTTTTTGCTTACAACTCTTGTAGGTTTTATTCTTTTGTAAACTGGATAATAAGTATTTTTGTCCGAGTGAGTGATGGAAATTATTGACAAAAGTAATTGTAAGTCATTTCATTTCGATGTGTGGTGACATCATTGCGGATATGGACCCCTGTCCCATTCGCGGCTAATAATGAACTCCCCGTCAGGGAATCGAACCCTGGTCTTCCGCGTGACAAGCAGAGATACTGTCCACTATACTAACGAGGAGTGCTCTAGTCACTTTTTTCGGCAATATTTTAAGCATTTCTTCTGGCACTTTTTTGGGGCATGTTTTTATGATATTTGTTCAGTTTACAGGGAATTCTCAGTTACACAGGGGAGATTTTGAGTTTATTACACATTTACCTTCACTCAATGACAAAACTACTTTGCCTGAATCTAGTTGGAAATCAATTAATTTGGCATCAAAAAATTATAAATGTGTATAAATGTTCCATTAAGCCGGGCACATGCTTGAGTGTGGTCTTCGATAGTTTCCGTAGTGTAGTGGTTATCACGTTAACGCTAACGAAAGGTCCCCCGTTCGAAACTGGGCGGAAACATTGTTTTTGCTTACAACTCTTGTAGGTTTTATTCTTTTGTAAACTGGATAATAAGTATTTTTGTCCGAGTGAGTGATGGAAATTATTGACAAAAGTAATTGTAAGTCATTTCATTTCGATGTGTGGTGACATCATTGCGGATATGGACCCTGTCCCATTCAGGCTAATAATGAACTCCCGTCAGAAATCGAACCCTGGTCTTCAGCGTGACAAGCAGAGATACTGTCCACTATACTAACGAGGAGTGCTCTAGTCTCTTTTTTCGGCAATATTTTAAGCATTTCTTCTGGCACTTTTTTGGGGCATGTTTTTATGATATTTGTTCAGTTTACAGGGAATTCTCAGTTACACAGGGGAGATTTTGAGTTTATTACACATTTACCTTCACTCAATGACAAAACTACTTTGCCTGAATCTAGTTGGAAATCAATTAATTTGGCATCAAAAAATTATAAATGTGTATAAATGTTCCATTAAGCCGGGCACATGCTTGAGTGTGGTCTTCGATAGTTTCCGTAGTGTAGTGGTTATCACGTTCGCCTAACGCGCGAAAGGTCCCCCGTTCGAAACTGGGCGGAAACATTGTTTTTGCTTACAACTCTTGTAGGTTTTATTCTTTTGTAAACTGGATAATAAGTATTTTTGTCCGAGTGAGTGATGGAAATTATTGACAAAAGTAATTGTAAGTCATTTCATTTCGATGTGTGGTGACATCATTGCGGATATGGACCCTGTCCCATTCGCGGCTAATAATGAACTCCCCGTCAGGGAATCGAACCCTGGTCTTCCGCGTGACAAGCAGAGATACTGTCCACTATACTAACGAGGAGTGCTCTAGTCACTTTTTCGGCAATATTTTAAGCATTTCTTCTGGCACTTTTTTGGGGCATGTTTTTATGATATTTGTTCAGTTTACAGGGAATTCTCAGTTACACAGGGGAGATTTTGAGTTTATTACACATTTACCTTCACTCAATGACAAAACTATTTTGCCTGAATCTAGTTGGAAATCAATTAATTTGGCATCAAAAAATTATAAATGTGTATAAATGTTCCATTAAGCCGGGCACATGCTTGAGTGTGGTCTTCGATAGTTTCCGTAGTGTAGTGGTTATCACGTTGCCTAACGCTGAAAGGTCCCCGTGCTCGAAACTGGCGGCGGAAACATTGTTTTGCTTACAACTCTTGTAGGTTTTATTCTTTTGTAAACTGGATAATAAGTATTTTTGTCCGAGTGAGTGATGGAAATTATTGACAAAAGTAATTGTAAGTCATTTCATTTCGATGTGTGGTGACATCATTGCGGATATGGACGCCTGTCCCATTCACGCTAATAATGAACTCCCGTCAGGAATCGAACCCTGGTCTTCCGCGTGACAAGCAGAGATACTGTCCACTATACTAACGAGGAGTGCTCTAGTCACTTTTTTCGGCAATATTTTAAGCATTTCTTCTGGCACTTTTTTGGGGCATGTTTTTTATGATATTTGTTCAGTTTACAGGGAATTCTCAGTTACACAGGGGAGATTTTGAGTTTATTACACATTTACCTTCACTCAATGACAAAACTATTTTGCCTGAATCTAGTTGGAAATCAATTAATTTGGCATCAAAAAATTATAAATGTGTATAAATGTTCCATTAAGCCGGGCACATGCTTGAGTCTGGTCTTCGATAGTTTCCGTAGTGTAGTGGTTATCACGTTCGCCTAACACGCAAAAGGTCCCCCGTTCGAAACTGGGTGGAAACATTGATTTTGCTTACAACTCTTGTAGGTTTTATTCTTTTGTAAACTGGATAATAAGTATTTTTGTCCGAGTGAGTGATGGAAATTATTGACAAAAGTAATTGTAAGTCATTTCATTTCGATGTGTGGTGACATCATTGCGGATATGGACCCCTGTCCCATTCATGCTAATAATGAACTCCCGTCAGGGAATCGAACCCTGGTCTTCCGTGACAAGCAGAGATACTGTCCACTATACTAACGAGGAGTGCTCTAGTCTTTTTTCGGCAATATTTTAAGCATTTCTTCTGGCACTTTTTGGGGCATGTTTTTATGATATTTGTTCAGTTTACAGGAATTCTCAGTTACACAGGGAGATTTTGAGTTTATTACACATTTACCTTCACTCAATGACAAAACTACTTTGCCTGAATCTAGTTGGAAATCAATTAATTTGGCATCAAAAAATTATAAATGTGTATAAATGTTCCATTAAGCCGGGCACATGCTTGAGTGTGGTCTTCGATAGTTTCCGTAGTGTAGTGGTTATCACGTTCGCCTAACACGCGAAAGGTCCCCCGTTCGAAACTGGGCGGAACATTGTTTTTGCTTACAACTCTTGTAGGTTTTATTCTTTTGTAAACTGGATAATAAGTATTTTTGTCCGAGTGAGTGATGGAAATTATTAACAAAAGTAATTGTAAGTCATTTCATTTCGATGTGTGGTGACATCATTGCGGATATGGACGCCTGTCCCATTCGCGGCTAATAATGAACTCCCCGTCAGGGAATCGAACCCTGGTCTTCCGCGTGACAAGCGGAGATACTGTCCACTATACTAACGAGGAGAGCTCTAGTCACTTTTTTCGGCAATATTTTAAGCATTTCTTCTGGCACTTTTTTGGGGCATGTTTTTATGATATTTGTTCAGTTTACAGGGAATTCTCAGTTACACAGGGGAGATTTTGAGTTTATTACACATTTACCTTCACTCAATGACAAAACTACTTTGCCTGAATCTAGTTGGAAATCAATTAATTTGGCATCAAAAATTATAAATGTGTATAAATGTTCCATTAAGCCGGGCACATGCTTGAGTGTGGTCTTCGATAGTTTCCGTAGTGTAGTGGTTATCACGTTCGCCTAACATGCGAAAGGTCCCCCGTTCGAAACTGGGCGGAAACATTGTTTTTGCTTACAACTCTTGTAGGTTTTATTCTTTTGTAAACTGGATAATAAGTATTTTTGTCCGAGTGAGTGATGGAAATTATTGACAAAAGTAATTGTAAGTCATTTCATTTCGATGTGTGGTGACATCATTGCGGATATGGACCCCTGTCCCATTCACGGCTAATAATGAACTCCCCGTCAGGGAATCGAACCCTGGTCTTCCGCGTGACAAGCAGAGATACTGTCCACTATACTAACGAGGAGTGCTCTAGTCACTTTTTTCGGCAATATTTTAAGCATTTCTTCTGGCACTTTTTTGGGGCATGTTTTTATGATATTTGTTCAGTTTACAGGGAATTCTCAGTTACACAGGGGAGATTTTGAGTTTATTACACATTTACCTTCACTCAATGACAAAACTACTTTGCCTGAATCTAGTTGGAAATCAATTAATTTGGCATCAAAAAATTATAAATGTGTATAAATGTTCCATTAAGCCGGGCACATGCTTGAGTGTGGTCTTCGATAGTTTCCGTAGTGTAGTGGTTATCACGTTCGCCTAACACGCGAAAGGTCCCCCGTTCGAAACTGGGCGGAAACATTGTTTTTGCTTACAACTCTTGTAGGTTTTATTCTTTTGTAAACTGGATAATAAGTATTTTTGTCCGAGTGAGTGATGGAAATTATTGACAAAAGTAATTGTAAGTCATTTCATTTCGATGTGTGGTGACATCATTGCGGATATGGACCCCTGTCCCATTCACGGCTAATAATGAACTCCCTGTCAGGGAATCGAACCCTGGTCTTCCGCGTGACAAGCAGAGATACTGTCCACTATACTAACGAGGAGTGCTCTAGTCACTTTTTTCGGCAATATTTTAAACATTTCTTCTGGTACATTATTGGGGCATGTTTTTATGATATTTGTTCAGTTTACAGGGAATTCTCAGTTACACAGGGGAGATTTTGAGTTTATTACACATTTACCTTCACTCAATGACAAAACTACTTTGCCTGAATCTAGTTGGAAATCAATTAATTTGGCATCAAAAAATTATAAATGTGTATAAATGTTCCATTAAGCCGGGCACATGCTTGAGTCTGGTCTTCGATAGTTTCCGTAGTGTAGTGGTTATCACGTTCGCCTAACACGCGAAAGGTCCCCCGTTCGAAACTGGGCGGAAACATTGTTTTTGCTTACAACTCTTGTAGGTTTTATTCTTTTGTAAACTGGATAATAAGTATTTTTGTCCGAGTGAGTGATGGAAATTATTGACAAAAGTAATTGTAAGTCATTTCATTTCGATGTGTGGTGACATCATTGCGGATATGGACCCCTGTCCCATTCGCGGCTAATAATGAACTCCCCGTCAGGGAATCGAACCCTGGTCTTCCGCGTGACAAGCAGAGATACTGTCCACTATACTAACGAGGAGTGCTCTAGTCACTTTTTTCGGCAATATTTTAAGCATTTCTTCTGGCACTTTTTTGGGGCATGTTTTTATGATATTTGTTCAGTTTACAGGGAATTCTCAGTTACACAGGGGAGATTTTGAGTTTATTACACATTTACCTTCACTCAATGACAAAACTATTTTGCCTGAATCTAGTTGGAAATCAATTAATTTGGCATCAAAAAATTATAAATGTGTATAAATGTTCCATTAAGCCGGGCACATGCTTGAGTGTGGTCTTCGATAGTTTCCGTAGTGTAGTGGTTATCACGTTCGCCTAACACGCGAAAGGTCCCCCGTTCGAAACTGGGCGGAAACATTGTTTTTGCTTACAACTCTTGTAGGTTTTATTCTTTTGTAAACTGGATAATAAGTATTTTTGTCCGAGTGAGTGATGGAAATTATTGACAAAAGTAATTGTAAGTCATTTCATTTCGATGTGTGGTGACATCATTGCGGATATGGACGCCTGTCCCATTCGCGGCTAATAATGAACTCCCGTCAGGAATCGAACCCTGGTCTTCCGCGTGACAAGCAGAGATACTGTCCACTATACTAACGAGGAGTGCTCTAGTCACTTTTTTCGGCAATATTTTAAGCATTTCTTCTGGCACTTTTTTGGGGCATGTTTTTATGATATTTGTTCAGTTTACAGGGAATTCTCAGTTACACAGGGAGATTTTGAGTTTATTACACATTTACCTTCACTCAATGACAAAACTACTTTGCCTGAATCTAGTTGGAAATCAATTAATTTGGCATCAAAAAATTATAAATGTGTATAAATGTTCCATTAAGCCGGGCACATGCTTGAGTGTGGTCTTCGATAGTTTCCGTAGTGTAGTGGTTATCACGTTCGCCTAACACGCGAAAGGTCCCCCGTTCGAAACTGGGTGGAAACATTGATTTTGCTTACAACTCTTGTAGGTTTTATTCTTTTGTAAACTGGATAATAAGTATTTTTGTCCGAGTGAGTGATGGAAATTATTAACAAAAGTAATTGTAAGTCATTTCATTTCGATGTGTGGTGACATCATTGCGGATATGGACGCCTGTCCCATTCGCGGCTAATAATGAACTCCCTGTCAGGGAATCGAACCCTGGTCTTCCGCGTGACAAGCGGAGATACTGTCCACTATACTAACGAGGAGTGCTCTAGTCACTTTTTTCGGCAATATTTTAAGCATTTCTTCTGGCACTTTTTTGGGGCATGTTTTTATGATATTTGTTCAGTTTACAGGGAATTCTCAGTTACACAGGGGAGATTTTGAGTTTATTACACATTTACCTTCACTCAATGACAAAACTACTTTGCCTGAATCTAGTTGGAAATCAATTAATTTGGCATCAAAAAATTATAAATGTGTATAAATGTTCCATTAAGCCGGGCACATGCTTGAGTGTGGTCTTCGATAGTTTCCGTAGTGTAGTGGTTATCACGTTCGCCTAACGCGCGAAAGGTCCCCCGTTCGAAACTGGGCGGAAACATTGTTTTTGCTTACAACTCTTGTAGGTTTTATTCTTTTGTAAACTGGATAATAAGTATTTTTGTCCGAGTGAGTGATGGAAATTATTGACAAAAGTAATTGTAAGTCATTTCATTTCGATGTGTGGTGACATCATTGCGGATATGGACCCCTGTCCTTTTCACGGCTAATAATGAACTCCCCGTCAGGGAATCGAACCCTGGTCTTCCGCGTGACAAGCAGAGATACTGTCCACTATACTAACGAGGAGTGCTCTAGTCACTTTTTCGGCAATATTTTAAGCATTTCTTCTGGCACTTTTTTGGGGCATGTTTTTATGATATTTGTTCAGTTTACAGGGAATTCTCAGTTACACAGGGGAGATTTTGAGTTTATTACACATTTACCTTCACTCAATGACAAAACTATTTTGCCTGAATCTAGTTGGAAATCAATTAATTTGGCATCAAAAAATTATAAATGTGTATAAATGTTCCATTAAGCCGGGCACATGCTTGAGTGTGGTCTTCGATAGTTTCCGTAGTGTAGTGGTTATCACGTTCGCCTAACACTGAAAGGTCCCCGTTCGAAACTGGGCGAAACATTGTTTTGCTTACAACTCTTGTAGGTTTTATTCTTTTGTAAACTGGATAATAAGTATTTTTGTCCGAGTGAGTGATGGAAATTATTGACAAAAGTAATTGTAAGTCATTTCATTTCGATGTGTGGTGACATCATTGCGGATATGGACCCCTGTCCTTTTCACGGCTAATAATGAACTCCCCGTCAGGGAATCGAACCCTGGTCTTCCGCGTGACAAGCAGAGATACTGTCCACTATACTAACGAGGGGTGCTCTAGTCACTTTTTTCGGCAATATTTTAAGCATTTCTTCTGGCACTTTTTTGGGGCATGTTTTTATGATATTTGTTCAGTTTACAGGGAATTCTCAGTTACACAGGGGAGATTTTGAGTTTATTACACATTTACCTTCACTCAATGACAAAACTATTTTGCCTGAATCTAGTTGGAAATCAATTAATTTGGCATCAAAAAATTATAAATGTGTATAAATGTTCCATTAAGCCGGGCACATGCTTGAGTGTGGTCTTCGATAGTTTCCGTAGTGTAGTGGTTATCACGTTCGCCTAACATCGAAAAGGTCCCCGTTCGAAACTGGGTGGAAACATTGATTTTGCTTACAACTCTTGTAGGTTTTATTCTTTTGTAAACTGGATAATAAGTATTTTTGTCCGAGTGAGTGATGGAAATTATTGACAAAAGTAATTGTAAGTCATTTCATTTCGATGTGTGGTGACATCATTGCGGATATGGACCCTGTCCCATTCGCGCTAATAATGAACTCCCTGTCAGGAATCGAACCCTGGTCTTCAGCGTGACAAGCAGAGATACTGTCCACTATACTAACGAGGAGTGCTCTAGTCACTTTTCGGCAATATTTTAAGCATTTCTTCTGGCACTTTTTGGGGCATGTTTTTATGATATTTGTTCAGTTTACAGGAATTCTCAGTTACACAGGGAGATTTTGAGTTTATTACACATTTACCTTCACTCAATGACAAAACTATTTTGCCTGAATCTAGG
>JAYMGU010000025.1:747607-766211 GCA_036178185.1 Liparis tanakae
AAAAACATGCCCCAAAAAAGTGCCAGAAGAAATGCTTAAAATATTGCCGAAAAAAGAGACTAGAGCACTCCTCGTTAGTATAGTGGACAGTATCTCTGCTTGTCACGCCGAAGACCAGGGTTCGATTCCCTGACAGGGAGTTCATTATTAGCCGCGAATGGGACAGGCGTCCATATCCCCAATGATGTCACCACACATCGAAATGAAATGACTTACAATTACTTTTGTCAATAATACTTATTATCCAATTTACAAAAGAATAAAATCTACAAGAGTTAAGTAAAAACAATGTTTCCACCCAGTTTCGAACGGGGGACCTTTCGCGAGTAGTTTTGTCATTGAGTGAAGGTAAATGTGTAATAAACTCAAAATCTCCCCTGTGTAACTGAGAATTCCCTGTAAACTGAACAAATATCATAAAAACATGCCCCAAAAAAGTGCCAGAAGAAATGCTTAAAATATTGCCGAAAAAAGTGACAAGAGCTCTCCTCGTTAGTATAGTGGACAGTATCTCCGCTTGTCAAGCGGAAAACCAGGGTTCGATTCCCTGATGGGGAGTTCATTATTAGCCGTGAATGGGACAGGCGTCCATATCCGCAATGATGTCACCACACATCGAAATGAAATGACTTACAATATATTTTGTCAATAATTTCCATCACTCACTCGGACAAAAATACTTATTATCCAGTTTACAAAAGAATAAAACCTACAAGAGTTGTAAGCAAAAACAATGTTTACGCCCAGTTTCGAACGGGGGACCTTTCGCGTGTGAGGCGAACGTGATAACCACTACACTACATAAACTATTGAAGAACAGACTCAAGCATGTGCCCGGCTTAATGGAACATTTATACACATTTATAATTTTTTGATGCCAAATTAATTGATTTCCAACTAGATTCAGGCAAAGTAGTTTTGTCATTGAGTGAAGGTAAATGTGTAATAAACTCAAAATCTCCCCTGTGTAACTGAGAATTCCCTGTAAACAGAACAAATATCATAAAAACGTGCCCCAAAAAAGTTCCAGAAGAAATGCTTAAAACATTGCCGAAAATCTTGTTTAGAGCACTCCTCGTTAGTATAGTGGACAGTATCTCCGCCTGTCACGCGGAAGACCAGGGTTCGATTCCCTGACGGGGAGTTCATTATTAGCCGCGAATGGGACAGGCGTCCTTATCCGAAATGATGTCGCCACACATCGAAATGAAATGACTTACATTTACTTTTGTCAATAATTTCAATCACTCACTCGGGCAAAAGTACTTATTATCCAGTTTACAAAAGAATAAAACCTACAAGAGTTGTAGGCAAAACTCTGTTTAAGCCCAGTTTCGAACTGGGGACCTTTCGCGTGTGAGGCGAACGTGATAACCACTACACTACGGAAACTATAGAAGACCACATTTAAGCATGTGCCCGGCTTAATGGAACATTTATACACATTTATAATTTTTTGATGCCAAATTAATTGATTTACAACTAGATTCAGGCAAAGTAGTTTTGTCATTGAGTGAAGGTAAATGTGTAATAAACTCAAAATCTCCCCTGTGTAACTGAGAATTCCCTGTAAACTGAACAAATATCATAAAAACATGCCCCAAAAAAGTGCCAGAAGAAATGCTTAAAATATTGCCGAAAAAAGTGACTAGCACTCCTCGTTAGTATAGTGGACAGTATCTCCGCCTGTCACGCGGAAGACCAGGGTTCGATTCCCTGATGGGGAGTTCATTATTAGCCGCGAATGGGACAGGCGTCCTTATCCGAAATGATGTCGCCACACATCGAAATGAAATGACTTACAATTACTTTTGTCAATAATTTCCATCACTCACTCGGACAAAAATACTTATTATCCAATTTACAAAAGAATAAAATCTACAAGAGTTGTAAGCAAAAACAATGTTTCCACCCAGTTTCGAACGGGGGACCTTTCATGAAATAGTTTTGTCATTGAGTGAAGGTAAATGTGTAATAAACTCAAAATCTCCCTGTGTAACTGAGAATTCCCTGTAAACTGAACAAATATCATAAAAACATGCCCCAAAAAAGTGCCAGAAGAAATGCTTAAAATATCGCCGAAAAAAGTGACTAGAGCTCTCCTCGTTAGTATAGTGGACAGTATCTCCGCTTGTGTCACAGCGGAAGACCAGGGTTCGATTCCTGACGTGGAGTTCATTATTAGCCGCGAATGGGACAGGCGTCCATATCCGCAATGATGTCACCACACATCGAAATGAAATGACTTACAATTACTTTTGTTAATAATTTCCATCACTCACTCGGACAAAAATACTTATTATCCAGTTTACAAAAGAATAAAACCTACAAGAGTTGTAAGCAAAAACAATGTTTCCGCCCAGTTTCGAACGGGGGACCTTTCGCGTGTTAGGCGAACGTGATAACCACTACACTACGGAAACTATCGAAGACCACGCTCAAGCATGTGCCCGGCTTAATGGAACATTTATACACATTTATAATTTTTTGATGCCAAATTAATTGATTTCCAACTAGATTCAGGCAAAGTAGTTTTGTCATTGAGTGAAGGTAAATGTGTAATAAACTCAAAATCTCCCTGTGTAACTGAGAATTCCTGTAAACTGAACAAATATCATAAAAACATGCCCCCAAAAAGTGCCAGAAGAAATGCTTAAAATGCCGAAATTGCGACAAAAGCTAGAGCTCCTCGTTAGTATAGTGGACAGTATCTCCGCCTGTCACGCGGAAGACCAGGGTTCGATTCCCTGATGGGGAGTTCATTATTAGCCGCGAATGGGACAGGCGTCCTTATCCGAAATGATGTCGCCACACATCGAAATGAAATGTCTTACACTTACTTTTGTCAATAATTTCAATCACTCACGCAAAAGTATTTATTATCCAGTTTACAAAAGAATAAAACCTACAAGAGTTGTAGGCAAAACTCTGTTTAAGCCCAGTTTCGAACTGGGGACCTTTCACTACACGAAATGAAATGACTTACAATTACTTTTGTCAATAATTTCCATCACTCACTCGGACAAAAATACTTATTATCCAGTTTACAAAAGAATAAAATCTACAAGAGTTGTAAGCAAAAACAATGTTTCCACCCAGTTTCGAACGGGGGACCTTTCGCGTGTTAGGCGAACGTGATAACCACTACACTACGGAAACTATCGTAAACCACACTCAAGCATGTGCCTGGCTTAATGGAACATTTATACACATTTATAATTTTTTGATGCCAAATTAATTGATTTCCAACTAGATTCAGGCAAAGTAGTTTTGTCATTGAGTGAAGGTAAATGTGTAATAAACTCAAAATCTCCCCTGTGTAACGGAGAATTCCATGTAAACTGAACAAATATCATAAAAACATGCCCCAAAAAAGTGCCAGAAGAAATGCTTAAAATATTGCCGAAAAAAGTGACTAGAGCTCTCCTCGTTAGTATAGTGGACAGTATCTCCGCTTGTCACGCGGAAGACCAGGTTTCGATTCCCTGATGGGGAGTTTATTATTAGCCGCGAATGGGACAGGCGTCCATATCCGCAATGATGTCACCACACATCGAAATGAAATGACTTACAATTACATTTGTTAATAATTTCCATCACTCACTCGGACAAAAATACTTATTATCCAGTTTACAAAAGAATAAAACCTACAAGAGTTGTAAGCAAAAACAATGTTTCCGCCCAGTTTCGAACGGGGGACCTTTCGCGTGTGAGGCGAACGTGATAACCACTACACTACAGAAACTATTGAAGAACAGACTCAAGCATGTGCCCGGCTTAATGGAACATTTATACACATTTATAATTTTTTGATGCCAAATTAATTGATTTCCAACTAGATTCAGGCAAAGTAGTTTTGTCATTGAGTGAAGGTAAATGTGTAATAAACTCAAAATCTCCCCTGTGTAACTGAGAATTCCCTGTAAACTGAACAAATATCATAAAAACATGCCCCAAAAAAGTGCCAGAAGAAATGCTTAAAATATTGCCGAAAAAAGTGACTAGAGCTCTCCTCGTTAGTATAGTGGACAGTATCTCTGCTTGTCATGTGGAAGACCAGGGTTCGATTCCCTGATGGGGAGTTCATTATTAGCCGCGAATGGGACAGGCGTCCATATCCGCAATGATGTCACCACACATCGAAATGAAATGACTTACAATTACTTTTGTCAATAATACTTATTATCCAATTTACAAAAGAATAAAATCTACAAGAGTTGTAAGCAAAACAATGTTTCCACCCAGTTTCGAGCAGGGGACCTTTTCGCATGGATAGTTTTGTCATTGAGTGAAGGTAAATGTGTAATAAACTCAAAATCTCCCTGTGTAACTGAGAATTCCCTATAAACTGAACAAATATCATAAAAACATGCCCCAAAAAAGTGCCAGAAGAAATGCTTAAAATATTGCCGAAAAAAGTGACTAGAGCACTCCTCGTTAGTATAGTGGACAGTATCTCTGCTTGTCACGCGGAAGACCAGGGTTCGATTCCCTGACAGGGAGTTCATTATTTAAGCCGAATGGGACAGGGTCCATATCCGCAATGATGTCACCACACATCGAAATGAAATGACTTACAATTACTTTTGTCAATAATTTCCATCACTCACTCGGACAAAAATACTTATTATCCAGTTTACAAAAGAATAAAACCTACAAGAGTTGTAAGCAAAATCAATGTTTCCGCCCAGTTTCGAACGGGGGACCTTTCGCGTGTTAGGCGAACGTGATAACCACTACACTACGGAAACTATCGAAGACCAGACTCAAGCATGTGCCCGGCTTAATGGAACATTTATACACATTTATAATTTTTTGATGCCAAATTAATTGATTTCCAACTAGATTCAGGCAAAATAGTTTTGTCATTGAGTGAAGGTAAATGTGTAATAAACTCAAAATCTCCCCTGTGTAACTGAGAATTCCCTGTAAACTGAACAAATATCATAAAAACATGCCCCAAAAAAGTGCCAGAAGAAATGCTTAAAATATTGCCGAAAAAAGAGACTAGAGCACTCCTCGTTAGTATAGTGGACAGTATCTCTGCTTGTCAAGCGGAAGACCAGGGTTCGATTCCTGACAGGGAGTTCATTATTAGCATGAATGGGACAGGCGTCCATATCCGCAATGATGTCACCACACATCGAAATGAAATGACTTACAATTACTTTTGTCACTAATACTTATTATCCAATTTACAAAAGAATAAAATCTACAAGAGTTGTAAGCAAAAACAATGTTTCCACCCAGTTTCGAACGGGGGACCTTTCGCGAGTAGTTTTGTCATTGAGTGAAGGTAAATGTGTAATAAACTCAAAATCTCCCCTGTGTAACTGAGAATTCCCTGTAAACTGAACAAATATCATAAAAACATGCCCCAAAAAAGTGCCAGAAGAAATGCTTAAAATATTGCCGAAAAAAGTGACAAGAGCTCTCCTCGTTAGTATAGTGGACAGTATCTCCGCTTGTCAAGCGGAAAACCAGGGTTCGATTCCCTGATGGGGAGTTCATTATTAGCCGCGAATGGGACAGGCGTCCATATCCGCAATGATGTCACCACACATCGAAATGAAATGACTTACAATATATTTTGTCAATAATTTCCATCACTCACTCGGACAAAAATACTTATTATCCAGTTTACAAAAGAATAAAACCTACAAGAGTTGTAAGCAAAAACAATGTTTACGCCCAGTTTCGAACGGGGGACCTTTCGCGTGTGAGGCGAACGTGATAACCACTACACTACATAAACTATTGAAGAACAGACTCAAGCATGTGCCCGGCTTAATGGAACATTTATACACATTTATAATTTTTTGATGCCAAATTAATTGATTTCCAACTAGATTCAGGCAAAGTAGTTTTGTCATTGAGTGAAGGTAAATGTGTAATAAACTCTAAAACTCCCCTGTGTAACTGAGAATTCCTGTAAACAGAACAAATATCATAAAAACGTGCCCCAAAAAAGTTCCAGAAGAAATGCTTAAAACATTGCCGAAAATCTTGTTTAGAGCACTCCTCGTTAGTATAGTGGACAGTATCTCCGCCTGTCACGCGGAAGACCAGGGTTGGATTCTGACGGGAGTTCATTATTAGCCGCGAATGGGACAGGCGTCCTTATCCGAAATGATGTCGCCACACATCGAAATGAAATGACTTACATTTACTTTTGTCAATAATTTCAATCACTCACTCGGGCAAAAGTACTTATTATCCAGTTTACAAAAGAATAAAACCTACAAGAGTTGTAGGCAAAACTCTGTTTAAGCCCAGTTTCGAACTGGGGACCTTTCGCGTGTGAGGCGAACGTGATAACCACTACACTACGGAAACTATAGAAGACCACACTTAAGCATGTGCCCGGCTTAATGGAACATTTATACACATTTATAATTTTTTGATGCCAAATTAATTGATTTACAACTAGATTCAGGCAAAGTAGTTTTGTCATTGAGTGAAGGTAAATGTGTAATAAACTCAAAATCTCCCCTGTGTAACTGAGAATTCCCTGTAAACTGAACAAATATCATAAAAACATGCCCCAAAAAAGTGCCAGAAGAAATGCTTAAAATATTGCCGAAAAAAGTGACTTGAGCACTCCTCGTTAGTATAGTGGACAGTATCTCCGCCTGTCACGCGGAAGACCAGGGTTCGATTCCCTGATGGGGAGTTCATTATTAGCCGCGAATGGGACAGGCGTCCTTATCCGAAATGATGTCGCCACACATCGAAATGAAATGACTTACAATTACTTTTGTCAATAATTTCCATCACTCACTCGGACAAAAATACTTATTATCCAATTTACAAAAGAATAAAATCTACAAGAGTTGTAAGCAAAACAATGTTTCCACCCAGTTTGAGCGGGGACCTTCGCAAAGTAGTTTTGTCATTGAGTGAAGGTAAATGTGTAATAAACTCAAAATCTCCCCTGTGTAACTGAGAATTCCCTGTAAACTGAACAAATATCATAAAAACATGCCCCAAAAAAGTCCCAGAAGAAATGCTTAAAATATCGCCGAAAAAAGTGACTAGAGCTCTCCTCGTTAGTATAGTGGACAGTATCTCCGCTTGTCACGCGGAAGACCAGGTTTCGATTCCCTGACGGGGAGTTCATTATTAGCCGCGAATGGGACAGGCGTCCATATCCGCAATGATGTCACCACACATCGAAATGAAATGACTTACAATTACTTTTGTTAATAATTTCCATCACTCACTCGGACAAAAATACTTATTATCCAGTTTACAAAAGAATAAAACCTACAAGAGTTGTAAGCAAAAACAATGTTTCCGCCCAGTTTCGAACGGGGGACCTTTCGCGTGTTAGGCGAACGTGATAACCACTACACTACGCAAACTATCGAAGACCACACTCAAGCATGTGCCCGGCTTAATGGAACATTTATACACATTTATAATTTTTTGATGCCAAATTAATTGATTTCCAACTAGATTCAGGCAAAATAGTTTTGTCATTGAGTGAAGGTAAATGTGTAATAAACTCAAAATCTCCCCTGTGTAACTGAGAATTCCCTGTAAACTGAACAAATATCATAAAAACATGCCCCAAAAAAGTGCCAGAAGAAATGCTTAAAATATTGCCAAAAAAAGTGACTAGAGCTCTCCTCGTTAGTATAGTGGACAGTATCTCCGCTTGTCAAGCGGAAGACCAGGGTTCGATTCCCTGATGGGGAGTTCATTATTAGCCGGGAATGGGACAGGCGTCCATATCCGCAATGATGTCACCACACATCGAAATGAAATGACTTACAATTACTTTTGTCAATAATTTCCATCACTCACTCGGACAAAAATACTTATTATCCAGTTTACAAAAGAATAAAACCTACAAGAGTTGTAAGCAAAAACAATGTTTCCGCCCAGTTTCGAACGGGGGACCTTTCGCGTGTGAGGCGAACGTGATAACCACTACACTACATAAACTATTGAAGAACAGACTCAAGCATGTGCCCGGCTTAATGGAACATTTATACACATTTATAATTTTTTGATGCCAAATTAATTGATTTCCAACTAGATTCAGGCAAAGTAGTTTTGTCATTGAGTGAAGGTAAATGTGTAATAAACTCAAAATCTCCCCTGTAACTGAGAATTCCCTGTAAACAGAACAAATATCAAAAAAAACGTGCCCCAAAAAGTTCCAGAAGAAATGCTTAAAACATTGCCGAAAATCTTGTTTAGAGCACTCCTCGTTAGTATAGTGGACAGTATCTCCGCCTGTCACGCGGAAGACCAGGGGTTTCGATTCCTGATGGGAGTTCATTATTAGCGCGAATGGGACAGGCGTCCTTATCGAAATGATGTCGCCACACATCGAAATGAAATGACTTACATTTACTTTTGTCAATAATTTCAATCACTCACTCGGGCAAAAGTACTTATTATCCAGTTTACAAAAGAATAAAACCTACAAGAGTTGTAGGCAAAACTCTGTTTAAGCCCAGTTTAAAACAATGTTTGGGACCTTTCGCGTGTTAGTGACGTGATAACCACTACACTACGGAAACTATAGAAGACCACACTCAAGCATGTGCCCGGCTTAATGGAACATTTATACACATTTATAATTTTTTGATGCCAAATTAATTGATTTCCAACTAGATTCAGGCAAAGTAGTTTTGTCATTGAGTGAAGGTAAATGTGTAATAAACTCAAAATCTCCCCTGTGTAACTGAGAATTCCCTGTAAACTGAACAAATATCATAAAAACATGCCCCAAAAAAGTGCCAGAAGAAATGCTTAAAATATTGCCGAAAAAAGTGACTAGAGCTCTCCTCGTTAGTATAGTGGACAGTATCTCCGCTTGTCACGCGGAAGACCAGGGTTTCGATTCCCTGATGGGGAGTTCATTATTAGCCGCGAATGGGACAGGCGTCCATATCCGCAATGATGTCACCACACATCGAAATGAAATGACTTACAATTACTTTTGTCAATAATACTTATTATCCAATTTACAAAAGAATAAAATCTACAAGAGTTGTAAGCAAAACAATGTTTCCACCCAGTTTGACGGGGACCTTTCGCGAGTAGTTTTGTCATTGAGTGAAGGTAAATGTGTAATAAACTCAAAATCTCCCCTGTGTAACTGAGAATTCCCTGTAAACTGAACAAATATCATAAAAACATGCCCCAAAAAAGTGCCAGAAGAAATGCTTAAAATATTGCGAAAAAAGTGACTAGACCACTCCTCGTTAGTATAGTGGACAGTATCTCCGCTTGTCACGCCGAAGACCAGGGTTCGATTCCCTGACAGGGAGTTCATTATTAGCCGCGAATGGGACAGGCGTCCATATGCAATGATGTCACCACACATCGAAATGAAATGACTTACAATTTCTTTTGTCAATAATTTCCATCACTCACTCGGACAAAAATACTTATTATCCAGTTTACAAAAGAATAAAACCTACAAGAGTTGTAAGCAAAAATAATGTTTCCGCCCAGGTTCGAACCGGGCACCTTTCGCGTGTTAGGCGAGCGTGATAACCACTACACTACGGAAACTATCGAAGACCACACTCAAGCATGTGCCCGGCTTAATGGAACATTTATACACATTTATAATTTTTTGATGCCAAATTAATTGATTTCCAACTAGATTCAGGCAAAGTAGTTTTGTCATTGAGTGAAGGTAAATGTGTAATAAACTCAAAATCTCCCCTGTGTAACTGAGAATTCCCTGTAAACTGAACAAATATCATAAAAACATGCCCCAAAAAAGTGCCAGAAGAAATGCTTAAAATATTGCCGAAAAAAGTGACTAGAGCACTCCTCGTTAGTATAGTGGACAGTATCTCTGCTTGTCCCGCGGAAGACCAGGGTTCGATTCCCTGACAGGGAGTTCATTATTAGCCGCGAATGGGACAGGCGTCCATATCCCCAATGATGTCACCACACATCGAAATGAAATGACTTACAATTACTTTTGTCAATGACAATAATACTTATTATCCAATTTACAAAAGAATAAAATCTACAAGAGTTGTAAGCAAAAACAATGTTTCCACCCAGTTTGAGCGGGGACCTTTGTTAAGTAGTTTTGGCATTGAGTGAAGGTAAATGTGTAATAAACTCAAAATCTCCCCTGTGTAACTGAGAATTCCCTGTAAACTGAACAAATATCATAAAAACATGCCCCAAAAAAGTGCCAGAAGAAATGCTTAAAATATTGCCGAAAAAAGTGACAAGAGCTCTCCTCGTTAGTATAGTGGACAGTATCTCCGCTTGTCAAGCGGAAAACCAGGGTTCGATTCCCTGATGGGGAGTTCATTATTAGCCGCGAATGGGACAGGCGTCCATATCCGCAATGATGTCACCACACATCGAAATGAAATGACTTACAATATATTTTGTCAATAATTTCCATCACTCACTCGGACAAAAATACTTATTATCCAGTTTACAAAAGAATAAAACCTACAAGAGTTGTAAGCAAAAACAATGTTTACGCCCAGTTTCGAACGGGGGACCTTTCGCGTGTGAGGCGAACGTGATAACCACTACACTACATAAACTATTGAAGAACAGACTCAAGCATGTGCCCGGCTTAATGGAACATTTATACACATTTATAATTTTTTGATGCCAAATTAATTGATTTCCAACTAGATTCAGGCAAAGTAGTTTTGTCATTGAGTGAAGGTAAATGTGTAATAAACTCAAAATCTCCCCTGTGTAACTGAGAATTCCCTGTAAACAGAACAAATATCATAAAAACGTGCCCCAAAAAAGTTCCAGAAGAAATGCTTAAAACATTGCCGAAAATCTTGTTTAGAGCACTCCTCGTTAGTATAGTGGACAGTATCTCCGCCTGTCACGCGGAAGACCAGGGTTCGATTCCCTGACGGGGAGTTCATTATTAGCCGCGAATGGGACAGGCGTCCTTATCCGAAATGATGTCGCCACACATCGAAATGAAATGACTTACATTTACTTTTGTCAATAATTTCAATCACTCACTCGGGCAAAAGTACTTATTATCCAGTTTACAAAAGAATAAAACCTACAAGAGTTGTAGGCAAAACTCTGTTTAAGCCCAGTTTCGAACTGGGGACCTTTCGCGTGTGAGGCGAACGTGATAACCACTACACTACGGAAACTATAGAAGACCACACTTAAGCATGTGCCCGGCTTAATGGAACATTTATACACATTTATAATTTTTTGATGCCAAATTAATTGATTTACAACTAGATTCAGGCAAAGTAGTTTTGTCATTGAGTGAAGGTAAATGTGTAATAAACTCAAAATCTCCCCTGTGTAACTGAGAATTCCCTGTAAACTGAACAAATATCATAAAAACATGCCCCAAAAAAGTGCCAGAAGAAATGCTTAAAATATTGCCGAAAAAAGTGACTAGAGCACTCCTCGTTAGTATAGTGGACAGTATCTCCGCCTGTCACGCGGAAGACCAGGGTTCGATTCCCTGATGGGGAGTTCATTATTAGCCGCGAATGGGACAGGCGTCCTTATCCGAAATGATGTCGCCACACATCGAAATGAAATGACTTACAATTACTTTTGTCAATAATTTCCATCACTCACTCGGACAAAAATACTTATTATCCAATTTACAAAAGAATAAAATCTACAAGAGTTGTAAGCAAAAACAATGTTTCCACCCAGTTTGAGCACGGGGACCTTTTCATGAGGCAAAATAGTTTTGTCATTGAGTGAAGGTAAATGTGTAATAAACTCAAAATCTCCCCTGTGTAACTGAGAATTCCCTGTAAACTGAACAAATATCATAAAAACATGCCCCAAAAAAGTGCCAGAAGAAATGCTTAAAATATTGCCGAAAAAAGTGACTAGAGCTCTCCTCGTTAGTATAGTGGACAGTATCTCCGCTTGTCACGCGGAAGACCAGGTTTCGATTCCCTGATGGGGAGTTCATTATTAGCCGCGAATGGGACAGGCGTCCATATCCGCAATGATGTCACCACACATCGAAATGAAATGACTTACAATATATTTTGTCAATAATTTCCATCACTCACTCGGACAAAAATACTTATTATCCAGTTTACAAAAGAATAAAACCTACAAGAGTTGTAAGCAAAAACAATGTTTACGCCCAGTTTCGAACGGGGGACCTTTCGCGTGTGAGGCGAACGTGATAACCACTACACTACATAAACTATTGAAGAACAGACTCAAGCATGTGCCCGGCTTAATGGAACATTTATACACATTTATAATTTTTTGATGCCAAATTAATTGATTTCCAACTAGATTCAGGCAAAGTAGTTTTGTCATTGAGTGAAGGTAAATGTGTAATAAACTCAAAATCTCCCTGTGTAACTGAGAATTCCCTGTAAACAGAACAAATATCATAAAAACGTGCCCCAAAAAAGTTCCAGAAGAAATGCTTAAAACATTGCCGAAAATCTTGTTTAGAGCACTCCTCGTTAGTATAGTGGACAGTATCTCCGCCTGTCACGCGGAAGACCAGGGTTCGATTCCCTGACGGGGAGTTCATTATTAGCCGCGAATGGGACAGGCGTCCTTATCCGAAATGATGTCGCCACACATCGAAATGAAATGACTTACATTTACTTTTGTCAATAATTTCAATCACTCACTCGGGCAAAAGTACTTATTATCCAGTTTACAAAAGAATAAAACCTACAAGAGTTGTAGGCAAAACTCTGTTTAAGCCCAGTTTCGAACTGGGGACCTTTCGCGTGTGAGCGTGATAACCACTACACTACGGAAACTATACAAGACCACACTAAGCAAGTGCCCGGCTTAATGGTACATTTATACTCATTTATAATTGTTTGATGCCAAATTAATTGATTTACACCTAGATTCAGGCAAAGTAGTTTTGTCATTGAGTGAAGGTAAATGTGTAATAAACTCAAAATCTCCCTGTGTAACTGAGAATTCCTGTAAACTGAACCAATATCATAAAAACATGCCCCAAAAAAGTGCCAGAAGAAATGCTTAAAATATTGCCAAAAAAAGTGACTAGAGCACTCCTCGTTAGTATAGTGGACAGTATCTCCGCCTGTCACGCGGAAGACCAGGGTTCGATTCCCTGACGGGGAGTTCTTTATTAGGAATGGGACAGGCGTCCATATCGAAATGATGTCGCCACACATCGAAATGAAATGACTTACAATTACTTTTGTCAATAATTTCCATCACTCACTCGGACAAAAATACTTATTATCCAATTTACAAAAGAATAAAATCTACAAGAGTTGTAAGCAAAAACAATGTTTCCACCCAGTGTCGAACGGGGGACCTTTCGCGAGTAGTTTTGTCATTGAGTGAAGGTAAATGTGTAATAAACTCAAAATCTCCCCTGTGTAACTGAGAATTCCCTGTAAACTGAACAAATATCATAAAAACATGCCCCAAAAAAGTGCCAGAAGAAATGCTTAAAATATTGCCGAAAAAAGTGACTAGAGCTCTCCTCGTTAGTATAGTGGACAGTATCTCCGCTTGTCACGCGGAAGACCAGGTTCGATTCTGACGGGAGTTCATTATTAGCCCTTGAATGGGACAGGCGTCCATATCCGCAATGATGTCACCACACATCGAAATGAAATGACTTACAATTACTTTTGTTAATAATTTCCATCACTCACTCGGACAAAAATACTTATTATCCAGTTTACAAAAGAATAAAACCTACAAGAGTTGTAAGCAAAAACAATGTTTCCGCCCAGTTTGAGCAGGGGACCTTTCGTGTTAGGTGACGTGATAACCACTACACTACGGAAACTATCGAAGACCACACTCAAGCATGTGCCCGGCTTAATGGAACATTTATACACATTTATAATTTTTTGATGCCAAATTAATTGATTTCCAACTAGATTCAGGCAAAGTAGTTTTGTCATTGAGTGAAGGTAAATGTGTAATAAACTCAAAATCTCCCCTGTGTAACTGAGAATTCCCTGTAAACTGAACAAATATCATAAAAACATGCCCCCCCAAAAAAGTGCCAGAAGAAATGCTTAAAATATTGCGAAAAAAGTGACTAGAGCACTCCTCGTTAGTATAGTGGACAGTATCTCCGCCTGTCACGCGGAAGACCAGGGTTCGATTCCTGATGGGAGTTCATTATTAGCCCATGAATGGGACAGGCGTCCATATCGCAATGATGTCACCACACATCGAAATGAAATGACTTACAAATACTTTTGTCAATAATTTCCATCACTCACTCGGACAAAAATACTTATTATCCAATTTACAAAAGAATAAAATCTACAAGAGTTGTAAGCAAAAACAATGTTTCACCCAGTTTACGGGGGACCTTTTTCAGGCAAAGTAGTTTTGTCATTGATTGAAGGTAAATGTGTAATAAACTCAAAATCTCCCTGTGTAACTGAGAATTCCCTGTAAACTGAACAAATATCATAAAAACATGCCCCAAAAAAGTGCCAGAAGAAATGCTTAAAATATTGCCGAAAAAAGTGACTAGAGCTCTCCTCGTTAGTATAGTGGACAGTATCTCCGCTTGTCACGTGGAAGACCAGGGTTCGATTCCCTGACGGGAGTTCATTATTAGCATGAATGGGACAGGCGTCCATATCCGCAATGATGTCACCACACATCGAAATGAAATGACTTACAATTACTTTTGTCAATAATTTCCATCACTCACTCGGACAAAAATACTTATTATCCAGTTTACAAAAGAATAAAACCTACAAGAGTTGTAAGCAAAAACAATGTTTCCACCCAGTTTCGAACGGGGGACCTTTCGCGTGTGAGGCGAACGTGATAACCACTACACTACGGAAACTATAGAAGACCACACTCAAGCATGTGCCCGGCTTAATGGAACATTTATACACATTTATAATTTTTTGATGCCAAATTAATTGATTTCCAACTAGATTCAGGCAAAGTAGTTTTGTCATTGAGTGAAGGTAAATGTGTAATAAACTCAAAATCTCCCCTGTGTAACTGAGAATTCCTGTAAACTGAACAAATATCATAAAAACATGCCCCAAAAAAGTGCCAGAAGAAATGCTTAAAATATTGCGAAAAAAGTGACTAGAGCACTCCTCGTTAGTATAGTGGACAGTATCTCCGCTTGTCACACGGAAGACCAGGGTTCGATTCCTGACGGGAGTTCATTATTAGCATGAATGGGACAGGCGTCCATATCCGCAATGATGTCACCACACATCGAAATGAAATGACTTACAATTACTTTTGTCAATAATTTCCATCACTCACTCGGACAAAAATACTTATTATCCAGTTTACAAAAGAATAAAACCTACAAGAGTTGTAAGCAAAAACAATGTTTCCGCCCAGTTTCGAACGGGGGACCTTTCGCGTGTGAGGCGAACGTAAAAACCACTACTCTACGGAAACTATAGAAGACCACACTCAAGCATGTGCCCGGCTTAATGGAACATTTATACACATTTATAATTTTTTGATGCCAAATTAATTGATTTCCAACTAGATTCAGGCAAAGTAGTTTTGTCATTGAGTGAAGGTAAATGTGTAATAAACTCAAAATCTCCCTGTGTAACTGAGAATTCCCTGTAAACTGAACAAATATCATAAAAACATGCCCCAAAAAGTGCCAGAAGAAATGCTTAAAATATTGCCGAAAAAAAGTGACTAGAGCTCTCCTCGTTAGTATAGTGGACAGTATCTCCGCTGTGTCACACTTGGAAGACCAGGGTTCGATTCCCTGACGGGTAGTTCATTATTAGCCGCGAATGGGACAGGCGTCCTTATCCGAAATGATGTCGCCACACATCGAAATGAAATGACTTACAATTACTTTTGTCAATAATTTCCATCACTCACTCGGACAAAAATACTTATTATCCAGTTTACAAAAGAATAAAACCTACAAGAGTTGTAAGCAAAAACAATGTTTCCACCCAGTTTCGAACGGGGGACCTTTCGCGTGTGTTTGATAACCACTACACTACAGGAACTATGTGAATAGAGACTCAAGCATGTGCCCGGCTTAATGGAACATTTATACACATTTATAATTTTTTGATGCCAAATTAATTGATTTCCAACTAGATTCAGGCAAAATAGTTTTGTCATTGAGTGAAGGTAAATGTGTAATAAACTCAAAATCTCCCCTGTGTAACTGAGAATTCCTGTAAACTGAACAAATATCATAAAAAACATGCCCCAAAAAGTGCCAGAAGAAATGCTTAAAATATTGCCGAAAAATTTCCATCACTCTCGTTAGTATAGTGGACAGTATCTCCCAGTTCAAAAGAAAGAACCCAGGGTTGATTCAATGACGGGAGTTCATTATTAGCATGAATGGGACAGGCGTCCTTATCCGAAATGATGTCGCCACACTCGAAGCATGTGCCGGAAATGGAACATTTTACACATTTATTTTTTGTCAATAATTTTCCAATCATTCAGGCAAAAGTATTTTGTCATTTACAAAAGGTAAAATCTGAGTTGTAAACTCAAAATCTCCCTGTTTAACTGAGAATTCCCTGTAAACTGAACAAATATCATAAAAGTGAAGAGAAATGCTTAAACCTCGTTAGTAACTGAGAATTCCAAAAAGTGACCGGAAGACAGGTTCCTGACGGGAGTTCATTAGAATGGGACAGGCGTCCATATCCGCAATGATGTCACCACACATCGAAATGAAATGACTTACAATTACTTTTGTCAATAATTTCCATCACTCACTCGGACAAAAATACTTATTATCCAGTTTACAAAAGAATAAAACCTACAAGAGTTGTAAGCAAAAACAATGTTTCCGCCCAGTTTCGAACGGGGGACCTTTCGCGTGTTAGGCGAACGTGATAACCACTACACTACGGAAACTATCGAAGACCACACTCAAGCATGTGCCCGGCTTAATGGAACATTTATACACATTTATAATTTTTTGATGCCAAATTAATTGATTTCCAACTAGATTCAGGCAAAGTAGTTTTGTCATTGAGTGAAGGTAAATGTGTAATAAACTCAAAATCTCCCCTGTGTAACTGAGAATTCCCTGTAAACTGAACAAATATCATAAAAACATGCCCCAAAAAAGTGCCAGAAGAAATGCTTAAAATATTGCCGAAAAAAGTGACTAGAGCTCTCCTCGTTAGTATAGTGGACAGTATCTCCGCTTGTCACGCGGAAGACCAGGTTTCGATTCCCTGATGGGGAGTTCATTATTAGCCGCGAATGGGACAGGCGTCCATATCCGCAATGATGTCACCACACATCGAAATGAAATGACTTACAATTACATTTGTTAATAATTTCCATCACTCACTCGGACAAAAATACTTATTATCCAGTTTACAAAAGAATAAAACCTACAAGAGTTGTAAGCAAAAACAATGTTTCCGCCCAGTTTCGAACGGGGGACCTTTCGCGTGTGAGGCGAACGTGATAACCACTACACTACAGAAACTATTGAAGAACAGACTCAAGCATGTGCCCGGCTTAATGGAACATTTATACACATTTATAATTTTTTGATGCCAAATTAATTGATTTCCAACTAGATTCAGGCAAAGTAGTTTTGTCATTGAGTGAAGGTAAATGTGTAATAAACTCAAAATCTCCCTGTGTAACTGAGAATTCCCTGTAAACTGAACAAATATCATAAAAACATGCCCCAAAAAAGTGCCAGAAGAAATGCTTAAAATATTGCCGAAAAAAGTGACTAGAGCTCTCCTCGTTAGTATAGTGGACAGTATCTCCGCTTGTCACGCGGAAGACCAGGTTTCGATTCCCTGACGGGGAGTTCATTATTAGCCGCGAATGGGACAGGCGTCCATATCCGCAATGATGTCACCACACATCGAAATGAAATGACTTACAATTACTTTTGTTAATAATTTCCATCACTCACTCGGAAAAATACTTATTATCCAGTTTACAAAAGAATAAAACCTACAAGAGTTGTAAGCAAAACAATGTTTCCGCCCAGTTTCGAGCAGGGACCTTTTGCGTGTTACGTGATAACCACTACACTACGGAAACTATAAAGACCACACTCAAGCATGTGCCCGGCTTAATGGAACATTTATACACATTTATAATTTTTTGATGCCAAATTAATTGATTTCCAACTAGATTCAGGCAAAATAGTTTTGTCATTGAGTGAAGGTAAATGTGTAATAAACTCAAAATCTCCCCTGTGTAACTGAGAATTCCCTGTAAACTGAACAAATATCATAAAAACATGCCCCAAAAAAGTGCCAGAAGAAATGCTTAAAATATTGCCGAAAAAAGTGACTAGAGCTCTCCTCGTTAGTATAGTGGACAGTATCTCCGCCTTGTCACCGGAAGACCAGGGTTCGATTCCTGACGGGAGTTCATTATTAGCATGAATGGGACAGGCGTCCATATCCGCAATGATGTCACCACACATCGAAATGAAATGACTTACAATTACTTTTGTCAATAATTTCCATCACTCACTCGGACAAAAATACTTATTATCCAGTTTACAAAAGAATAAAACCTACAAGAGTTGTAAGCAAAAACAATGTTTCCGCCCAGTTTCGAACGGGGACCTTTCATGAGTTTTGTCATTGAGTGAAGGTAAATGTGTAATAAACTCAAAATCTCCCCTGTGTGTAACTGAGAATTCCTG
>JAYMGU010000025.1:766711-786674 GCA_036178185.1 Liparis tanakae
GTTTAAAAAAAAAAAAATTTTAAAATTTTTTTTGATTTTGAAAAAAATTTTTCCGACTTGTCTGAATAAACACATTTATAATTTTTTGATGCCAAATTAATTGATTTCCAACTAGATTAAAACCAAAAATGGTTTTGTCATTGAGTGAAGGTAAATGTGTAATAGAAACTCAAAATCTCCTAATATGTGAATTCCCTGTAAACTGAACAAATATCATAAAACATACTAAAAAGTGCCAGAAGAAATGCTTAAAATGTTGCGAAAAAATTATTTAGAGCTCTCCTCGTTAGTATAGTGGACAGTTTCACTGCTTGTCCCGCGGAAGACCAGGTTTCGATTCTGGCGGGAGTTCATTATTAGCGCGAATGGGACAGGCGTCTTTATCGAAATAGTGTAAGCCACACATCGAAATGAAATGACTTACACTTACTTTTGTCAATAATTTCAATCACTCCTCGAATAAAAGTATTTTTATCCATTTACAAAAGAATAAAACCTACAAGAGTTGTAGGCAAAACTCTGTTTAAGCCCAGTTTCGAGACTGGGGACCTTTTGATGTGGTGACGTGATAACCACTACACTCTGAGCTATAGAAGACCACCTTAAGCATGTGCTTGACAGCTGGAACATTTATAATACATTTATAATTTTTGATGCCAAATTAATTGATTTCCAACTAGATTTAGGCAAAGTAGTTTTGTCATTGAGTGAAGGTAAATGTGTAATAAACTCAAAATCTCCCCTGTGTAACTGAGAATTCCTGTAAACTGAACAAATATCATAAAAACATGCCCCAAAAAGTGCCAGAAGAAATGCTTAAAATATTGCCGAAAAAAGTGACTAGAGCACTCCTCGTTAGTATAGTGGACAGTATCTCCGCTTGTCACGGAAGACCAGGGTTCGATTCCTGATGGGGAGTTCATTATTAGCCGCGAATGGGACAGGCGTCCATATCGAATGATGTCACCACACATCGAAATGAAATGACTTACAATTACTTTTGTCAATAATTTCCATCACTCACTCGGACAAAAATACTTATTATCCAGTTTACAAAAGAATAAAACCTACAAGAGTTGTAAGCAAAAACAATGTTTCCGCCAGTTTGAACGGGGACCTTTTCGCGTGTTAGGTAACGTGATAACCACTACACTACGGAAACTATGAAGACCACACTCAAGCATGTGCCCGGCTTAATGGAACATTTATACACATTTATAATTTTTGATGCCAAATTAATTGATTTCCAACTAGATTCAGGCAAAGTAGTTTTGTCATTGAGTGAAGGTAAATGTGTAATAAACTCAAAATCTCCCCTGTGTAACTGAGAATTCCTGTAAACTGAACAAATATCATAAAAACATGCCCCAAAAAAGTGCCAGAAGAAATGCTTAAAATATTGCGAAAAAAGTGACTAGAGCACTCCTCGTTAGTATAGTGGACAGTATCTCTGCTTGTCACGCTGAAAGACCAGGGTTCGATTCCTGACGGGAGTTCATTATTAGCAATGGGACAGGCGTCCATATCCTAAATGATGTCACCACACATCGAAATGAAATGACTTACAATTACTTTTTCAATACTTATTATCCAGTTTACAAAAGAATAAAACTACAAGAGTTGTAAGCAAAACAATGTTTCCACCCAGTTTGAACGGGGACCTTTTCAGGCAAAGTAGTTTTGTCATTGAGTGAAGGTAAATGTGTAATAAACTCAAAATCTCCCCTGTGTGTAACTGAGAATTCCTGTAAACTGAACAAATATCATAAAAACATGCCCCAAAAAGTGCCAGAAGAAATGCTTAAAATATTGCCGAAAAAAAGTGACTAGAGCACTCCTCGTTAGTATAGTGGACAGTATCTCCGCTTGTCACGGGAAGACCAGGGTTCGATTCTGACGGGGAGTTCATTATTAGCCGTGAATGGGACAGGCGTCCATATCCGCAATGATGTCACCACACATCGAAATGAAATGACTTACAATTACTTTTGTCAATAATTTCCATCACTCACTCGGACAAAAATACTTATTATCCAGTTTACAAAAGAATAAAACCTACAAGAGTTGTAAGCAAAAACAATGTTTAAGCCCAGTTTGAGCAGGGGACCTTTTCGTGTGAGGCTAACGTGATAACCACTACACTACGGAAACTATAGAAGACCACACTCAAGCATGTGCCCGGCTTAATGGAACATTTATACACATTTATAATTTTTGATGCCAAATTAATTGATTTCCAACTAGATTCAGGCAAAGTAGTTTTGTCATTGAGTGAAGGTAAATGTGTAATAAACTCAAAATCTCCCTGTGTAACTGAGAATTCCTGTAAACTGAACAAATATCATAAAAACATGCCCCAAAAAAGTGCCAGAAGAAATGCTTAAAATATTGCGAAAAAGTGACAGAGACTCCTCGTTAGTATAGTGAACAGTATCTGCGATTGACACCCGGAAGACCAGGGTTCGATTCCTGATGGGGAGTTCATTACTAGCCGCGAATGGGACAGGCGACCTTATCGGAAATGATGCCGCCACACATCGAAATGAAATGACTTACAATTACTTTTGCGAATAATTTCCATCACTGACTCGGACAAAAATACTTATTATCCAGTTTACAAAAGAATAAAAGCTACAAGAGTTTTGATGCCAAATTAATTGATTTCCACCCAGTAGATTCAGGCAAAGTAGTTTTGTCATTGAGTGAAGGTAAATGTGTAATAAACTCAAAATCTCCCTGTGTAACTGAGAATTCCTGTAAACTGAACAAATATCATAAAAACATGCCCCAAAAAAGTGCCAGAAGAAATGCTTAAAATATTGCCGAAAAAAAGTGACTAGAGCTCTCCTCGTTAGTATAGTGGACAGTATCTCCGCTTGTCACGCGGAAGACCAGGGTTCGATTCCTGACCGGGGGAGTTCATTATTAGTTGAATGGGACAGGCGTCCATATCCTAATGATGTCACCACATCGAAATGAAATGACTTACAATTACTTTTGTCAATAATTTCCATCACTCACTCGGACAAAAATACTTATTATCCAGTTTACAAAAGAATAAAACCTACAAGAGTTGTAAGCAAAAACAATGTTTCACCCAGTTTCGAACGGGGACCTTTCGGTGTTAGGCTAACGTGATAACCACTACACTACGAAACTATCGAAGACCACACTCAAGCATGTGCCCGGCTTAATGGAACATTTATACACATTTATAATTTTTTGATGCCAAATTAATTGATTTCCAACTAGATTCAGGCAAAGTAGTTTTGTCATTGAGTGAAGGTAAATGTGTAATAAACTCAAAATCTCCCCTGTGTAACTGAGAATTCCCTGTAAACTGAACAAATATCATAAAAACATGCCCCAAAAAAGTGCCAGAAGAAATGCTTAAAATATTGCCGAAAAAAGTGACTAGAGCTCTCCTCGTTAGTATAGTGGACAGTATCTCCGCTTGTCACGGAAGACCAGGGTTCGATTCCCTGATGGGGAGTTCATTATTAGCCGCGAATGGGACAGGCGTCCTTATCCGAAATGATGTCGCCACACATCGAAATGAAATGACTTACAATTACTTTTGTCAATAATTTCCATCACTCACTCGGACAAAATACTTATTATCCAGTTTACAAAAGAATAAAACCTACAAGAGTTGTAAGCAAAAACAATGTTTCCGCCCAGTTTCGAACGGGGACCTTTTCGTGTAGGCTAACGTGATAACCACTACACTACGGAAACTATGAAGACCACACTCAAGCATGTGCCCGGCTTAATGGAACATTTATACACATTTATAATTTTTGATGCCAAATTAATTGATTTCCAACTAGATTCAGGCAAAAGTAGTTTTGTCATTGAGTGAAGGTAAATGTGTAATAAACTCAAAATCTCCCTGTGTAACTGAGAATTCCTGTAAACTGAACAAATATCATAAAACATGCCCCAAAAAAGTGCCAGAAGAAATGCATAAAATATTGCCGAAAAAAGTGACTAGAGCACTCCTCGTTAGTATAGTGGACAGTATCTCCGCTTGTCACGCGGAAGACCAGGGTTCGATTCCTGATGGGGAGTTCATTATTACGCGAATGGGACAGGCGTCCATATCCGACCAATGATGTCACCACACATCGAAATGAAATGACTTACAATTACTTTTGTCAATAATTTTCATCACTTTACAAAAAAATACTTACACTACGGAAACTATCGAAGACCAGCATGTGCCGGCTTAATGGAACATTTATACACATTTATAATTTTTGATGCCAAATTAATTGATTTCAACTAGATTCAGGCAAAGTAGTTTTGTCATTGAGTGAAGGTAAATGTGTAATAAACTCAAAATCTCCCTGTGTAACTGAGAATTCCCTGTAAACTGAACAAATATCATAAAACATGCCCCAAAAAGTGCCAGAAGAAATGCTTAAAATATCGCCGAAAAAAGTGACTAGAGCTCTCCTCGTTAGTATAGTGGACAGTATCTCCGCTTGTCACGCGGAAGACCAGGGTTCGATTCCCTGACGGGGAGTTCATTATTAGCCGGGAATGGGACAGGCGTCCATATCCGCAATGATGTCACCACACATCGAAATGAAATGACTTACAATTACTTTTGTCAATAATTTCCATCACTCACTCGGACAAAAATACTTATTATCCAGTTTACAAAAGAATAAAACCTACAAGAGTTGTAAGCAAAAACAATGTTTCCGCCAGTTTGAACGGGGACCTTTCGCGTGTGAGGCGAACGTGATAACCACTACACTACGGAAACTATAGAAGACCACACTCAAGCATGTGCCCGGCTTAATGGAACATTTATACACATTTATAATTTTTTGATGCCAAATTAATTGATTTCCAACTAGATTCAGGCAAAGTAGTTTTGTCATTGAGTGAAGGTAAATGTGTAATAAACTCAAAATCTCCGCTGTGTAACTGAGAATTCCCTGTAAACTGAACAAATATCGTAAAAACATGCCCCAAAAAAGTGCCAGAAGAAATGCTTAAAATATTGCGAAAAAAAGTGACTAGAGCACTCCTCGTTAGTATAGTGGACAGTATCTCCGCCTGTCACGCGGAAGACCAGGGTTCGATTCCTGATGGGAGTTCATTATTAGTCGCTTGAATGGGACAGGGTCGTCATATCCGCAATGATGTCACCACACATCGCAATGACTTACAATTACTCTTGTCAACAATTTCCATGACTCACTCGGACCAAACTACTTATTATCCAGTTTACAAAAGAATAAAACCTACAAGAGTTGTAAGCAAAACACAATGTTTCCACCCAGTTTGAGAACGGGGACCTTTCTGACGTGATAACCACTACACTACGGAAACTATAAGACCACACTCAAGCATGTGCCCGGCTTAATGGAACATTTATACACATTTATAATTTTTGATGCCAAATTAATTGATTTCCAACTAGATTCAGGCAAAGTAGTTTTGTCATTGAGTGAAGGTAAATGTGTAATAAACTCAAAATCTCCCCTGTGTAACTGAGAATTCCCTGTAAACTGAACAAATATCATAAAAACATGCCCCAAAAAGTGCCAGAAGAAATGCTTAAAATATTGCCGAAAAAAGTGACTAGAGCTCTCCTCGTTAGTATAGTGGACAGTATCTCCGCTTGTCACGCGGAAGACCAGGGTTCGATTCCTGACGGGGAGTTCATTATTAGCCGCGAATGGGACAGGCGTCCATATCCGCAATGATGTCACCACACATCGAAATGAAATGACTTACAATTACTTTTGTCAATAATTTCCATCACTCACTCGGACAAAAATACTTATTATCCAGTTTACAAAAGAATAAAACCTACAAGAGTTGTAAGCAAAATCAATGTTTCCGCCCAGTTTCGAACGGGGGACCTTTCGCGTGAGGCGAACGTGATAACCACTACACTACGGAAACTATAGAAGACCACACTCAAGCATGTGCCCGGCTTAATGGAACATTTATACACATTTATAATTTTTTGATGCCAAATTAATTGATTTCCAACTAGATTCAGGCAAAGTAGTTTTGTCATTGAGTGAAGGTAAATGTGTAATAAACTCAAAATCTCCCCTGTGTAACTGAGAATTCCCTGTAAACTGAACAAATATCATAAAAACATGCCCCAAAAAAGTGCCAGAAGAAATGCTTAAAATATTGCCGAAAAAAGTGACTAGAGCACTCCTCGTTAGTATAGTGGACAGTATCTCTGCTTGTCACGCGGAAGACCAGGGTTCGATTCCCTGACGGGGAGTTCATTATTAGCCGCGAATGGGACAGGGGTCCATATCCGCAATGATGTCACCACACATCGAAATGAAATGACTTACAATTACTTTTGTCAATAATTTCCATCACTCACTCGGACAAAAATACTTATTATCCAGTTTACAAAAGAATAAAACCTACAAGAGTTGTAAGCAAAATCAATGTTTCCGCCCAGTTTCGAAGGGGACCTTTTCAAGGTGTTAGGCGAACGTGATAACCACTACACTACGGAAACTATCGAAGACCACACTCAAGCATGTGCCCGGCTTAATGGAACATTTATACACATTTATAATTTTTTGATGCCAAATTAATTGATTTCCAACTAGATTCAGGCAAAGTAGTTTTGTCATTGAGTGAAGGTAAATGTGTAATAAACTCAAAATCTCCCCTGTGTAACTGAGAATTCCCTGTAAACTGAACAAATATCATAAAAACATGCCCCAAAAAAGTGCCAGAAGAAATGCTTAAAATATTGCCGAAAAAAGTGACTAGAGCACTCCTCGTTAGTATAGTGGACAGTATCTCCGCTTGTCACGCGGAAGACCAGGGTTCGATTCCCTGACGGGGAGTTCATTATTAGCCTCGAATGGGACAGGGGTCCATATCCCCAATGATGTCACCACATCGAAATGAAATGACTTACAATTACTTTTGTCAATAATTTCCATCACTCACTCGGACAAAAATACTTATTATCCAGTTTACAAAAGAATAAAATCTACAAGAGTTGTAAGCAAAAACAATGTTTCCACCCAGTTTCGAACGGGGACCTTTTAGGCGCGTGATAACCACACACTACTCGAAACTACGAAGAAGACACTCAAGCATGTGCCCCCGGCTTAATGGAATTTATTACACACATATATTTTTTGATGCCAAATTAATTGATTTACAACTAGACTCAGCCAAAGTAGTTTTGTCATTGAGTGAAGGTAAATGTGTAATAAACTCAAAATCCCCCCTGTGTAACTGAGAATTCCCTGTAAACTGAACAAATATCATAAAAACATGCCCCAAAAAAGTGCCAGAAGAAATGCTTAAAATATTGCCGAAAAAAGTGACTAGAGCTCTCCTCGTTAGTATAGTGGACAGTATCTCCGCTTGTCAAGCGAAGACCAGGGTTCGATTCCTGATGGGGAGTTCATTATTAGCCTTGAATGGGACAGGCGTCCATATCCGCAATGATGTCACCACACATCGAAATGAAATGACTTACACTATATTTTGTCAATAATTTCCATCACTCACTCGGACAAAAATACTTATTATCCAGTTTACAAAAGAATAAAACCTACAAGAGTTGTAAGCAAAAACAATGTTTCCGCCCAGTTTCGAACGGGGGCCTTTCGCGTGTGAGGCGAACGTGATAACCACTACACTACAGAAACTATTGAAGAACAGACTCAAGCATGTGCCCGGCTTAATGGAACATTTATACACATTTATAATTTTTTGATGCCAAATTAATTGATTTCCAACTAGATTCAGGCAAAGTAGTTTTGTCATTGAGTGAAGGTAAATGTGTAATAAACTCAAAATCTCCCCTGTGTAACTGAGAATTCCCTGTAAACTGAACAAATATCATAAAAACATGCCCCAAAAAAGTGCCAGAAGAAATGCTTAAAATATTGCCGAAAAAAGTGACTAGAGCACTCCTCGTTAGTATAGTGGACAGTATCTCCGCTTGTCACGCGGAAGACCAGGGTTCGATTCCCTGACGGGGAGTTCATTATTAGCCGCGAATGGGACAGGCGTCCATATCCGCAATGATGTCACCACACATCGAAATGAAATGACTTACAATTACTTTTGTCAATAATTTCCATCACTCACTCGGACAAAAATACTTATTATCCAGTTTACAAAAGAATAAAACCTACAAGAGTTGTAAGCAAAAACAATGTTTCCACCCAGTTTCGAACGGGGGACCTTTCGCGTGTTAGGCGAACGTGATAACCACTACACTACGGAAACTATAGAAGACCACACTCAAGCATGTGCCCGGCTTAATGGAACATTTATACACATTTATAATTTTTTGATGCCAAATTAATTGATTTCCAACTAGATTCAGGCAAAGTAGTTTTGTCATTGAGTGAAGGTAAATGTGTAATAAACTCAAAATCTCCCCTGTGTAACTGAGAATTCCCTGTAAACTGAACAAATATCATAAAAACATGCCCCAAAAAAGTGCCAGAAGAAATGCTTAAAATATTGCCGAAAAAAGTGACTAGAGCACTCCTCGTTAGTATAGTGGACAGTATCTCCGCTTGTCACGGAAGACCAGGGTTCGATTCCTGACGGGGAGTTCATTATTAGCCATGAATGGGACAGGTATCCGAAATGATGTCACACATCGAAATGAAATGACTTACAATTACTTTTGTCAATAATTTCACTCACTCGGACAAAAATACTTACAATCCAGACAGAATAAAATCTACAAGAGTTGTAAGCAAAAACAATGTTTCCACCCAGTTTGAACGGGACCTTTCATGAGTAGTTTGTCATTGAGTGAAGGTAAATGTGTAATAAACTCAAAATCTCCCCTGTGTAACTGAGAATTCCTGTAAACTGAACAAATATCATAAAAACATGCCCCAAAAAAGTGCCAGAAGAAATGCTTAAAATATTGCCGAAAAAAAGGCTACTAGAGCACTCCTCGTTAGTATAGTGGACAGTATCTCCGCTTGTCACGCGGAAGACCAGGGTTCGATTCCTGACGGGAGTTCATTATTAGCCGTGAATGGGACAGGGGCGTCCATATCCGCAATGATGTCACCACACATCGAAATGAAATGACTTACAATTACTTTTGTCAATAATTTCCATCACTCACTCGGACAAAAATACTTATTATCCAGTTTACAAAAGAATAAAACCTACAAGAGTTGTAAGCAAAAACAATGTTTCCGCCCAGTTTGAACGGGGACATTTCGCGCTGTAGGCAAACGTGATAACCACTACACTACGGAAACTATCGAAGACCACACTCAAGCATGTGCCCGGCTTAATGGAACATTTATACACATTTATAATTTTTTGATGCCAAATTAATTGATTTCCAACTAGATTCAGGCAAAGTAGTTTTGTCATTGAGTGAAGGTAAATGTGTAATAAACTCAAAATCTCCCCTGTGTAACTGAGAATTCCCTGTAAACTGAACAAATATCATAAAAACATGCCCCAAAAAAGTGCCAGAAGAAATGCTTAAAATATTGCCGAAAAAAGTGACTAGAGCACTCCTCGTTAGTATAGTGGACAGTATCTCCGCTTGTCACGTGGAAGACCAGGGTTCGATTCCCTGACGGGGAGTTCATTATTAGCATGAATGGGACAGGCGTCCATATCCGCAATGATGTCACCACATCGAAATGAAATGACTTACAATTACTTTTGTCAATAATTTCCATCACTCACTCGGACAAAAATACTTATTATCCAGTTTACAAAAGAATAAAACCTACAAGAGTTGTAAGCAAAAACAATGTTTACGCCCAGTTTCGAACGGGGGACCTTTAGCGTGTGAGGCGAACGTGATAACCTCTACACTACGGAAACTATAGAAGACCACACTCAAGCATGTGCCCGGCTTAATGGAACATTTATACACATTTATAATATTTTGATGCCAAATTAATTGATTTCCAACTAGATTCAGGCAAAGTAGTTTTGTCATTGAGTGAAGGTAAATGTGTAATAAACTCAAAATCTCCCCTGTGTAACTGAGAATTCCCTGTAAACTGAACAAATATCATAAAAACATGCCCCAAAAAAGTGCCAGAAGAAATGCTTAAAGTATTGCCGAAAAAAAGTGACTAGAGCACTCCTCGTTAGTATAGTGGACAGTATCTCCTTGCCTGTCACGCGGAAGACCAGGGTTCGATTCCCTGATTGGGAGTTCATTATTAGCCGCGAATGGGACAGGCGTCCATATCCGCAATGATGTCACCACACATCGAAATGAAATGACTTACAATTACTTTTGTCAATAATACTTATTATCCAATTTACAAAAGAATAAAATCTACAAGAGTTGTAAGCAAAAACAATGTTTCCCCAGTTTGAAGGGGGACCTTTCAGCGTTACGTAATAACTACACGGAAACTGGAAACTAAGACAGACAGCAAGCATGTGCCCTTAAATGGGAACAACATACACATTTATAATTTTTGATGCCAAATTAATTGATTTCCAACTAGATTCAGGCAAAAGTAGTTTTGACATTGAGTGAAGGTAAATGTGTAATAAACTCAAAATCCCCCTGTGTAACTGAGAATTCCCTGTAAACTGAACAAATATCATAAAAACATGCCCCAAAAAAGTGCCAGAAGAAATGCTTAAAATATTGCGAAAAAAGTGACTAGAGCTCCTCGTTAGTATAGTGGACAGTATCTCCGCTTGTCACGCGGAAGACCAGGGTTCGATTCCTGATGGGGAGTTCATTATTAGCATGAATGGGACAGGGGGCCATATGCGCAATGATGTCAGCAGACATCGAAGTGAAATGACTTACAATTACTTTGGGCGGTAATTTCCATCACTCACTCGGACAAAAATACTTATTATCCAGTTTACAAAAGAATAAAACCTACAAGAGTTGTAAGCAAAAACAATGTTTCCGCCCAGTTTCGAACAGGGGACCTTTCGCGTGTTAGGCGAACGTGATAACCACTACACTACGGAAACTATTGAAGACAGACTCAAGCATGTGCCCGGCTTAATGGAACATTTATACACATTTATAATTTTTTGATGCCAAATTAATTGATTTCCAACTAGATTCAGGCAAAGTAGTTTTGTCATTGAGTGAAGGTAAATGTGTAATAAACTCAAAATCTCCCTGTGTAACTGAGAATTCCCTGTAAACTGAACAAATATCATAAAAACATGCCCCAAAAAAGTGCCAGAAGAAATGCTTAAAATATTGCCGAAAAAAGACTAGAGAGCACTCCTCGTTAGTATAGTGGACAGTATCTCCGCTTGTCACGCGGAAGACCAGGGTTCGATTCCTGACGGGGAGTTCATTATTAGCATGAATGGGACAGGCGTCCATATCCGAAATGATGTCACCACACATCGAAATGAAATGACTTACAATTACTTTTGTCAATAATTTCCATCACTCACTCGACAAAAAATACTTATTATCCAGTTTACAAAAGAATAAAACCTACAAGAGTTGTAAGCAAAAACAATGTTTAGCCCAGTTTGAACTGGGGACCTTTTAGCGTGTGGTGAGCTGTGATAACCACTACACTACGGAAACTATAGAAGACCACACTCAAGCATGTGCCCGGCTTAATGGAACATTTATACACATTTATAATTTTTTGATGCCAAATTAATTGATTTCCAACTAGATTCAGGCAAAGTAGTTTTGTCATTGAGTGAAGGTAAATGTGTAATAAACTCAAAATCTCCCCTGTGTAACTGAGAATTCCCTGTAAACTGAACAAATATCATAAAAACATGCCCCAAAAAAGTGCCAGAAGAAATGCTTAAAATATTGCCGAAAAAAGTGACTAGAGCACTCCTCGTTAGTATAGTGGACAGTATCTCCGCCTGTCACGCGGAAGACCAGGGTTCGATTCCCTGATGGGGAGTTCATTATTAGCATGAATGGGACAGGCGTCCATATCCAAATGATGTCACCACACATCGAAATGAAATGACTTACAATTACTTTTGTCAATAATTTCCATCACTCACTCGGACAAAAATACTTATTATCCAGTTTACAAAAGAATAAAACCTACAAGAGTTGTAAGCAAAAACAATGTTTCCGCCCAGTTTCGAACGGGGGACCTTTGTGTGAGGATGACGTGATAACCACTACACTACAGAAACTATTGAAGAACAGACTCAAGCATGTGCCCGGCTTAATGGAACATTTATACACATTTATAATTTTTTGATGCCAAATTAATTGATTTCCAACTAGATTCAGGCAAAGTAGTTTTGTCATTGAGTGAAGGTAAATGTGTAATAAACTCAAAATCTCCCTGTGTAACTGAGAATTCCCTGTAAACTGAACAAATATCATAAAAACATGCCCCAAAAAGTGCCAGAAGAAATGCTTAAAATATTGCCGAAAAAAGTGACTAGAGCTCTCCTCGTTAGTATAGTGGACAGTATCTCCGCTGTGTCACGCTGGAAGACCAGGTTCGATTCCCTGACGGGAGTTCATTATTAGCATGAATGGGACAGGCGTCCATATCCGCAATGATGTCACCACACATCGAAATGAAATGACTTACAATTACTTTTGTCAATAATTTCCATCACTCACTCGGACAAAAATACTTATTATCCAGTTTACAAAAGAATAAAACCTACAAGAGTTGTAAGCAAAACAATGTTTCCGCCCAGTTTCGAACAGGGGACCTTTCGCGTGTTAGGCGGACGTGATAACCACTACACTACGGAAACTATCGGAGACCACACTCAAGCATGTGCCCGGCTTAATGGAACATTTATACACATTTATAATTTTTTGATGCCAAATTAATTGATTTCCAACTAGATTCAGGCAAAGTAGTTTTGTCATTGAGTGAAGGTAAATGTGTAATAAACTCAAAATCTCCCTGTGTAACTGAGAATTCCCTGTAAACTGAACAAATATCATAAAAACATGCCCCAAAAAAGTGCCAGAAGAAATGCTTAAAATATTGCCAAAAAAAGTGACTAGAGCTCTCCTCGTTAGTATAGTGGACAGTATCTCTGCTTGTCACGCTGAAGACCAGGGTTCGATTCCTGACAGGAGTTCATTATTAGCCGAATGGGACAGGGTCCATATCCGCAATGATGTCACCACACATCGAAATGAAATGACTTACAATTACTTTTGTCAATAATTTCCATCACTCACTCGGACAAAAATACTTATTATCCAGTTTACAAAAGAATAAAACCTACAAGAGTTGTAAGCAAAAACAATGTTTCCGCCCAGTTTCGAACGGGGGACCTTTCGCGTGTTAACGTGATAACCACTACACTACGGAAACTATCGAAGACCACACTCAAGCATGTGCCCGGCTTAATGGAACATTTATACACATTTATAATTTTTTGATGCCAAATTAATTGATTTCCAACTAGATTCAGGCAAAGTAGTTTTGTCATTGAGTGAAGGTAAATGTGTAATAAACTCAAAATCTCCCCTGTGTAACTGAGAATTCCCTGTAAACTGAACAAATATCATAAAAACATGCCCCAAAAAAGTGCCAGAAGAAATGCTTAAAATATTGCCGAAAAAAGTGACTAGAGCACTCCTCGTTAGTATAGTGGACAGTATCTCCGCTTGTCACCTGAAAGACCAGGGTTCGATTCCTGATGGGGAGTTCATTATTAGCATGAATGGGACAGGCGGTCCATATCCGAAATGATGTCACCACACATCGAAATGAAATGACTTACAATTACTTTTGTCAATAATTTCCATCACTCACTCGGACAAAATACTTATTATCCAGTTTACAAAAGAATAAAACCTACAAGAGTTGTAAGCAAAATCAATGTTTCCGCCCAGTTTCGAACGGGGGACCTTCGCGTGTTAGGCGAACGTGATAACCACTACACTACGGAAACTATCGAAGACCACGCTCAAGCATGTGCCCGGCTTAATGGAACATTTATACACATTTATAATTTTTTGATGCCAAATTAATTGATTTCCAACTAGATTCAGGCAAAGTAGTTTTGTCATTGAGTGAAGGTAAATGTGTAATAAACTCAAAATCTCCCCTGTGTAACTGAGAATTCCCTGTAAACTGAACAAATATCATAAAAACATGCCCCAAAAAAGTGCCAGAAGAAATGCTTAAAATATTGCCAAAAAAGGTGACTAGAGCACTCCTCGTTAGTATAGTGGACAGTATCTCCGCTTGTCACGCGGAAGACCAGGGTTCGATTCCCTGACGGGAGTTCATTATTAGCCGCGAATGGGACAGGCGTCCATATCCGCAATGATGTCACCACACATCGAAATGAAATGACTTACAATTACTTTTGTTAATAATTTCCATCACTCACTCGGACAAAAATACTTATTATCCAGTTTACAAAAGAATAAAACCTACAAGAGTTGTAAGCAAAAACAATGTTTCCGCCCAGTTTCGACTGGGGACCTTTGCGTGTTAACGTGATAACCACTACACTACGGAAACTATAGAAGACCACACTCAAGCATGTGCCCGGCTTAATGGAACATTTATACACATTTATAATTTTTTGATGCCAAATTAATTGATTTCCAACTAGATTCAGGCAAAGTAGTTTTGTCATTGAGTGAAGGTAAATGTGTAATAAACTCAAAATCTCCCCTGTGTAACTGAGAATTCCCTGTAAACTGAACAAATATCATAAAAACATGCCCCAAAAAAGTGCCAGAAGAAATGCTTAAAATATTGCCGAAAAAAGTGACTAGAGCACTCCTCGTTAGTATAGTGGACAGTATCTCCGCCTGTCACGCGGAAGACCAGGGTTCGATTCCCTGATGGGGAGTTCATTATTAGCCGCGAATGGGACAGGCGTCCTTATCCGAAATGATGTCGCCACACATCGAAATGAAATGACTTACAATTACTTTTGTCAATAATTTCCATCACTCACTCGGACAAAAATACTTATTATCCAATTTACAAAAGAATAAAATCTACAAGAGTTGTAAGCAAAAACAATGTTTCCACCCAGTTTCGAACGGGGGACCTTTCGCGAGTAGTTTTGTCATTGAGTGAAGGTAAATGTGTAATAAACTCAAAATCTCCCCTGTGTAACTGAGAATTCCCTGTAAACTGAACAAATATCATAAAAACATGCCCCAAAAAAGTGCCAGAAGAAATGCTTAAAATATCGCCGAAAAAAGTGACTAGAGCTCTCCTCGTTAGTATAGTGGACAGTATCTCCGCTTGTCACGCGGAAGACCAGGTTTCGATTCCCTGACGGGGAGTTCATTATTAGCCGCGAATGGGACAGGCGTCCATATCCGCAATGATGTCACCACACATCGAAATGAAATGACTTACAATTACTTTTGTTAATAATTTCCATCACTCACTCGGACAAAAATACTTATTATCCAGTTTACAAAAGAATAAAACCTACAAGAGTTGTAAGCAAAAACAATGTTTCGCCGCCCAGTTTCGACGGGGACCTTTCGCGTGTAGGCTAACGTGATAACCACTACACTACGGAAACTATTGAAGACCACACTCAAGCATGTGCCCGGCTTAATGGAACATTTATACACATTTATAATTTTTTGATGCCAAATTAGTTGATTTCCAACTAGATTCAGGCAAAGTAGTTTTGTCATTGAGTGAAGGTAAATGTGTAATAAACTCAAAATCTCCGCTGTGTAACTGAGAATTCCCTGTAAACTGAACAAATATCATAAAAACATGCCCAAAAAGTGCCAGAAGAAATGCTTAAAATATTGCCGAAAAAAAGTGACTAGAGCACTCCTCGTTAGCATAGTGGACACTATCCCTGCTTGTCCAGTGGAAGACCAGGGTCCCAGCCCATGATGGGGAGTCCATTACTAGTCGAGAATGGGACAGGCGTCCATATGGGTAATGATGTCACCACACATCGAAATGAAATGAGTTACAATTACTTTTGTCAATAATTTCCATCACTCCTCGGACAAAAATACTTATTATCCAATTTACAAAAGAATAAAATCTACAAGAGTTGTAAGCAAAACAATGTTTCCACCCAGTTTCGAACGGGGACCTGGAGTGAGGTGACGTAATAACCACACACTACGGAAACTATAGAAGACCACACTCAAGCATGTGCCCGCTTAATGGAAACATTATACACATTTATAATTTTTTTGATGCCAAATTAATTGATTTCCAACTAGATTCAGGCAAAGTAGTTTTGTCATTGAGTGAAGGTAAATGTGTAATAAACTCAAAATCTCCCTGTGTAACTGAGAATTCCTGTAAACTGAACAAATATCATAAAAACATGCCCCAAAAAGTGCCAGAAGAAATGCTTAAAATATCGCCGAAAAAAGTGACTAGAGCTCTCCTCGTTAGTATAGTGGACAGTATCTCCGCTTGTCACGCGGAAGACCAGGTTTCGATTCCCTGACGGGGAGTTCATTATTAGCCGCGAATGGGACAGGCGTCCATATCCGCAATGATGTCACCACACATCGAAATGAAATGACTTACAATTACTTTTGTTAATAATTTCCATCACTCACTCGGACAAAAATACTTATTATCCAGTTTACAAAAGAATAAAACCTACAAGAGTTGTAAGCAAAAACAATGTTTCGCCCAGTTTCGAACGGGGGACCTTTCGCGTGTGAGGCGAACGTGATAACCACTACACTACAGAAACTATTGAAGAACAGACTCAAGCATGTGCCCGGCTTAATGGAACATTTATACACATTTATAATTTTTTGATGCCAAATTAATTGATTTCCAACTAGATTCAGGCAAAGTAGTTTTGTCATTGAGTGAAGGTAAATGTGTAATAAACTCAAAATCTCCCCTGTGTAACTGAGAATTCCCTGTAAACTGAACAAATATCATAAAAACATGCCCCAAAAAAGTGCCAGAAGAAATGCTTAAAATATTGCCAAAAAAAGTGACTAGAGCTCTCCTCGTTAGTATAGTGGACAGTATCTCCGCTTGTCACGGAAAACCAGGGTTCGATTCCTGACGGGAGTTCATTATTATGAATGGGACAGGCGTCCATATCCGCAATGATGTCACCACACATCGAAATGAAATGACTTACAATTACTTTTGTCAATAATTTCCATCACTCACTCGGACAAAAATACTTATTATCCAGTTTACAAAAGAATAAAACCTACAAGAGTTGTAAGCAAAAACAATGTTTCCGCCCAGTTTCGAACGGGGGACCTTTCGCGTGTTAGGCGAACGTGATAACCACTACACTACGGAAACTATCGAAGACCACACTCAAGCATGTGCCCGGCTTAATGGAACATTTATACACATTTATAATTTTTTGATGCCAAATTAATTGATTTCCAACTAGATTCAGGCAAAGTAGTTTTGTCATTGAGTGAAGGTAAATGTGTAATAAACTCAAAATCTCCCCTGTGTAACTGAGAATTCCCTGTAAACTGAACAAATATCATAAAAACATGCCCCAAAAAGTGCCAGAAGAAATGCTTAAAATATTGCCGAAAAAAGTGACTAGAGCACTCCTCGTTAGTATAGTGGACAGTATCTCCGCTTGTCACGCGCAAGACCAGGGTTCGATTCCTGACGGGGAGTTCATTATTAGCCGCGAATGGGACAGGCGTCCATATCCGCAATGATGTCACCACACATCGAAATGAAATGACTTACAATTACTTTTGTCAATAATTTCCATCACTCACTCGGACAAAAATACTTATTATCCAGTTTACAAAAGAATAAAACCTACAAGAGTTGTAAGCAAAAACAATGTTTCCGCCCAGTTTCGAACGGGGGCCCTTTCGCGTGTTAGGCGGACGTGATAACCACTACACTACGGAAACTATCGAAGACCACACTCAAGCATGTGCCCGGCTTAATGGAACATTTATACACATTTATAATTTTTTGATGCCAAATTAATTGATTTCCAACTAGATTCAGGCAAAGTAGTTTTGTCATTGAGTGAAGGTAAATGTGTAATAAACTCAAAATCTCCCCTGTGTAACTGAGAATTCCCTGTAAACTGAACAAATATCATAAAAACATGCCCCAAAAAAGTGCCAGAAGAAATGCTTAAAATATTGCCGAAAAAAGTGACTAGAGCACTCCTCGTTAGTATAGTGGACAGTATCTCCGCTTGTCACGCGGAAGACCAGGGTTCGATTCCCTGACGGGGAGTTCATTATTAGCCTCGAATGGGACAGGGGTCCATATCCGCAATGATGTCACCACACATCGAAATGAAATGACTTACAATTACTTTTGTCAATAATTTCCATCACTCACTCGGACAAAAATACTTATTATCCAGTTTACAAAAGAATAAAACCTACAAGAGTTGTAAGCAAAATCAATGTTTCCGCCCAGTTTCGAACGGGGGACCTTTCGCGTGTTAGGCGAACGTGATAACCACTACACTACGGAAACTATCGAAGACCAGACTCAAGCATGTGCCCGGCTTAATGGAACATTTATACACATTTATAATTTTTTGATGCCAAATTAATTGATTTCCAACTAGATTCAGGCAAAGTAGTTTTGTCATTGAGTGAAGGTAAATGTGTAATAAACTCAAAATCTCCCCTGTGTAACTGAGAATTCCCTGTAAACTGAACAAATATCATAAAAACATGCCCCAAAAAGTGCCAGAAGAAATGCTTAAAATATTGCGGAAAAAAGTGACTAGAGCACTCCTCGTTAGTATAGTGGACAGTATCTCCGCTTGTCACGCGGAAGACCAGGGTTCGATTCCCAGATGGGGAGTTCATTATTAGCCGCGAATGGGACAGGCGTCATATCCGCAAATGATGTCACCACACATCGAAATGAAATGACTTACAATTACTTTTGTCAATAATTTCCATCACTCACTCACTCCGGACAAAAATACTTATTATCCAGTTTACAAAAGAATAAAACCTACAAGAGTTGTAAGCAAAAACAATGTTTCCACCCAGTTTCGTACGGGGAACCTTTCGCGAGTAGTTTTGTCATTGAGTGAAGGTAGATGTGTAATAAACTCAAAATCTCCCTGTGTAACTGAGAATTCCCTGTAAACTGGAGAAATATCATAAAAACATGCCCCAAAAAAGTGCCAGAAGAAATGCTTAAAATATTGCGAAAAAAGTGACTAGAGCACTCCTCGTTAGTATAGTGGACAGTATCTCCGCTTGTCACGCGGAAGACCAGGGTTCGATTCCCTGACGGGGAGTTCATTATTAGCCCCGAATGGGACAGGCGTCCATATCCGCAACGATTTCACCACACATCGAAATGAAATGACTTACAATTACTTTTTGTCAATAATTTCCATCACTCACTCGGACAAAAATACTTATTATTCAGTTAACAAAAGAATAAAACCTACAAGAGTTGTAAAAAAACAATGTTTCCGCCCAGTTTAACGGGGGGACCTTTTCGCAGTTAGGCTAACGTGATAACCACTACACTACGGAAACTATAGAAGACCACACTCAAGCATGTGCCCGGCTTAATGGAACATTTATACACATTTATAATTTTTTGATGCCAAATTAATTGATTTCCAACTAGATTCAGGCAAAGTAGTTTTGTCATTGAGTGAAGGTAAATGTGTAATAAACTCAAAATCTCCCCTGTGTAACTGAGAATTCCCTGTAAACTGAACAAATATCATAAAAACATGCCCCTAGTTTTGTCATTGAGTGAAGGTAAAAAAATCTCCCTGTGTAACTGAGAATTCCTGTAAACTGAACAAATATCATAAAACACATGCCCCAAAAAAAGTGCCAGAAGAAATGCTTAAAATATCGCCGAAAAAAGTGACTAGAGCTCTCCTCGTTAGTATAGTGGACAGTATCTCCGCTTGTCACGCGGAAGACCAGGTTTCGATTCCCTGACGGGGAGTTCATTATTAGCCGCGAATGGGACAGGCGTCCATATCCGCAATGATGTCACCACACATCGAAATGAAATGACTTACAATTACTTTTGTTAATAATTTCCATCACTCACTCGGACAAAAATAC
>JAYMGU010000025.1:787174-910550 GCA_036178185.1 Liparis tanakae
ATTATTGTTTAAAATAATATATAACTAATTTATATCTGTTCTTTTTCACACCAGGGGGCGGTCTTCTGGCAACCTGGATGTGTACCCTGGATCTCAAAGGAATAGAGGACTGGTATCGCTTGAACACCATTAGTAAAATGCTAATTATAAGTTAGTCAATTTGATTGTTTAAAATAACAATTATTTAAATAATGTATTATCTTATTTTTCCTCCAATCAGGGGGCGGTCTTATGGCAACTACGATGTGTACTCTGGAACTCACAGGAATAGAGGACTGGTATCTCTTGAACACCATTAGTACAATGCAAATTATTAGTTAGTCAATTTGATTGTTTAAAATAATATATAACTAATTTTTATCTGTTCTTTCTCCCACCAGGGGGCGGTCTTCTGGCAACCTGGATGTGTAACCTGGAACTCACAGTAATAGAGGACTGGTATCTTTTAAACACCATTAGTACAATGCACTTAGTTAGTCAATTTGATTGTTTAAAATAATATATAACTAATTTATATTTTTTGTTTCTCCTTCCAAGGACCGGTCTTCTTGCAACTACGATGTGTACTCTGGAACTCACAGTAATAGAGGACTGGTATCTCTTGAACACCATTAGTACAATGCAAATTTTAGTTAGTCAATTTGATTGTTTAAAAAATAAGTATATGTAGATAATTGATACTTTTTGTTTCTCCCACCAGGGAGCGGTCTTCTGGCAACCTGGATGTGTACCCTGGAACTCACAGGAATAGAGGACTGGTATCTCTTGAAGACCATTAGTACAATGCAAATATTAGTAAGTTAATTTGATTGTTTAAAAAGATATCTATTTACATAATGTATCATCTTCTTTTTCCTCCCATCAGGGGGCGGTCTTCTGGCAACTAGGATGTGTACCCTGGAACCCACAGGAATAGAGGACTGGTATCTTTTGAAGACCCTTAGTATAATGCAATTATTAGTAAGTCAATTTGATTGTTTAAAATAATATATAACTAATTTATATTTGTTCTTTCTCCCACCAGGGGGCGGTCTTCTGGCAACTAGGATGTGTACCCTGGAACTCACAGGAATAGAGGACTGGTATCTCTTGAACACCATTAGTACAATGCAAATTATTAGTTAGTCAATTTGATTGTTTAAAATAATATATAACTAATTTTTATCTGTTCTTTCTCCCACCAGGGGGCGGTCTTCTGGCAACCTGGATGTGTAACCTGGAACTCACAGTAATAGAGGACTGGTATCTTTTAAACACCATTAGTACAATGCAAATATTAGTTAGTCAATTTGATTGTTTAAAAAATAAGTATATATAGATAATTGATACTTTTTGTTTCTCCCACCAGGGAGCGGCCTTCTGGCAACCTGGATGTGTACCCTGGAACTCACAGTAATAGAGTACTGGTATCTTTTAAACACCATTAGTACAATGCACTTAGTTAGTCAATTTGATTGTTTAAAATAATATATAACTAATTTATATTTTTTGTTTCTCCCTCCAGGGACCGGTCTTCTGGCAACTAGGATGTGTACTCTGGAACTCACAGGAATAGAGGACTGGTATCTCTTGAAGACCATTAGTACAATGCAAATTATTAGTTAATTAATTCAATTGTTTAAAATTAATACATAACTCATTTATATTTTTTGTTTCTCCCACTAGGGAGCGGTCTTCTGGCAACCTGGATGTGTACCCAGGAACTCACAGGAATAGAGGACTGGTATCTCTTGAAGACCATTAGTACAATGCAAATATTAGTAAGTTAATTTGATTGTTTAAAATAATATATAGCTAATTTATATTTGTTCTTTCTCCCACCAGGGGGCGGTCTTCTGGCAACTACGATGTGTACTCTGGAACTCACAGTAATAGAGGACTGGTATCTCTTGAACACCATTAGTACAATGCAAATTATTAGTTAGTCAATTTGATTGTTTAAAAAATAAGTATATATAGATAATTGATACTTTTTGTTTCTCCCACCAGGGAGCGGTCTTCTGGCAACCTGGATGTGTACCCTGGAACTCACAGGAATAGAGGACTGGTATCTCTTGAAGACCATTAGTACAATGCAAATTATTAGTTAGTCAATTTGATTGTTTAAAATAAATATATAACTCATTTATATTTTTTGTTTCTCCCACTAGGGCGGTCTTCTGGCAACCTGGATGTGTACCCTGGAACTCACAGGAATAGAGGACTGGTATCTCTTGAAGACCATTAGTACAATGCAATTATTAATGAGTTAATTCGATTGTTTAAAATAATATATAACTAATTTATATCTGTTCTTTTTCACACCAGGGGGCGGTCTTCTGGCAACCTGGATGTGTACCCTGGATCTCACAGGAATAGAGGACTGGTATCTCTTGAACACCATTAGTACAATGCAAATTATTAGTTAGTCAATTCGATTGTTTAAAATAACAATTATTTAAATAATGTATTATCTTATTTTTCCTCCAATCAGGGGGCGGTCTTATGGCAACTACGATGTGTACTCTGGAACTCACAGGAATAGAGGACTGGTATCTCTTGAACACCATTAGTACAATGCAAATTATTAGTTAGTCAATTCGATTGTTTAAAATAATATATAACTAATTTATATCTGTTCTTTCTCCCACCAGGGGGCGGTCTTCTGGCAACCTGGATGTGTACCCTGGAACTCACAGTAATAGAGGACTGGTATCTTTTAAACACCATTAGTACAATGCACTTAGTTAGTCAATTCGATTGTTTAAAATAATATATAACTAATTTATATTTCTTGTTTCTCCCTCCAGGGACCGGTCTTCTGGCAACTACGATGTGTACTCTGGAACTCACAGGAATAGAGGACTGGTATCTTTTGAACACCATTAGTACAATGCAAATATTAGTTAGTCAATTTGATTGTTTAAAAAATAAGTATATATAGATAATTGATACTTTTTGTTTCTCCCACCAGGGAGCGGCCTTCTGGCAACCTGGATGTGTACCCTGGAACTCACAGGAATAGAGGACCGTTATCTCTTGAAGACCATTAGTACAATGCAAATAATTAGTTAATCAATTCGATTGTTTAAAATAACAATTATTTAAATAATGTATTATCTTATTTTTCCTCCAATCAGGGGGCGGTCTTCTGGCAACTACGATGTGTACTCTGGAACTCACAGGAATAGAGGACTGGTATCTCTTGAAGACCATTAGTACAATGCAAATATTAGTAAGTTAAGTTGATTGTTTAAAATAATATATAACTAATTTATATTTGTTTTTTCTCCCACCAGGGGGCGGTCTTCTGGCAACTAGGATGTGTATCCTGGAACTCACAGGGATAGAGGACTATATCTTGAACACCATTAGTACAATGCAAATTATTAGTTAGTCAATTTGATTGTTTAAAAAATAAGTATATATAGATAATTGATACTTTTTGTTTCTCCCACCAGGGAGCGGTCTTCTGGCAAACTGGATGTGTACCCTGGAACTCACAGGAATAGAAGACTGGTATCTTTTGAACCCCATTAGTACAATGCAAATATTAGTAAGTTAATTCGATTGTTTAAAATAATATATAACTAATTTATATCTGTTCTTTCTCCCACCAGGGGGCTGTTTTCTGGCAACCTGGATGTGTACCCTGGAACTCACAGGAATAGAGGACTGGTATCTTTTGAACACCATTAGTACAATGCAAATATTAGTAAGTTAATTTGATTGTTTAAAATAATATATAACTAATTTATATCTGTTCTTTCTCCACCAGGGCGGTCTTCTGGCAACCTGGATGTGTACCCTGGAACTCACAGGAATAGAGGACTGGTATCTTTTGAACACCATTAGTACAATGCAAATATTAGTAAGTTAATTTGATTGTTTAAAATAATATATAACTAATTTATATCTGTTCTTTCTCCCACCAGGGGGCGGTCTTCTGGAACTCACAGGAATAGAGGACTGGTATCTTTTGAACACCATTAGTACAATGCAAATATTAGTAAGTTAATTTGATTGTTTAAAATAATATATAACTAATTTATATCTGTTCTTTCTCCCACCAGGGGGCGGTTTTCTGGCAACCTGGATGTGTACCCTGGAACTCACAGGAATAGAGGACTGGTATCTTTTGAATACCATTAGTACAATGCAAATATTAGTAAGTTAATTTGATTGTTTAAAATAATATATAACTAATTTATATCTGTTCTTTCTCCCACCAGGGGGCGGTCTTCTGGCAACCTCAATGTGTACCCTGGATCTCACAGGAATAGAGGACTGGTATCTCTTGAACACCATTAGTACAATGCAAATTATTAGTTAGTCAATTTGATTGTTTGAAAAATAACTATATATAGATAATTGATACTTTTTGTTTCTCCCACCAGGGAGCGGTCTTCTGGCAACCTGGATGTGTACCCTGGAACTCACAGGAATAGAGGACTGGTATCTTTTGAACACCATTAGTACAATGCACTTAGTTAGTCAATTCGATTGTTTAAAATAATATATAACTAATTTATATTTTTTGTTTCTCCCTCCAGGGACCGGTCTTCTGGCAACCTGGATGTGTACCCTGGAACTCACAGGAATAGAGGACTGGTATCTTTTGAAGACCATTAGTACAATGCAAATTATTAGTTAGTCAATTTGATTGTTTAAAATAACAATTATTTAAATAATGTATTATCTTATTTTTCCTCCAATCAGGGGCCGGTCTTCTGGCAACTACGATGTGTACTCTGGAACTCACAGGAATAGAGGACTGGTATCTTTTGAACACCATTAGTACAATGCAAATATTAGTAAGTTAATTTGATTGTTTAAAATAATTTTTAACTAATTTATATCTGTTCTTTCTCCCACCAGGGGGCGGTCTTCTGGAACTCACAGGAATAGAGGACTGGTATCTTTTGAACACCATTAGTACAATGCAAATATTAGTAAGTTAATTTGATTGTTTAAAATAATATATAACTAATTTATATCTGTTCTTTCTCCCACCAGGGGGCGGTCTTCTGGCAACCTGGATGTGTATCCTGGAACTCACAGGAATAGAGGACTGGTATCTCTTGAAGACCATTAGTACAATGCAAATATTAGTAAGTTAATTTGATTGTTTAAAATAATATATAACTAATTTATATCTGTTCTTTTCTCCCACCAGGGGGCGGTCTTCTGGCAACCTCAATGTGTACCCTGGATCTCACAGGAATAGAGGACTGGTATCTCTTGAACACCATTAGTACAATGCAAATTATTAGTTAGTCAATTTGATTGTTTGAAAAATAACTATATATAGATAATTGATACTTTTTGTTTCTCCCACCAGGGAGCGGTCTTCTGGCAACCTGGATGTGTACCCTGGAACTCACAGGAATAGAGGACTGGTATCTTTTAAACACCATTAGTACAATGCACTTAGTTAGTCAATTCGATTGTTTAAAATAATATATAACTAATTTATATTTTTTGTTTCTCCCTCCAGGGACCGGTCTTCTGGCAACCTGGATGTGTACCCTGGAACTCACAGGAATAGAGGACTGGTATCTTTTGAAGACCATTAGTACAATGCAAATTATTAGTTAGTCAATTTGATTGTTTAAAATAACAATTATTTAAATAATGTATTATCTTATTTTTCCTCCAATCAGGGGGCGGTCTTCTGGCAACTACGATGTGTAGTCTGGAACTCACAGGAATAGAGGACTGGTATCTCTTGAAGACCATTAGTACAATGCAAATATTAGTAAGTTAATTTGATTGTTTAAAATAATATATAACTAATTTATATTTGTTTTTTCTCCCACCAGGGGGCGGTCTTCTGGCAACTAGGATGTGTATCCTGGAACTCACAGGAATAGAGGACTCGTATCTTTTGAACACCATTAGTACAATGCACTTAGTTAGTCAATTCGATTGTTTAAAATAATATATAGCTAATTTATATTTTTTGTTTCTCCCTCCAGGGAGCGGTCTTCTGGCAACTACGATGTGTACTCTGGAACTCACAGTAATAGAGGACTATATCTTGAACACCATTAGTACAATGCAAATTATTAGTTAGTCAATTTGATTGTTTAAAAAATAAGTATATATAGATAATTGATACTTTTTGTTTCTCCCACCAGGGAGCGGTCTTCTGGCAACCTGGATGTGTACCCTGGAACTCACAGGAATAGAGGACTGGTATCTCTTGAACACCATTAGTACAATGCAAATTATTAGTTAATCAATTTGATTGTTTAAAATAACAATTATTTAAATAATGTATTATCTTATTTTTCCTCCAATCAGGGGGCGGTCTTCTGGCAACTACGATGTGTACTCTGGGACTCACAGGAATAGAGGACTGGTATCTTTTGAACACCATTAGTACAATGCAAATCATTAGTTAGTCAATTCGATTGTTTAAAATAAATATATAACTAATTTATATTTTTTGTTTCTCCCACTAGAGAGCGGTCTTCTTGCAACCTGGATGGGTACCCTGGAACTCACAGGAATAGAGGACTGGTATCTTTTGAACCCCATTAGTACAATGCAAATATTAGTAAGTTAATTCGATTGTTTAAAATAATATATAACTAATTTATATCTGTTCTTTCTCCCACCAGGGGGCTGTTTTCTGGCAACCTGGATGTGTACCCTGGAACTCACAGGAATAGAGGACTGGTATCTTTTGAACACCATTAGTACAATGCAAATATTAGTAAGTTAATTTGATTGTTTAAAATAATATATAACTAATTTATATCTGTTCTTTCTCCCACCAGGGGGCGGTTTTCTGGCAACCTGGATGTGTACCCTGGAACTCACAGGAATAGAGGACTGGTATCTTTTGAACACCATTAGTACAATGCAAATATTTGTAAGTTAATTTGATTGTTTAAAATAATATATAACTAATTTATATCTGTTCTTTCTCCCACCAGGGGGCGGTCTTCTGGAACTCACAGGAATAGAGGACTGGTATCTTTTGAACACCATTAGTACAATGCAAATATTAGTAAGTTAATTTGATTGTTTAAAATAATATATAACTAATTTATATCTGTTCTTTCTCCCACCAGGGGGCGGTCTTCTGGCAACCTCAATGTGTACCCTGGATCTCACAGGAATAGAGGACTGGTATCTCTTGAACACCATTAGGACAATGCAAATTATTAGTTAGTCAATTTGATTGTTTGAAAAATAACTGTATATAGATAATTGATACTTTTTGTTTCTCCCACCAGGGGGCGGTCTTCTGGCAACCTGGATGTGTACCCTGGAACTCACAGGAATAGAGGACTGGTATCTTTTGAACACCATTAGTACAATGCAAATATTAGTTAGTCAATTTGATTGTTTAAAATAATATATAACTAATTTATATCTGTTCTTTCTCCCACCAGGGGGCGGTCTTCTGGCAACCTGGATGTGTACCCTGGAACTCACAGGAATAGAGGACTGGTATCTTTTGAACACCATTAGTACAATGCAAATATTAGTAAGTTAATTTGATTGTTTAAAATACTATATAACTAATTTATATTTGTTTTTTCTCCCACCAGGAGGCGGTCTTCTGGCAACTAGGATGTGTATCCTGGAACTCACAGGAATAGAGGACTCGTATCTTTTGAACACCATTAGTACAATGCACTTAGTTAGTCAATTCGATTGTTTAAAATAAAATATAGCTAATTTATATTTTTTGTTTCTCCCTCCAGGGAGCGGTCTTCTGGCAACTACGATGTGTACTCTGGAACTCACAGTAATAGAGGACTCGTATCTCTTGAAGACCATTAGTACAATGCAAATTATTAGTTAGTCAATTTGATTGTTTAAAAAATAAGTATATATAGATAATTGATACTTTTTGTTTCTCCCACCAGGGAGCGGTCTTCTGGCAACCTGGATGTGTACCCTGGAACTCACAGTAATAGAGGACTGGTATCTTTTAAACACCATTAGTACAATGCACTTAGTTAGTCAATTTGATTGTTTAAAATAATATATAACTAATTTATATTTTTGTTTCTCCCTCCAGGGAGCGGTCTTCTGGCAACTAGGATGTGTACTCTGGAACTCACAGTAATAGAGGACTGGTATCTCTTGAACACCATTAGTACAATGCAAATTATTAGTTGGTCAATTTGATTGTTTAAAATAGTATATAACTAATTTATATCTGTTCATTCTCCCACCAGGGGGCGGTCTTCTGGCAACCTGGATGTGTACCCTGGAACTCACAGTAATAGAGGACTGGTATCTTTTAAACACCATTAGTACAATGCACTTAGTTAGTCAATTCGATTGTTTAAAATAATATATAACTAATTTATATTTCTTGTTTCTCCCTCCAGGGACCGGTCTTCTGGCAACTACGATGTGTACTCTGGAACTCACAGGAATAGAGGACTGGTATCTTTTGAACCATCAGTACAATGCAAATATTAGTTAGTCAATTTGATTGTTTAAAAAATAAGTATATATAGATAATTGATACTTTTGTTTCTCCCTCCAGGGACCGGTCTTCTGGCAACTACGATGTGTACTCTGGAACTCACAGGAATAGAGGACTGGTATCTCTTGAAGACCATTAGTACAATGCAAATAATTAGTTAATCAATTCGATTGTTTAAAATAACAATTATTTAAATAATGTATTATCTTATTTTTCCTCCAATCAGGGGGCGGTCTTCTGGCAACTACGATGTGTACTCTGGAACTCACAGGAATAGAGGACTGGTATCTCTTGAAGACCATTAGTACAATGCAAATATTAGTAAGTTAAGTTGATTGTTTAAAATAATATATAACTAATTTATATTTGTTTTTTCTCCCACCAGGGGGCGGTCTTCTGGCAACTAGGATGTGTATCCTGGAACTCACAGGGATAGAGGACTATATCTTGAACACCATTAGTACAATGCAAATTATTAGTTAGTCAATTTGATTGTTTAAAAAATAAGTATATATAGATAATTGATACTTTTTGTTTCTCCCACCAGGGAGCGGTCTTCTGGCAAACTGGATGTGTACCCTGGAACTCACAGGAATAGAAGACTGGTATCTTTTGAACCCCATTAGTACAATGCAAATATTAGTAAGTTAATTCGATTGTTTAAAATAATATATAACTAATTTATATCTGTTCTTTCTCCCACCAGGGGGCTGTTTTCTGGCAACCTGGATGTGTACCCTGGAACTCACAGGAATAGAGGACTGGTATCTTTTGAACACCATTAGTACAATGCAAATATTAGTAAGTTAATTTGATTGTTTAAAATAATATATAACTAATTTATATCTGTTCTTTCTCCCACCAGGGGGCGGTTTTCTGGCAACCTGGATGTGTACCCTGGAACTCACAGGAATAGAGGACTGGTATCTTTTGAACACCATTAGTACAATGCAAATATTAGTAAGTTAATTTGATTGTTTAAAATAATATATAACTAATTTATATCTGTTCTTTCTCCCACCAGGGGGCGGTCTTCTGGAACTCACAGGAATAGAGGACTGGTATCTTTTGAACACCATTAGTACAATGCAAATATTAGTAAGTTAATTTGATTGTTTAAAATAATATATAACTAATTTATATCTGTTCTTTCTCCCACCAGGGGGCGGTTTTCTGGCAACCTGGATGTGTACCCTGGAACTCACAGGAATAGAGGACTGGTATCTTTTGAACACCATTAGTACAATGCAAATATTAGTAAGTTAATTTGATTGTTTAAAATAATATATAACTAATTTATATCTGTTCTTTCTCCCACCAGGGGCGGTCTTCTGGCAACCTCAATGTGTACCCTGGATCTCACAGGAATAGAGGACTGGTATCTCTTGAACACCATTAGTACAATGCAAATTATTAGTTAGTCAATTTGATTGTTTGAAAAATAACTATATATAGATAATTGATACTTTTTGTTTCTCCCACCAGGGAGCGGTCTTCTGGCAACCTGGATGTGTACCCTGGAACTCACAGGAATAGAGGACTGGTATCTTTTAAACACCATTAGTACAATGCACTTAGTTAGTCAATTCGATTGTTTAAAATAATATATAACTAATTTATATTTTTTGTTTCTCCCTCCAGGGACCGGTCTTCTGGCAACCTGGATGTGTACCCTGGAACTCACAGGAATAGAGGACTGGTATCTTTTGAAGACCATTAGTACAATGCAAATTATTAGTTAGTCAATTTGATTGTTTAAAATAACAATTATTTAAATAATGTATTATCTTATTTTTCCTCCAATCAGGGGGCGGTCTTCTGGCAACTACGATGTGTAGTCTGGAACTCACAGGAATAGAGGACTGGTATCTCTTGAAGACCATTAGTACAATGCAAATATTAGTAAGTTAATTTGATTGTTTAAAATAATATATAACTAATTTATATTTGTTTTTTCTCCCACCAGGGGGCGGTCTTCTGGCAACTAGGATGTGTATCCTGGAACTCACAGGAATAGAGGACTCGTATCTTTTGAACACCATTAGTACAATGCACTTAGTTAGTCAATTCGATTGTTTAAAATAATATATAGCTAATTTATATTTTTTGTTTCTCCCTCCAGGGAGCGGTCTTCTGGCAACTACGATGTGTACTCTGGAACTCACAGTAATAGAGGACTATATCTTGAACACCATTAGTACAATGCAAATTATTAGTTAGTCAATTTGATTGTTTAAAAAATAAGTATATATAGATAATTGATACTTTTTGTTTCTCCCACCAGGGGGCGGTCTTCTGGCAACCTGGATGTGTACCCTGGAACTCACAGGAATAGAGGACTGGTATCTTTTGAACACCATTAGTACAATGCAAATATTAGTAAGTTAATTTGATTGTTTAAAATAATATATAACTAATTTATATCTGTTCTTTTCTCCACCAGGTGGCGGTCTTCTGGCAACCTGGATGTGTACCCTGGAACTCACAGGAATAGAGGACTGGTATCTTTTGAACACCATTAGTACAATGCAAATATTAGTAAGTTAATTTGATTGTTTAAAATAATATATAACTAATTTATATCTGTTCTTTCTCCCACCAGGGGGCGGTTTTCTGGCAACCTGGATGTGTACCCTGGAACTCACAGGAATAGAGGACTGGTATCTTTTGAACACCATTAGTACAATGCAAATATTAGTAAGTTAATTTGATTGTTTAAAATAATATATAACTAATTTATATCTGTTCTTTCTCCCACCAGGGGGCGGTCTTCTGGAACTCACAGGAATAGAGGACTGGTATCTTTTGAACACCATTAGTACAATGCAAATATTAGTAAGTTAATTTGATTGTTTAAAATAATATATAACTAATTTATATCTGTTCTTTTCTCCCACCAGGGGGCGGTTTTCTGGCAACCTGGATGTGTACCCTGGAACTCACAGGAATAGAGGACTGGTATCTTTTGAACACCATTAGTACAATGCAAATATTAGTAAGTTAATTTGATTGTTTAAAATAATATATAACTAATTTATATCTGTTCTTTCTCCCACCAGGGGGCGGTCTTCTGGAACTCACAGGAATAGAGGACTGGTATCTTTTGAACACCATTAGTACAATGCAAATATTAGTAAGTTAATTTGATTGTTTAAAATAATATATAACTAATTTATATCTGTTCTTTCTCCCACCAGGGGGCGGTTTTCTGGCAACCTGGATGTGTACCCTGGAACTCACAGGAATAGAGGACTGGTATCTTTTGAACACCATTAGTACAATGCAAATATTAGTAAGTTAATTTGATTGTTTAAAATAATATATAACTAATTTATATCTGTTCTTTCTCCCACCAGGGGGCGGTCTTCTGGCAACCTCAATGTGTACCCTGGATCTCACAGGAATAGAGGACTGGTATCTCTTGAACACCATTAGTACAATGCAAATTATTAGTTAGTCAATTTGATTGTTTGAAAAATAACTATATATAGATAATTGATACTTTTTGTTTCTCCCACCAGGGAGCGGTCTTCTGGCAACCTGGATGTGTACCCTGGAACTCACAGGAATAGAGGACTGGTATCTTTTAAACACCATTAGTACAATGCACTTAGTTAGTCAATTCGATTGTTTAAAATAATATATAACTAATTTATATTTTTTGTTTCTCCCTCCAGGGACCGGTCTTCTGGCAACCTGGATGTGTACCCTGGAACTCACAGGAATAGAGGACTGGTATCTTTTGAAGACCATTAGTACAATGCAAATTATTAGTTAGTCAATTTGATTGTTTAAAATAACAATTATTTAAATAATGTATTATCTTATTTTTCCTCCAATCAGGCGGTCTTCTGGCAACTACGATGTGTACTCTGGAACTCACAGGAATAGAGGACTGGTATCTCTTGAAGACCATTAGTACAATGCAAATATTAGTAAGTTAATTTGATTGTTTAAAATAATATATAACTAATTTATATTTGTTTTTTCTCCCACCAGGGGGCGGTCTTCTGGCAACTAGGATGTGTATCCTGGAACTCACAGGAATAGAGGACTCGTATCTTTTGAACACCATTAGTACAATGCACTTAGTTAGTCAATTCGATTGTTTAAAATAATATATAGCTAATTTATATTTTTTGTTTCTCCCTCCAGGGAGCGGTCTTCTGGCAACTACGATGTGTACTCTGGAACTCACAGTAATAGAGGACTATATCTTGAACACCATTAGTACAATGCAAATTATTAGTTAGTCAATTTGATTGTTTAAAAAATAAGTATATATAGATAATTGATACTTTTTGTTTCTCCCACCAGGGAGCGGTCTTCTGGCAACCTGGATGTGTACCCTGGAACTCACAGGAATAGAGGACTGGTATCTTTTGAACACCATTAGTACAATGCAAATTATTAGTTAATCAATTTGATTGTTTAAAATAACAATTATTTAAATAATGTATTATCTTATTTTTCCTCCAATCAGGGGGCGGTCTTCTGGCAACTACGATGTGTACTCTGGGACTCACAGGAATAGAGGACTGGTATCTTTTGAACACCATTAGTACAATGCAAATCATTAGTTAGTCAATTCGATTGTTTAAAATAAATATATAACTCATTTATATTTTTTGTTTCTCCCACTAGGGAGCGGTCTTCTGGCAACCTGGATGTGTACCCTGGAACTCACAGGAATAGAGGACTGGTATCTTTTGAACACCATTAGTACAATGCAAATATTAGTAAGTTAATTTGATTGTTTAAAATAATATATAACTAATTTATATCTGTTCTTTCTCCCACCAGGGGGCGGTTTTCTGGCAACCTGGATGTGTACCCTGGAACTCACAGGAATAGAGGACTGGTATCTTTTGAACACCATTAGTACAATGCAAATATTAGTAAGTTAATTTGATTGTTTAAAATAATATATAACTAATTTATATCTGTTCTTTTCTCCCACCAGGGGGCGGTTTTCTGGCAACCTGGATGTGTACCCTGGAACTCACAGGAATAGAGGACTGGTATCTTTTGAACACCATTAGTACAATGCAAATATTAGTAAGTTAATTTGATTGTTTAAAATAATATATAACTAATTTATATCTGTTCTTTCTCCCACCAGGGGGCGGTCTTCTGGAACTCACAGGAATAGAGGACTGGTATCTTTTGAACACCATTAGTACAATGCAAATATTAGTAAGTTAATTTGATTGTTTAAAATAATATATAACTAATTTATATCTGTTCTTTCTCCCACCAGGGGGCGGTCTTCTGGCAACCTCAATGTGTACCCTGGATCTCACAGGAATAGAGGACTGGTATCTCTTGAACACCATTAGGACAATGCAAATTATTAGTTAGTCAATTTGATTGTTTGAAAAATAACTGTATATAGATAATTGATACTTTTTGTTTCTCCCACCAGGGGGCGGTCTTCTGGCAACCTGGATGTGTACCCTGGAACTCACAGGAATAGAGGACTGGTATCTTTTAAACACCATTAGTACAATGCAAATCTTAGTTAGTCAATTTGATTGTCTAAAATAATATATAGCTAATTTATATTTTTGTTTCTCCTCCAGGAGGCGGTCTTCTGGCAACTGGATGTGTACTCTGGAACTCACAGGAATAGAGGACTATTATCTCTTGAAGACCATTAGTACAATGCAAATATTAGTAAGTTAATTTGATTGTTTAAAATAATATATAACTAATTTATATTTGTTTTTCTCCACCAGGGGGCGGTCTTCTGGCAACTAGGATGTGTATCCTGGAACTCACAGGAATAGAGGACTCGTATCTTTTGAACACCATTAGTACAATGCAAATATTAGTAAGTTAATTTGATTGTTTAAAATAATATATAACTAATTTATATTTGTTTTTTCTCCCACCAGGGGGCGGTCTTCTGGCAACTAGGATGTGTATCCTGGAACTTACAGGAATAGAGGACTCGTATCTTTTGAACACCATTAGTACAATGCACTTAGTTAGTCAATTCGATTGTTTAAAATAATATATAGCTAATTTATATTTTTTGTTTCTCCCTCCAGGGAGCGGTCTTCTGGCAACTACGATGTGTACTCTGGAACTCACAGTAATAGAGGACTGGTATCTCTTGAAGACCATTAGTACAATGCAAATTATTAGTTAGTCAATTTGATTGTTTAAAAAATAAGTATATATAGATAATTGATACTTTTTTCTCCCACCAGGGGGCGGTCTTCTGGCAACCTGGATGTGTACCCTGGAACTCACAGGAATAGAGGACTGGTATCTTTTAAACACCATTAGTACAATGCAAATCTTAGTTAGTCAATTTGATTGTTTAAAATAATATATAACTAATTTATATTTTTGTTTCTCCCTCAGGGACGGTCTTCTTGCAACCTCGATGTGTACTCTGGAACTCACAGGAATAGAGGACTGGTATCTCTTGAACACCATTAGTACAATGCAAATTATTAGTTAGTCAATTTGATTGTCTAAAATAATATATAACTAATTTATATCTGTTCTTTCTCCCACCAGGGGGCGGTCTTCTGGCAACCTGGATGTGTACCCTAGAACTCACAGTAATAGAGGACTGGTATCTTTTAAACACCATTAGTACAATGCACTTAGTTAGTCAATTCAATTGTTTAAAATAATATATAACTAATTTATATTTCTTGTTTCTCCCTCCAGGGACCGGTCTTCTGGCAACTACGATGTGTACTCTGGAACTCACAGGAATAGAGGACTGGTATCTTTTGAAGACCATTAGTACAATGCAAATATTAGTTAGTCAATTTGATTGTTTAAAAATAAGTATATATAGATAATTGATACTTTTGTTTTCTCCCACCAGGGAGCGGTCTTCTGGCAACCTGGATGTGTACCCTGGAACTCACAGGAATAGAGGACTGGTATCTCTTGAAGACCATTAGTACAATGCAAATTATTAGTTAATCAATTCGATTGTTTAAAATAACAATTATTTAAATAATGTATTATCTTATTTTTCCTCCAATCAGGGGGCGGTCTTCTGGCAACTACGATGTGTACTCTGGAACTCACAGGAATAGAGGACTGGTATCTCTTGAAGACCATTAGTACAATGCAAATATTAGTAAGTTAATTTGATTGTTTAAAATAATATATAACTAATTTATATTTGTTTTTTCTCCCACCAGGGGGCGGTCTTCTGGCAACTAGGATGTGTATCCTGGAACTCACAGGAATAGAGGACTCGTATATCTTGAACACCATTAGTACAATGCAAATTATTAGTTAGTCAATTTGATTGTTTAAAAAATAAGTATATATAGATAATTTATATCTTTTGTTTCTCCCACCAGGAGCGGTCTTCTGGCAACTTGGATGTGTACCCTGGAACTCACAGGAATAGAGGTCTGGTATCTTTTGAACACCATTAGTACAATGCAAATTATTAGTTAGTCAATTCGATTGTTTAAAATAATATATAACTAATTTATATCTGTTCTTTCTCCCACCAGGGGGCGGTCTTCTGGCAACCTCAATGTGTACCCTGGAACTCACAGGAATAGAGGACTGGTATCTCTTGAACACCATTAGTACAATGCAAATTATTAGTTAGTCAATTTGATTGTTTGAAAAATAACTATATATAGATAATTGATACTTTTTGTTTCTCCCACCAGGGCGGTCTTCTGGCAACCTGGATGTGTACCCTGGAACTCACAGGAATAGAGGACTGGTATCTTTTGAACACCATTAGTACAATGCACTTAGTTAGTCAATTCGATTGTTTAAAATAATATATAACTAATTTATATTTTTTGTTTCTCCCTCCAGGGACCGGTCTTCTGGCAACCTGGATGTGTACCCTGGAACTCACAGGAATAGAGGACTGGTATCTTTTGAAGACCATTAGTACAATGCAAATTATTAGTTAGTCAATTTGATTGTTTAAAATAACAATTATTTAAATAATGTATTATCTTAATTTTCCTCCAATCAGGGGGCGGTCTTCTGGCAACTACGATGTGTAGTCTGGAACTCACAGGAATAGAGGACTGGTATCTCTTGAAGACCATTAGTACAATGCAAATATTAGTAAGTTAATTTGATTGTTTAAAATAATATATAACTAATTTATATTTGTTTTTTCTCCCACCAGGGGGCGGTCTTCTGGCAACTAGGATGTGTATCCTGGAACTCACAGGAATAGAGGACTCGTATCTTTTGAACACCATTAGTACAATGCAAATACTTAGTTAGTCAATTCGATTGTTTAAAATAATATATAGCTAATTTATATTTTGTTTTCTCCTCCAGGGAGCGGTCTTCTGGCAACTACGATGTGTACTCTGGAACTCACAGTAATAGAGGACTATATCTTGAACACCATTAGTACAATGCAAATTATTAGTTAGTCAATTTGATTGTTTAAAAAATAATATATAGATAATTTATATTTTTTGTTTCTCCCACCAGGGAGCGGTCTTCTGGCAACCTGGATGTGTACCCTGGAACTCACAGGAATAGAGGACTGGTATCTTTTGAACACCATTAGTACAATGCAAATTATTAGTTAATCAATTTGATTGTTTAAAATAACAATTATTTAAATAATGTATTATCTTATTTTTCCTCCAATCAGGGGGCGGTCTTCTGGCAACTACGATGTGTACTCTGGAACTCACAGGAATAGAGGACTGGTATCTTTTGAACACCATTAGTACAATGCAAATCATTAGTTAGTCAATTCGATTGTTTAAAATAAATATATAACTCATTTATATTTTTTGTTTCTCCCACTAGGGAGCGGTCTTCTGGCAACCTGGATGTGTACCCTGGAACTCACAGGAATAGAGGACTGGTATCTTTTGAACCCCATTAGTACAATGCAAATATTAGTAAGTTAATTCGATTGTTTAAAATAATATATAACTAATTTATATCTGTTCTTTCTCCCACCAGGGGGCTGTTTTCTGGCAACCTGGATGTGTACCCTGGAACTCACAGGAATAGAGGACTGGTATCTTTTGAACACCATTAGTACAATGCAAATATTAGTAAGTTAATTTGATTGTTTAAAATAATATATAACTAATTTATATCTGTTCTTTCTCCCACCAGGGGGCGGTTTTCTGGCAACCTGGATGTGTACCCTGGAACTCACAGGAATAGAGGACTGGTATCTTTTGAACACCATTAGTACAATGCAAATATTAGTAAGTTAATTTGATTGTTTAAAATAATATATAACTAATTTATATCTGTTCTTTCTCCCACCAGGGGGCGGTCTTCTGGAACTCACAGGAATAGAGGACTGGTATCTTTTGAACACCATTAGTACAATGCAAATATTAGTAAGTTAATTTGATTGTTTAAAATAATATATAACTAATTTATATCTGTTCTTTCTCCCACCAGGGCGGTCTTCTGGCAACCTCAATGTGTACCCTGGATCTCACAGGAATAGAGGACTGGTATCTCTTGAACACCATTAGGACAATGCAAATTATTAGTTAGTCAATTTGATTGTTTGAAAAATAACTGTATATAGATAATTGATACTTTTTGTTTCTCCCACCAGGGGGCGGTCTTCTGGCAACCTGGATGTGTACCCTGGAACTCACAGGAATAGAGGACTCGTATCTTTTGAACACCATTAGTACAATGCACTTAGTTAGTCAATTTGATTGTTTAAAATAATATATAGCTAATTTATATTTTTTGTTTCTCCCTCCAGAGACCGGTCTTCTGGCAACTACGATGTGTACTCTGGAACTCACAGGAATAGAGGACTGTTATCTCTTGAAGACCATTAGTACAATGCAAATATTAGTAAGTTAATTTGATTGTTTAAAATAATATATAACTAATTTATATTTGTTTTTTCTCCACCAGGGGCCGGTCTTCTGGCAACTAGGATGTGTATCCTGGAACTCACAGGAATAGAGGACTCGTATCTTTTGAACACCATTAGTACAATGCAAATATTAGTAAGTTAATTTGATTGTTTAAAATAATATATAACTAATTTATATTTGTTTTTTCTCCCACCAGGGGGCGGTCTTCTGGCAACTAGGATGTGTATCCTGGAACTTACAGGAATAGAGGACTCGTATCTTTTGAACACCATTAATACAATGCACTTAGTTAGTCAATTCGATTGTTTAAAATAAAATATAGCTAATTTATATTTTTTGTTTCTCCCTCCAGGGAGCGGTCTTCTGGCAACTACGATGTGTACTCTGGAACTCACAGTAATAGAGGACTCGTATCTCTTTAAGACCATTAGTACAATGCAAATTATTAGTTAGTCAATTTGATTGTTTAAAAAATAAGTATATATAGATAATTGATACTTTTTGTTTCTCCCACCAGGGAGCGGTCTTCTGGCAACCTGGATGTGTACCCTGGAACTCACAGGAATAGAGGACTGGTATCTTTTAAACACCATTAGTACAATGCACTTAGTTAGTCAATTTGATTGTTTAAAATAATATATAACTAATTTATATTTTTTGTTTCTCCCTCCAGGGACCGGTCTTCTTGCAACTACGATGTGTACTCTGGAACTCACAGTAATAGAGGACTGGTATCTCTTGAACACCATTAGTACAATGCAAATTATTAGTTAGTCAATTTGATTGTTTAAAATAGTATATAACTAATTTATATCTGTTCATTCTCCCACCAGGGGGCGGTCTTCTGGCAACCTGGATGTGTACCCTGGAACTCACAGGAATAGAGGACTGGTATCTTTTGAACACCATTAGTACAATGCAAATATTAGTTAGTCAATTTGATTGTTTAAAATAATATATAACTAATTTATATTTTTGTTTCTCCCTCCAGGGACGGTCTTCTGGCAACTACGATGTGTACCCTTGAACCCACAGGAATAGAGGACTGGTATCTTTTGAACCATCAGTACAATGCAAATATTAGTTAGTCAATTTGATTGTTTAAAAAATAAGTATATATAGATAATTGATACTTTTTGTTTCTCCCACCAGGGAGCGGCCTTCTGGCAACCTGGATGTGTACCCTGGAACTCACAGGAATAGAGGACCGTTATCTCTTGAAGACCATTAGTACAATGCAAATAATTAGTTAGTCAATTTGATTGTTTAAAATAACAATTATTTAAATAATGTATTATCTTATTTTTCCTCCAATCAGGGGGCGGTCTTCTGGCAACTACGATGTGTACTCTGGAACTCACAGGAATAGAGGACTGGTATCTCTTGAAGACCATTAGTACAATGCAAATATTAGTAAGTTAAGTTGATTGTTTAAAATAATATATAACTAATTTATATTTGTTTTTTCTCCCACCAGGGGGCGGTCTTCTGGCAACTAGGATGTGTATCCTGGAACTCACAGGGATAGAGGACTATATCTTGAACACCATTAGTACAATGCAAATTATTAGTTAGTCAATTTGATTGTTTAAAAAATAAGTATATATAGATAATTGATACTTTTTGTTTCTCCCACCAGGGAGCGGTCTTCTGGCAAACTGGATGTGTACCCTGGAACTCACAGGAATAGAAGACTGGTATCTTTTGAACCCCATTAGTACAATGCAAATTATTAGTTAGTCAATTCGATTGTTTAAAATAATATATAACTAATTTATATCTGTTCTTTCTCCCACCAGGGGGCGGTCTTCTGGCAACCTGGATGTATATCCTGGAACTCACAGTAATAGAGGACTGGTATCTTTTAAACACCATAAGTACAATGCACTTAGTTAGTCAATTCGATTGTTTAAAATAATATATAACTAATTTATATTTCTTGTTTCTCCCTCCAGGGACGGTCTTCTGGCAACTGATGTGTACTCTGGAACTCACAGGAATAGAGGACTGGTATCTTTTGAACCATCAGTACAATGCAAATATTAGTTAGTCAATTTGATTGTTTAAAAAATAAGTATATATAGATAATTGATACTTTTTGTTTCTCCCACCAGGGAGCGGCCTTCTGGCAACCTGGATGTGTACCCTGGAACTCACAGGAATAGAGGACCGTTATCTCTTGAAGACCATTAGTACAATGCAAATAATTAGTTAATCAATTCGATTGTTTAAAATAACAATTATTTAAATAATGTATTATCTTATTTTTCCTCCAATCAGGGGGCGGTCTTCTGGCAACTACGATGTGTACTCTGGAACTCACAGGAATAGAGGACTGGTATCTCTTGAAGACCATTAGTACAATGCAAATATTAGTAAGTTAATTTGATTGTTTAAAATAATATATAACTAATTTATATTTGTTTTTTCTCCACCAGGGGCGGACTTCTGGCAACTAGGGTGTGTGTCCTGGAACTCACAGGGATAGAGGACTATATCTTGAACACCATTAGTACAATGCAAATTATTAGTTAGTCAATTTGATTGTTTAAAAAATAAGTATATATAGATAATTGATACTTTTTGTTTCTCCCACCAGGGAGCGGTCTTCTGGCAAACTGGATGTGTACCCTGGAACTCACAGGAATAGAGGACTGGTATCTTTTGAACACCATTAGTACAATGCAAATATTAGTAAGTTAATTTGATTGTTTAAAATAAAATATATAACTAATTTATATCTGTTCTTTCTCCACCAGGGGCTGTTTTCTGGCAACCTGGATGTGTACCACTGGAACTCACAGGAATAGAGGACTGGTATCTTTTGAACACCATTAGTACAATGCAAATATTAGTAAGTTAATTTGATTGTTTAAAATAATATATAACTAATTTATATCTGTTCTTTCTCCCACCAGGGGGCGGTTTTCTGGCAACCTGGATGTGTACCCTGGAACTCACAGGAATAGAGGACTGGTATCTTTTGAACACCATTAGTACAATGCAAATATTAGTAAGTTAATTTGATTGTTTAAAATAATATATAACTAATTTATATTTTCTTTTCTCCCACCAGGCTGGAACTCACAGGAATAGAGGACTGGTATCTTTTGAACACCATTAGTACAATGCAAATATTAGTAAGTTAATTTGATTGTTTAAAATAATATATAACTAATTTATATCTGTTCTTTCTCCCACCAGGGGCGGTTTCTGGCAACCTGGATGTGTACCCTGGAACTCACAGGAATAGAGGACTGGTATCTTTTGAACACCATTAGTACAATGCAAATATTAGTAAGTTAATTTGATTGTTTAAAATAATATATAACTAATTTATATCTGTTCTTTCTCCTCAGGGGCGGTCTTCTGGCAACCTCAATGTGTACCCTGGATCTCACAGGAATAGAGGACTGGTATCTCTTGAACACCATTAGTACAATGCAAATTATTAGTTAGTCAATTTGATTGTTTGAAAAATAACTATATATAGATAATTGATACTTTTTGTTTCTCCCACCAGGGGGCGGTCTTCTGGCAACCTGGATGTGTACCCTGGAGCTCACAGGAATAGAGGACTGGTATCTTTTAAACACCATTAGTACAATGCACTTAGTTAGTCAATTCGATTGTTTAAAATAATATATAACTAATTTATATTTTTTGTTTCTCCCTCCAGGGACCGGTCTTCTGGCAACCTGGATGTGTACCCTGGAACTCACAGGAATAGAGGACTGGTATCTTTTGAAGACCATTAGTACAATGCAAATTATTAGTTAGTCAATTTGATTGTTTAAAATAACAATTATTTAAATAATGTATTATCTTATTTTTCCTCCAATCAGGGGGCGGTCTTCTGGCAACTACGATGTGTAGTCTGGAACTCACAGGAATAGAGGACTGGTATCTCTTGAAGACCATTAGTACAATGCAAATATTAGTAAGTTAATTTGATTGTTTAAAATAATATATAACTAATTTATATTTGTTTTTTCTCCCACCAGGGGGCGGTCTTCTGGCAACTAGGATGTATCCTGGAACTCACAGGAATAGAGGACTCCTATCTTTTGAACACCATTAGTACAATGCACTTAGTTAGTCAATTCGATTGTTTAAAATAATATATAGCTAATTTATATTTTTGTTTCTCCCTCCAGGGAGCGGTCTTCTGGCAACTACGATGTGTACTCTGGAACTCACAGTAATAGAGGACTATATCTTGAACACCATTAGTACAATGCAAATTATTAGTTAATCAATTTGATTGTTTAAAATAACAATTATTTAAATAATGTATTATCTTATTTTTCCTCCCACCAGGGGGCGGTCTTCTGGCAACCTCAATGTGTACCCTGGATCTCACAGGAATAGAGGACTGGTATCTCTTGAACACCATTAGGACAATGCAAATTATTAGTTAGTTAATTTGATTGTTTAAAATAATATATAACTAATTTATATCTGTTCTTTCTCCCACCAGGGGGCGGTTTTCTGGCAACCTGGATGTGTACCCTGGAACTCACAGGAATAGAGGACTGGTATCTTTTGAACACCATTAGTACAATGCAAATATTAGTAAGTTAATTTGATTGTTTAAAATAATATATAACTAATTTATATCTGTTCTTTCTCCCACCAGGGGGCGGTCTTCTGGAACTCACAGGAATAGAGGACTGGTATCTTTTGAACACCATTAGTACAATGCAAATATTAGTAAGTTAATTTGATTGTTTAAAATAATATATAACTAATTTATATCTGTTCTTTCTCCCACCAGGGGGCGGTTTTCTGGCAACCTGGATGTGTACCCTGGAACTCACAGGAATAGAGGACTGGTATCTTTTGAACACCATTAGTACAATGCAAATATTAGTAAGTTAATTTGATTGTTTAAAATAATATATAACTAATTTATATCTGTTTTTCTCCCACCAGGGGCGGTCTTCTGGGAACCACAATGTGTATGCTGGATCTCAGAGGAATAGAGGACTGGTACCTCTTGAACATGATTAGTACAATGCAAATTATTAGTTAATCAATTTGATTGTTTAAAATAACTATATATAGATAATTGATATTTTTGTTTCTCCCACCAGGAGCGGTCTTCTGGCAACCTGGATGTGTACCTGGACTCACAGGAATAGAGGACTGGTATCTTTTAAACACCATTAGTACAATGCAAATTATTAGTTAGTCAATTGATTGTTTAAAATAATATATAACTAATTTATATTTTTGTTTCTCCCACAGGGAGCGGTCTTCTGGCAACCTGGATGTGTACCTGGAACTCACAGGAATAGAGGACTGGTATCTTTGAACACCATTAGTACAATGCAAATTATTAGTTAAGTTAGTCAATTTGATTGTTTAAAATAACAATTATATAAATAATTTATTATCTTTGTTTCTCCCTCCAGGGGGTCTTCTGGCAACAACTGATGTGTACTCTGGAACTCACAGGAATAGAGGACTGGTATCTTTTGAACACCATTAGTACAATGCAAATATTAGTTAGTCAATTTGATTGTTTAAAATAATATATAACTAATTTATATGTTTTTTCTCCCACCAGGGGTCGGTCTTCTGCCAACCTGGTTGGGTACCCTGGAACTCACAGGAATAGAGGACTGGTATCTTTTGAACACCATTAGTACAATGCAAATTATTAGTTAATTTGATGATTGTTTAAAATAATATATAACTAATTTATATTGTTCTTTCTCCCACCAGGGCGGTCTTCTGATGTGTACCTGGAACTCACAGGAATAGAGGACTGGTATCTTTTGAACACCATTAGTACAATGCAAATATTAGTTAGTCAATTTGATTGTTTAAAATATATATATACTAATTTATATTTGTTCTTTCTCCCACCAGGGCGGTCTTCTGGCAACCTGGATGTGCCCTGGAACTCACAGGAATAGAGGACTGGTATCTCTTGAAGACCATTAGTACAATGCAAATATTAGTTAGTCAATTTGATTGTTTAAAATAAATTATTTAAATAATGTATTATCTTATTTTTCCTCCAATCAGGGGGTCTTCTGGCAACCGATGTGTACTCTGGAACTCACAGGAATAGAGGACTGGTATCTCTTGAAGACCATTAGTACAATGCAAATATTAGTAAGTTAAGTTGATTGTTTAAAATAATATATAACTAATTTATATTTTGTTTTCTCCCACCAGGGGCGGTCTTCTGGCAACTAGGATGTGTATCCTGGAACTCACAGGAATAGAGGACTGATATCTTTTGAACACCATTAGTACAATGCAAATTATTAGTTAGTCAATTTGATTGTTTAAAAATAATATATAGATAATTGATACTTTTTGTTTCTCCACCAGGGAGCGGTCTTCTGGCAACTGGATGTGTACCCTGGAACTCACAGGAATAGAAGACTGGTATCTTTTGAACCCCATTAGTACAATGCAAATTATTAGTTAGTCAATTTGATTGTTTAAAATAATATATAACTAATTTATATCTGTTTTTTCTCCCACCAGGGGACGGTCTTCTGGCAACCTGGATGTGTACCCTGGAACTCACAGGAATAGAGGACTGGTATCTTTTGAACACCATTAGTACAATGCACTTAGTTAGTCAATTCGATTGTTTAAAATAATATATAACTAATTTATATTTCTTGTTTCTCCCTCAGGACCGGTCTTCTGGCAACTACGATGTGTACCCTGGATCTCACAGGAATAGAGGACTATTATCTCTAGAAGACCATTAGTACAATGCAAATATTTGTTAGTCAATTTGATTGTTTAAAAAATAAGTATATATAGATAATTTATACTTTTTGTTTCTCCCACTAGGGGGCGGTCTTCTGGCAACTAGGATGTGTATTCTGGAACTCACAGGAATAGAGGACTGTTATCTCTTGAAGACCATTAGTACAATGCAAATAATTAGTTAATCAATTTGATTGTTTAAAATAACAATTATTTAAATAATGTATTATCTTTTTTCCTCCAATCAGGGGGCGGTCTTCTGGCAACTACGATGTGTACTCTGGAACTCACAGGAATAGAGGACTGGTATCTCTTGAAGACCATTAGTACAATGCAAATATTAGTAAGTTAAGTTGATTGTTTAAAATAATATATAACTAATTTATATTTGTTTTTTCTCCCACCAGGGGGCGATCTTCTGGCAACTAGGATGTGTATCCTGGAACTCACAGGGATAGAGGACTATATCTTGAACACCATTAGTACAATGCAAATTATTAGTTAGTCAATTTGATTGTTTAAAAATAAATATATAGATAATTGATACTTTTTGTTTCTCCACCAGGGGTCTTCTGGCAAACTGGATGTGTACCCTGGAACTCACAGGAATAGAAGACTGGTATCTTTTGAACCCCATTAGTACAATGCAAATATTAGTAAGTTAATTTGATTGTTTAAAATAATATATAACTAATTTATATCTGTTCTTTCTCCCACCAGGGGGCTGTTTTCTGGCAACCTGGATGTGTACCCTGGAACTCACAGGAATAGAGGACTGGTATTTTGAACACCATTAGTACAATGCAAATATTAGTAAGTTAATTTGATTGTTTAAAATAATATATAACTAATTTATATCTGTTCTTTCTCCACCAGGCGGTCTTCTGGCAACCTGGATGTGTACCCTGGAACTCACAGGAATAGAGGACTGGTATCTTTTGAACACCATTAGTACAATGCAAATATTAGTAAGTTAATTTGATTGTTTAAAATAATATATAACTAATTTATATCTGTTCTTTCTCCACCAGGCGGTCTTCTGGCAACCTGGATGTGTACCCTGGAACTCACAGGAATAGAGGACTGGTATCTTTTGAACACCATTAGTACAATGCAAATATTAGTAAGTTAATTTGATTGTTTAAAATAATATATAACTAATTTATATCTGTTCTTTTCCCACCAGGGGCGGTCTTCTGGCAACCTGGATGTGTACCCTGGACTCACAGGAATAGAGGACTGGTATCTTTTGAACACCATTAGTACAATGCAAATTATTAGTTAGTCAATTTGATTGTTTAAAATAATATATAACAAATTTATATTTTTTTTTCTCCCACCAGGGCGGTCTTCTGGCAACCTGGATGTGTACCCTGGACTCACAGGAATAGAGGACTGGTATCTTTGAACACCATTAGTACAATGCAAATTATTAGTTAGTCAATTCGATTGTTTAAAATAATCTACAACTCATTTATATATTTTGTTTCTCCCTCCAGGGCCCGGCCTTCTCGCAACCTGGACGTGTACCCACGAACGCACAGGAATAGAGGACTGGTATTTCTTCAACACCATTAGTACAATGCAAATTATAAGTTAGTCAATTTGATTGTTTAAAATAAATATTTAAATAATTTATATCTTGTTTTTCCTCACCAGGCGGTCTTCTGGCAACTACGATGTGTAGTCTGGAACTCACAGGAATAGAGGACTGGTATCTCTTGAAGACCATTAGTACAATGCAAATATTATTAGTTAATTTGATTGTTTAAAATAATATATCAACTAATTTATATTTTTTTCTCCCAGGGGCGGTCTTCTGGCAACCTAGGATGTGTACCTGGAACTCACAGGAATAGAGGACTGGTATCTTTGAACACCATTAGTACAATGCACTTAGTTAGTCAATTTGATTGTTTAAAATAATATATAGCTAATTTATATTTTTGTTTTCTCCTCCAGGAGCGGTCTTCTGGCAACCTGGATGTACTCTGGAACTCACAGGAATAGAGGACTGGTATCTTGAACACCATTAGTACAATGCAAATTATTAGTTAGTCAATTTGATTGTTTAAAATAATATAATAATTATTTATAATGTATTATCTTATTTTTCCTCCCACCAGGGGGCGGTCTTCTGGCAACCTCAATGTGTACCCTGGATCTCACAGGAATAGAGGACTGGTATCTCTTGAACACCATTAGGACAATGCAAATTATTAGTTAGTTAATTTGATTGTTTAAAATAATATATAACTAATTTATATCTGTTCTTTTTCCACCAGGGGCGGTCTTCTGGCAACCTGGATGTGTACCCTGGAACTCACAGGAATAGAGGACTGGTATCTTTTGAACACCATTAGTACAATGCAAATATTAGTAAGTTAATTTGATTGTTTAAAATAATATATAACTAATTTATATCTGTTCTTTCTCCCACCAGGGCGGTCTTGTGTGGAACTCACAGGAATAGAGGACTGGTATCTTTTGAACACCATTAGTACAATGCAAATATTAGTAAGTTAATTTGATTGTTTAAAAATAATATATAACTAATTTATATCTGTTCTTTCGGAACTCACAGGAATAGAGGACTGGTATCTTTTGAACACCATTAGTACAATGCAAATATTAGTAAGTTAATTTGATTGTTTAAAATAATATATAACTAATTTATATCTGTTCTTTCTCCCGCCAGGGGGTGGTCTTCTGGCAACCTGGATGTGTACCCTGGACTCACAGGAATAGAGGACTGGTATCTCTTGAACACCATTAGTACAATGCAAATTATTAGTAGTCAATTTGATTGTTTAAAATAACTATATATAATTAATTGATACTTTTGTTTCTCCCACCAGGGGCGGTCTTCTGGCAACCTGGATGTGTACCTGGAACTCACAGGAATAGAGGACTGGTATCTTTTAAACACCATTAGTACAATGCACTTAGTTAGTCAATTTGATTGTTTAAAATAATATATAGCTAATTTATATTTTTGTTTCTCCTCCAGGGAGCGGTCTTCTGGCAACCTGGATGTGTACTCTGGAACTCACAGTAATAGAGGACTGGTATCTTGAACACCATTTGTACAATGCAAATTATTAGTTATTCATTTTGATTGTTTATAATAACAATTATTTATATAATGTATTATCTTATTTTTCTTCCTTTCAGGTGGCGGTCTTCTGGCTGCTACGAGGTGTACGCTGGGACTCACAGGAATAGAGGACTGGTATCTTTGAACACCATTAGTACAATGCAAATTATTAGTTAGTCAATTGATTGTTTAAAATACTATATAACTAATTTATATTTTGTTTTTCCCACTAGGGGCGGTCTTCCTGGCAACCTGGATGTGTACCTGGAACTCACAGGAATAGAGGACTGGTATCTTTTGAACACCATTAGTACAATGCAAATATTAGTAAGTTAATTTGATTGTTTAAAAAAATATATATAATTTATATTTTTTGGTCTTCTGGAACTCACAGGAATAGAGGACTGGTATCTTTTGAACACCATTAGTACAATGCAAATATTAGTAAGTTAATTTGATTGTTTAAAATAATATATAACTAATTTATATCTGTTCTTTCTCCCACCAGGGGGTCTTCTGGCAACCTCAATGTGTACCCTGGATCTCACAGGAATAGAGGACTGGTATCTCTTGAACACCATTAGTACAATGCAAATTATTAGTTAGTCAATTTGATTGTTTTAAAATAATATATAGATAATTTATATTTTTTTTCTCCCACCAGGAGCGGTCTTCTGGCAACCTGGATGTGTACCTGGACTCACAGGAATAGAGGACTGGTATCTTTTGAACACCATTAGTACAATGCACTTAGTTAGTCAATTCGATTGTTTAAAATAATATATAACTAATTTATATTTTTGTTTCTCCTCCAGGGACGGTCTTCTGGCAACCTGGGTGTGTACCCTGGAACTCACAGGAATAGAGGACTGGTATCTTTTGAACACCATTAGTACAATGCAAATTATTAGTTAGTCAATTTGATTGTTTAAAATAATATATAACTAATTTATATTATTTTGTTTTCCACCAAGGGGCGGTCTTCTGGCACCTGGATGTGTACCTGGAACTCACAGGAATAGAGGACTGGTATCTCTTGAAGACCATTAGTACAATGCAAATATTAGTTAAGTAATTTGATTGTTTAAAATAATATATAACTAATTTATATCTTTTTTTCTCCCACCAGGAGCGTCTTCTGGCAACTAGGATGTGTCTGGAACTCACAGGAATAGAGGACTGGTATCTTTTGAACACCATTAGTACAATGCACAAATTAGTTAGTCAATTTGATTGTTTAAAATAATATATAGCTAATTTATATTTTTGTTTCTCCCTCCAGGGCGGTCTTCTGGCAACTACGATGTGTACTCTGGAACTTGTGTACCTGGAACTCACAGGAATAGAGGACTGGTATCTCTTGAAGACCATTAGTACAATGCAAATTATTAGTTAGTCAATTTGATTGTTTAAAATAATTATATAATAATGTATATTTTTTTTTTCCTCCCACCAGGCGGTCTTCTGGCAACTAGGATGTGTACCTGGAACTCACAGGAATAGAGGACTGGTATCTTTTGAACACCATTAGTACAATGCAAATTATTAGTAAGTTAATTTGATTGTTTAAAATAATATATAACTAATTTATATTTTGTTTTCTCCACCAGGAGCGGTCTTCTGGCAACTGGATGTGTACCTGGAACTCACAGGAATAGAGGACTGGTATCTTTTGAACACCATTAGTACAATGCAAATATTAGTAAGTTAATTTGATTGTTTAAAATAATATATAACTAATTTATATTTTTTCTCCCACAGGGGCGGTCTTCTGGCAACCTGGATGTGTACTCTGGAACTCACAGGAATAGAGGACTGGTATCTTTTGAACACCATTAGTACAATGCAAATATTAGTAAGTTAATTTGATTGTTTAAAATAATATATAACTAATTTAGAACTCACAGGAATAGAGGACTGGTATCTTTTGAACACCTTAGTTAGTCAATTTGATTGTTTAAAATAATATATAACTAATTTATATTTGTTCTTTCTCCTCAGGGGCGGTCTTCTGGCAACTACGATGTGTACTCTGGAACTCACAGGAATAGAGGACTGGTATCTCTTGAACACCATTAGTACAATGCAAATTATTAGTTAGTCAATTTGATTGTTTAAAAATAAGTATATATAGATAATTGATACTTTTTGTTTCTCCCACCAGGGGCGGTCTTCTGGCAACCTGGATGTGTACCTGGAACTCACAGGAATAGAGGACTGGTATCTTTTGAACACCATTAGTACAATGCACTTAGTTAGTCAATTTGATTGTTTAAAATAATATATACTAATTTATATTTTTGTTTCTCCTCCAGGGGCGGTCTTCTGGCAACTACGATGTGTACTCTGGAACTCACAGGAATAGAGGACTGGTATCTTTGGAACAGCATTAGTACAAGGCAAATATTAGTAAGGTAATTTGATTGTTTAAAATAAGATATAACTAATTTATATGCGGTCTTCTGGCAACCATTAGTACAATGCACTTAGTTAGTCAATTCGATTGTTTAAAATAATATATATTTTATTTTTTCTCCTCCAGGGCGGTCTTCTGGCAACTACGATGTGTACTCTGGAACTCACAGGAATAGAGGACTGGTATCTCTTTGAAGACCATTAGTACAATGCAAATATTAGTTAGTCAATTTGATTGTTTAAAAATAAGTATATATAGATAATTGATATTTTTGTTTCTCTCCACCAGGGAGCGGTCTTCTGGCAACCTGGATGTGTACCCTGGAACTCACAGGAATAGAGGACTGGTATCTTTTGAACACCATTAGTACAATGCAAATACTTAGTTAGTCAATTTGATTGTTTAAAATAATATATAACTAATTTATATTTTTTTTCCCTCCAGGGACGGTCTTCTGGCAACTACGATGTACTCTGGAACTCACAGGAATAGAGGACTGGTATCTCTTGAACACCATTAGTACAATGCAAATTATTAGTTAGTCAATTTGATTGTTTAAAAAATATATAACTAATTTATATCTTTTTTTCTCCCACCAGGGGCGGTCTTCTGGCAACCTGGATGTGTACCCTGGAACTCACAGGAATAGAGGACTGGTATCTTTTGAACACCATTAGTACAATGCAAATACTTAGTTAGTCAATTTGATTGTTTAAAATAATATATAACTAATTTATATTTTTGTTTCTCCCTCCAGGGGCGGTCTTCTGGCAACTGGATGTGTACTCTGGAACTCACAGGAATAGAGGACTGGTATCTTTGAACACCATTAGTACAATGCAAATATTAGTTAGTCAATTTGATTGTTTAAAATAACAATTATTTAAATAATGTATATATCTTGTTTCCCTCCAACCAGGGCGGTCTTCTGGCAACCTGGATGTGTACCCTGGAACTCACAGGAATAGAGGACTCGTATCTTTTGAACACCATTAGTACAATGCAATATTAGTTAGTCAATTCGATTGTTTAAAATAATATATAACTAATTTATATTTTTGTTTCTCCCACCAGGGGCGGTCTTCTGGCAACCTGGATGTGTACCTGGAACTCACAGGAATAGAGGACTGGTATCTTTTGAACACCATTAGTACAATGCAAATATTAGTAAGTTAATTTGATTGTTTAAAAATATATAACTCACAGGAATAGAGGACTGGTATCTTTTGAACACCATTAGTACAATGCAAATATTAGAGTTAATTTGATTGTTTAAAATAATATATAACTAATTTATATCTGTTTTTCTCCCACCAGGGCGGTCTTCTGGCAACCTGGATGTGTACCCTGGAACTCACAGGAATAGAGGACTGGTATCTCTTGAACACCATTAGTACAATGCAAATTATTAGTTAGTCAATTTGATTGTTTAAAAATAATATATAGACTAATTTATACTTTTTTTCTCCCACCAGGGGCGGTCTTCTGGCAACCTGGATGTGTACCTGGAACTCACAGGAATAGAGGACTGGTATCTTTTGAACACCATTAGTACAATGCAAATTATTAGTTAGTCAATTTGATTGTTTAAAATAATATATAACTAATTTATATCTGTTTTTCTCCACCAGGGGCGGTCTTCTGGCAACTGGATGTGTATCCTGGAACTCACAGGAATAGAGGACTGGTATCTTTTAAACACCATTAGTACAATGCACTTAGTTAGTCAATTCGATTGTTTAAAATAATATATAACTAATTTATATTTTTGTTTCTCCTCCAGGGACCGGTCTTCTGGCAACTACGATGTGTACTCTGGAACTCACAGGAATAGAGGACTGGTATCTTTGAACACCATTAGTACAATGCAAATATTAGTTAGTCAATTTGATTGTTTAAAAATAATATATATAGATAATTGATACTTTTTGTTTCTCCCACCAGGAGCGGTCTTCTGGCAACCTGGATGTGTACCCTGGAACTCACAGGAATAGAGGACTGGTATCTCTTGAAGACCATTAGTACAATGCAAATTATTAGTTAATCAATTTGATTGTTTAAAATAACAATTATTTAAATAATGTATTATCTTATTTTTCCTCCAATCAGGGGGCGGTCTTCTGGCAACTACGATGTGTACTCTGGAACTCACAGGAATAGAGGACTGGTATCTCTTGAAGACCATTAGTACAATGCAAATATTAGTAAGTTAATTTGATTGTTTAAAATAATATATAACTAATTTATATTTGTTTTTTCTCCCACCAGGGGGCGGTCTTCTGGCAACCTGGATGTGTACCCTGGATCTCACAGGAATAGAGGACTATTATCTTGAACACCATTAGTACAATGCAAATTATTAGTTAATTTGATTGTTTAAAATAATATATAGATAATTATACTTTTTGTTTCTCCCACCAGGGGGCGGTCTTCTGGCAACCTGGATGTGTACCCTGGAACTCACAGGAATAGAGGACTGGTATCTTTTGAACACCATTAGTACAATGCAAATTATTAGTTAGTCAATTTGATTGTTTAAAATAATATATAACTAATTTATATCTGTTTTTCTCCACCAGGGGCGGTCTTCTGGCAACCTGGATGTACCCTGGAACTCACAGGAATAGAGGACTGGTATCTTTTGAACACCATTAGTACAATGCAAATATTAGTTAGTCAATTTGATTGTTTAAAATAATATATAACTAATTATATTTTTTTTTCTCCACCAGGGGCGGTCTTCTGGCAACTGGATGTGTACCTGGAACTCACAGGAATAGAGGACTGGTATCTTTGAAGACCATTAGTACAATGCAAATATTAGTAAGTTAATTTGATTGTTTAAAATAATATATAACTAATTTATATCTGTTTTTTCTCCCACCAGGGGACGGTCTTCTGGCAACCTGGATGTGTACCCTGGAACTCACAGGAATAGAGGACTGGTATCTTTTGAACACCATTAGTACAATGCACTTAGTTAGTCAATTCGATTGTTTAAAATAATATATAACTAATTATATCTTTTTTTCTCCCATCAGGGGCGGTCTTCTGGCAAACCTGATGTGTACCTGGAACTCACAGGAATAGAGGACTGGTATCTTTGAACACCATTAGTACAATGCAAATATTAGTAGTCAATTTGATTGTTTAAAATAATATATAAGTTAATTTGATTGTTTAAAATAATATATAACTAATTTATATCTGTTCTTTCTCCCACCAGGGTCTTCTGGCAACCTGATGTGTACCCTGGAACTCACAGGAATAGAGGACTGGTATCTTTTGAACACCATTAGTACAATGCAAATATTAGTAGTCAATTTGATTGTTTAAAATAATATATAGTCTTCTGGCAAAAATAATATATAGCTAATTTATATTTTTGTTTCTCCCCAGGGCGGTCTTCTGGCAACCTGGATGATGTGTACCTGGAACTCACAGGAATAGAGGACTGGTATATCTTGAACACCATTAGTACAATGCAAATTATTAGTTAATCAATTTGATTGTTTAAAATAACAATTATTTAAATAATGTATTATCTTATTTTCTCCACCAGGGGCGGTCTTCTGGCAACTCAATGTGTACCCTGATCTCACAGGAATAGGACTGGTATCTCTTGAACACCATTAGTACAATGCAAATATTAGTTAGTTAATTTGATTGTTTAAAATAATATATAACTAATTTATATCTGTTTCTGGCAACTGGATGTGCCTGGAACTCACAGGAATAGAGGACTGGTATCTTTTGAACACCATTAGTACAAAGTACAATGCAAATATTAGTAAGTTAATTTGATTGTTTCTGGAACTCACAGGAATAGAGGACTGGTATCTTGAACACCATTAGTACAATGCAAATATTAGTCAAGTTTGATTGTTTAAAATAATATATAACTAATTTATATCTTTTTTTCTCCCACTAGGCGGTCTTCTGGCAACCTCAATGTGTACCCTGGAATCTCACAGGAATAGAGATCTGTTTTCTCTAGAAGACCATTAGTACAATGCAAATTATTAGTTAGTCAATTTGATTGTTTGAAAAATAACTATATATAGATAATTGATACTTTTTTTCTCACCAGGAGCGGTCTTCTGTTATATTTTTTTTCTCCCCAGGCGGTCTTCTGGCAACCTGGATGTGTACCCTGGAACTCACAGGATTAGAGGACTGTTAACTGTTGAACACCATTAGTACAATGCAAATTATTAGTTAGTCAATTTGATTGTTTAAAATAATAATTATTAAAATAATGTTTTATCTTATTTTTTCTCCAATCAGGGGCGGTCTTCTGGCAACTACGATGTGTAGTACCCTGGAACTCACACGAATAGAGGACTGGTATCTCTTGAAGACCACTAGTACAATGCAAATATTAGTAAGTTAATTTGATTGTTTAAAATAATATATAACTAATTTATATTTCTTTTTCCCAGGGGCGGTCTTCTGGCAACTAGGATGTATCCTGGAACTCACAGGAATAGAGGACTCTATCTTTTGAACACCATTAGTACAATGCACATTAGTTAGTCAATTCGATTGTTTAAAATAATATATAGCTAATTTATATTTTTTTTTCCTCCAGGCGGTCTTCTGGCAACCTGATGTGTACTCTGGAACTCACAGTAATAGAGGACTATATCTTGAACACCATTAGTACAATGCAAATTATTAGTTAATCAATTTGATTGTTTAAAATAACAATTATTTAAATAATGTATTATCTTATTTTTCCTCCCACCAGGGGGCGGTCTTCTGGCAACCTCAATGTGTACCCTGGATCTCACAGGAATAGAGACTGGTATCTCTTGAACACCATTAGGACAATGCAAATTATTAGTTAGTTAATTTGATTGTTTAAAATAATATATAACTAATTTATATCTGTTCTTTCTCCCACCAGGGGGCGGTTTTCTGGCAACCTGGATGTGTACCCTGGAACTCACAGGAATAGAGGACTGGTATCTTTTGAACACCATTAGTACAATGCAAATATTAGTAAGTTAATTTGATTGTTTAAAATAATATATAACTAATTTATATCTGTTCTTTCTCCCACCAGGGGGCGGTCTTCTGGAACTCACAGGAATAGAGGACTGGTATCTTTTGAACACCATTAGTACAATGCAAATATTAGTAAGTTAATTTGATTGTTTAAAATAATATATAACTAATTTATATCTGTTCTTTCTCCCACCAGGGGGCGGTTTTCTGGCAACCTGGATGTGTACCCTGGAACTCACAGGAATAGAGGACTGGTATCTTTTGAACACCATTAGTACAATGCAAATATTAGTAAGTTAATTTGATTGTTTAAAATAATATATAACTAATTTATATCTGTTCTTTCTCCCACCAGGGGGCGGTCTTCTGGCAACCTCAATGTGTACCCTGGATCTCACAGGAATAGAGGACTGGTATCTCTTGAACACCATTAGTACAATGCAAATTATTAGTTAGTCAATTTGATTGTTTGAAAAATAACTATATATAGATAATTGATACTTTTTGTTTCTCCCACCAGGGAGCGGTCTTCTGGCAACCTGGATGTGTACCCTGGAGCTCACAGGAATAGAGGACTGGTATCTTTTAAACACCATTAGTACAATGCACTTAGTTAGTCAATTCGATTGTTTAAAATAATATATAACTAATTTATATTTTTTGTTTCTCCCTCCAGGGACCGGTCTTCTGGCAACCTGGATGTGTACCCTGGAACTCACAGGAATAGAGGACTGGTATCTTTTGAAGACCATTAGTACAATGCAAATTATTAGTTAGTCAATTTGATTGTTTAAAATAACAATTATTTAAATAATGTATTATCTTATTTTTCCTCCAATCAGGGGGCGGTCTTCTGGCAACTACGATGTGTAGTCTGGAACTCACAGGAATAGAGGACTGGTATCTCTTGAAGACCATTAGTACAATGCAAATATTAGTAAGTTAATTTGATTGTTTAAAATAATATATAACTAATTTATATTTGTTTTTTCTCCCACCAGGGGGCGGTCTTCTGGCAACTAGGATGTGTATCCTGGAACTCACAGGAATAGAGGACTCCTATCTTTTGAACACCATTAGTACAATGCACTTAGTTAGTCAATTCGATTGTTTAAAATAATATATAGCTAATTTATATTTTTTGTTTCTCCCTCCAGGGAGCGGTCTTCTGGCAACTACGATGTGTACTCTGGAACTCACAGTAATAGAGGACTATATCTTGAACACCATTAGTACAATGCAAATTATTAGTTAATCAATTTGATTGTTTAAAATAACAATTATTTAAATAATGTATTATCTTATTTTTCCTCCAATCAGGGGGCGGTCTTCTGGCAACTACGATGTGTACTCTGGGACTCACAGGAATAGAGGACTGGTATCTTTTGAACACCATTAGTACAATGCAAATCATTAGTGAGTCAATTCGATTGTTTAAAATAAATATATAACTCATTTATATTTTTTGTTTCTCCCACTAGGGAGCGGTTTTCTGGCAACCTGGATGTGTACCCTGGAACTCACAGGAATAGAGGACTGGTATCTTTTGAACACCATTAGTACAATGCAAATATTTGTAAGTTAATTTGATTGTTTAAAATAATATATAACTAATTTATATCTGTTCTTTCTCCCACCAGGGGGCGGTCTTCTGGAACTCACAGGAATAGAGGACTGGTATCTTTTGAACACCATTAGTACAATGCAAATATTAGTAAGTTAATTTTATTGTTTAAAATAATATATAACTAATTTATATCTGTTCTTTCTCCCACCAGGGGGCGGTCTTCTGGCAACCTCAATGTGTACCCTGGATCTCACAGGAATAGAGGACTGGTATCTCTTGAACACCATTAGTACAATGCAAATTATTAGTTAGTCAATTTGATTGTTTGAAAAATAACTATATATAGATAATTGATACTTTTTGTTTCTCCCACCAGGGAGCGGTCTTCTGGCAACCTGGATGTGTACCCAGGAACTCACAGGAATAGAGGACTGGTATCTCTTGAAGACCATTAGTACAATGCAAATATTAGTAAGTTAATTTCATTGTTTAAAATAATATATATCTAATTTATATTTGTTTTTTCTCCCACCAGGGGGCGGTCTTCTGGCAACTAGGATGTGTATACTGGAACTCACAGGAATTGAGGACTCATATCTTTTGAACACCATTAGTACAATGCACTTAGTTAGTCAATTCGATTGTTTAAAATAATATATAGCTAATTTATATCTGTTCTTTCTCCCACCAGGGGGCGGTCTTCTGGCAACCTGGATGTGAACCCTGGATCTCACAGGAATAGAGGACTGGTATCTCTTGAACACCATTAGTACAATGCAAATTATTAGTTAGTCAATTCGATTGTTTAAAAATAAATATATATTGATAATTGATACTTTTTGTTTCTCCCACCAGGGAGCGGTCTTCTGGCAACTAGGATGTGTACCCTGGATCTCACAGGAATAGAGGACTGGTATCTCTTGAACACCATTAGTACAATGCAAATTATTAGTTAGTCAATTTGATTGTTTAAAATAACAATTATTTAAATAATGTATTATCTTATTTTTCCTCCAATCAGGGGGCGGTCTTCTGGCAACTACGATGTGTACTCTGGAACTCACAGTAATAGAGGACTGGTATCTTTTGAACACCATTAGTACAATGCTAATTATTAGTTAATTAATTCAATTGTTTAAAATAAATATATAACTTTTTTATATTTTTTGTTTCTCCCACTAGGCAGCGGTCTTCTGGCAACCTGGATGTGTACCCAGGAACTCACAGGAATAGAGGACTGGTATCTCTTGAAGACCATTAGTACAATGCAAATATTAGTAAGTTAATTTCATTGTTTAAAATAATATATATCTAATTTATATTTGTTTTTTCTCCCACCAGGGGGCGGTCTTCTGGCAACTAGGATGTGTATCCTGGAACTCACAGGAATAGAGGACTCATATCTTTTGAACACCATTAGTACAATGCACTTAGTTAGTCAATTCGATTGTTTAAAACAATATATAGCTAATTTATATTTTTTGTTTCTCCCTCCAGGGAGCGGTCTTCTGGCAACCAAGATGTGTACTCTGGAACTCACAGTAATAGAGGACTGGTATCTCTTGAAGACCATTAATACAATGCAAATTATTAGTTGGTCAATTTGATTGTTTAAAAAATAAGTATATATAGATAATTAATACTTTTTGTTTCTCCCACCAGGGAGCGGTCTTCTGGCAACCTGGATGTGTACCCAGGAACTCACAGGAATAGAGGACTGGTATCTCTTGAAGACCATTAGTACAATGCAAATATTAGTAAGTTGATTTCATTGTTTAAAATAATATATATCTAATTTATATTTGTTTTTTCTCCCACCAGGGGGCGGTCTTCTGGCAACTAGGATGTGTATCCTGGAACTCACAGGAATTGAGGACTCATATCTTTTGAACACCATTAGTACAATGCAAACTATTAGTTAGTCAATTTGATTGTTTAAAAAATAAGTATATATAGATAATTGATACTTTTTGTTTCTCCCACCAGGGAGCGGTCTTCTGGCAACCTGGATGTGTACCCAGGAACTCACAGGAATAGAGGACTGGTATCTCTTGAAGACCATTAGTACAATGCAAATTATTAGTTAGTCAATTTGATTGTTTAAAATAAATATATAACTCATTTATATTTTTTGTTTCTCCCACTAGGGAGCGGTCTTCTGGCAACCTGGATGTGTACCCTGGAACTCACAGGAATAGAGGACTATTATCTCTAGAAGACCATTAGTACAATGCAATTATTAGTAAGTTAATTCGATTGTTTAAAATAATATATAACTAATTTATATCTGTTCTTTTTCCCACCAGGAGGCTGTCTTCTGGCAACCTGGATGTGTACCCTGGAACTCACAGGAATAGAGGACTGGTATCTCTTGAAGACCATTAGTACAATGCAAATATTAGTAAGTTAATTTGATTGTTTAAAATAATACATAACTAATTTATATTTATTTTTCTCCCACCAGGGGGCGGTCTTCTGGCAACTAGGATGTGTACCCTGTAACTCAGTAATAGAGGACTAGTATCTCTTGAACACCATTAGTACAATGCAAATTATTAGTTAGTCAATTTGATTGTTTAAAAAATAAGTATATATAGATAATTGATACTTTTTGTTTCTCCCACCAGGGAGCGGTCTTCTGGCAACCTGGATGTGTACCCTGGAACTCACAGGAATAGAGGACTGGTATCTCTTGAAGACCATTAGTACAATGCAAATTATTAGTTAGTCAATTTGATTGTTTAAAATAAATATATAACTCATTTATATTTTTTGTTTCTCCCACTAGGGAGCGGTCTTCTGGCAACCTGGATGTGTACCCTGGAACTCACAGGAATAGAGGACTATTATTTCTAGAAGACCATTAGTACAATGCAATTATTAGTAAGTTAATTTGATTGTTTAAAATAATATATAACTAATTTATATTTGTTTTTTCCACCAGGGGGCGGTCTTCTGGCAACTAGGATGTGTATCCTGGAACTCACAGGAATAGAGGACTCGTATCTTTTGAACACCATTAGTACAATGCAAATTATTAGTTAATTAATTCAATTGTTTAAAATAAATATATAACTTTTTTATATTTTTGTTTCTCCCACTAGGGAGCGGTCTTCTGGCAACCTGGATGTGTACCCAGGAACTCACAGGAATAGAGGACGGGTATCTCTTGAAGACCATTAGTACAATGCAAATATTAGTAAGTTAATTTGATTGTTTAAAATAATATATAACTAGTTTATATTTGTTTTTTCTCCCACCAGGGGGCGGTCTTCTGGCAACCTGGATGTGTACCCTGGATCTCACAGGAATAGAGGACTGGTATCTTTTAAACACCATTAGTACAATGCACTTAGTTAGTCAATTTGATTGTTTAAAATAATATATAACTAATTTATATTTTTTGTTTCTCCTTCCAAGGACCGGTCTTCTTGCAACTACGATGTGTACTCTGGAACTCACAGTAATAGAGGACTGGTATCTCTTGAACACCATTAGTACAATGCAAATATTAGTTAGTCAATTTGATTGTTTAAAAAATAAGTATATATAGATAATTGATACTTTTTGTTTCTCCCACCAGGGAGCGGCCTTCTGGCAACCTGGATGTGTACCCTGGAACTCACAGGAATAGAGGACTGGTATCTCTTGAAGACCATTAGTACAATGCAAATATTAGTAAGTTAATTTGATTGTTTAAAATAATATATAACTAATTTATATCTGTTCTTTCTCCCGCCAGGGGGTGGTCTTCTGGCAACCTGGATGTGTACCCTGGAACTCACAGTAATAGAGGACTGGTATCTTTTAAACACCATTAGTACAATGCAGTTAGTTAGTCAATTTGATTGTTTAAAATAATATATAACTAATTTATATTTTTTGTTTCTCCCTCCAGGGACCGGTCTTCTGGCAACTAGGATGTGTACTCTGGAACTCACAGGAATAGAGGACTGGTATCTTTTGAACACCATTAGTACAATGCAAATTATTAGTTTGTCAATTTGATTGTTTAAAATAAATATATAACTCATTTATATTTTTTGTTTCTCCCGCCAGGGGGCGGTCTTCTGGGAACCTGGATGTGTACCCAGGAACTCACAGGAATAGCGGACTGGTATCTCTTGAAGACCATTAGTACAATGCAAATATTAGTAAGTTAATTTGATTGTTTAAAATAATATATAACTAATTTATATATTTTTTTTCTCCCACCAGGGGGCGGTCTTCTGGCAACTAGGATGTGTACCCTGGAACTCACAGTAATAGAGGACTGGTATCTCTTGAACACCATTAGTACAATGCAAATTATTAGTTAGTTAATTTGATTGTTTAAAATAATATATAACTAATTTATATCTGTTCTTTCTCCCACCAGGGGGCGGTCTTCTGGCAACTAGGATGTGTACCCTGGAACTCACAGTAATAGAGGACTGGTATCTCTTGAACACCATTAGTACAATGCAAATTATTAGTTAATTAATTCAATTGTTTAAAAAAAATACATAACTCATTTATATTTTTTGTTTCTCCCACTAGGGAGCGGTCTTCTGGCAACCTGGATGTGTACCCTGGAACTCACAGGAATAGAGGACTATTATCTCTAGAAGACCATTAGTACAATGCAATTATTAATAAGTTAATTCGATTGTTTAAAAAAATATATAACTAATTTATATCTGTTCTTTCTCACACCAGGGGGCGGTCTTCTGGCAACCTGGATGTGTACCCTGGATCTCACAGGAATAGAGGACTGGTATCTCTTGAACACCATTAGTAAAATGCAAATTATTAGTTAGTCAATTTGATTGTTTAAAATAACAATTATTTAAATAATGTATTATCTTCTTTTTCCTCCAATCAGGGGGCAGTCTTCTGGCAACTACAATGTGTACTCTGGAACTCACAGTAATAGAGGACTGGTATCTTTTGAACACCATTAGTACAATGCAAATTATTAGTTAGTCAATTTGATTGTTTAAAAAATAAGTATATATAGATAATTGATACTTTTTGTTTCTCCCACCAGGGACCGGTCTTCTGGCAACCTGGATGTGTACCCAGGAACTCACAGGAATAGAGGACTGGTATCTCTTGAAGACCATTAGTACAATGCAAATATTAGTAAGTTAATTTGATTGTTTAAAATAATATATAACTAATTTATATCTGTTCTTTCTCCCACCAGGGGGCGGTCTTCTGGCAACCTGGATGTGTACCCTGGAACTCACAGTAATAGAGGACTGGTATCTTTTAAACACCATTAGTACAATGCACTTAGTTAGTCAATTCGATTGTTTAAAATAATATATAACTAATTTATATTTCTTGTTTCTCCCTCCAGGGACCGGTCTTCTGGCAACTACGATGTGTACTCTGGAACTCACAGGAATAGAGGACTGGTATCTTTTGAACCATCAGTACAATGCAAATATTAGTTAGTCAATTTGATTGTTTAAAAAATAAGTATATATAGATAATTGATACTTTTTGTTTCTCCCACCAGGGAGCGGTCTTCTGGCAACCTGGATGTGTACCCTGGAACTCACAGGAATAGAGGACTGGTATCTCTTGAAGACCATTAGTACAATGCAAATTATTAGTTAGTCAATTTGATTGTTTAAAATAACAATTATTTAAATAATGTATTATCTTATTTTTCCTCCAATCAGGGGGCGGTCTTCTGGCAACTACGATGTGTACTCTGGAACTCACAGTAATAGAGGACTGGTATCTTTTGAACACCATTAGTACAATGCTAATTATTAGTTAATTAATTCAATTGTTTAAAATAAATATATAACTTTTTTATATTTTTTGTTTCTCCCACTAGGGAGCGGTCTTCTGGCAACCTGGATGTGTACCCAGGAACTCACAGGAATAGAGGACTGGTATCTCTTGAAGACCATTAGTACAATGCAAATATTAGTAAGTTAATTTCATTGTTTAAAATAATATATATCTAATTTATATTTGTTTTTTCTCCCACCAGGGGGCGGTCTTCTGGCAACTAGGATGTGTATCCTGGAACTCACAGGAATAGAGGACTCATATCTTTTGAACACCATTAGTACAATGCACTTAGTTAGTCAATTCGATTGTTTAAAACAATATATAGCTAATTTATATTTTTTGTTTCTCCCTCCAGGGAGCGGTCTTCTGGCAACCAAGATGTGTACTCTGGAACTCACAGTAATAGAGGACTGGTATCTCTTGAAGACCATTAATACAATGCAAATTATTAGTTGGTCAATTTGATTGTTTAAAAAATAAGTATATATAGATAATTAATACTTTTTGTTTCTCCCACCAGGGAGCGGTCTTCTGGCAACCTGGATGTGTACCCAGGAACTCACAGGAATAGAGGACTGGTATCTCTTGAAGACCATTAGTACAATGCAAATATTAGTAAGTTGATTTCATTGTTTAAAATAATATATATCTAATTTATATTTGTTTTTTCTCCACCAGGGGCGGTCTTCTGGCAACTAGGATGTGTATCCTGGAACTCACAGGAATTGAGGACTCATATCTTTTGAACACCATTAGTACAATGCAAACTATTAGTTAGTCAATTTGATTGTTTAAAAAATAAGTATATATAGATAATTGATACTTTTTGTTTCTCCCACCAGGGAGCGGTCTTCTGGCAACCTGGATGTGTACCCAGGAACTCACAGGAATAGAGGACTGGTATCTCTTGAACACCATTAGTACAATGCAAATTATTAGTTAGTCAATTTGATTGTTTAAAATAAATATATAACTCATTTATATTTTTGTTTCTCCCACTAGGAGCGGCCTTCTGGCAACCTGGATGTGTACCCTGGAACTCACAGGAATAGAGGACTATTATCTCTAGAAGACCATTAGTACAATGCAATTATTAGTAAGTTAATTCGATTGTTTAAAATAATTTTTAACTAATTTATATCTGTTCTTTTTCCCACCAGGGGGCGGTCTTCTGGCAACCTGGATGTGTATCCTGGAACTCACAGGAATAGAGGACTGGTATCTCTTGAAGACCATTAGTACAATGCAAATATTAGTAAGTTAATTTGATTGTTTAAAATAATACATAACTAATTTATATTTATTTTTCTCCCACCAGGGGGCGGTCTTCTGGCAACTAGGATGTGTACCCTGTAACTCAGTAATAGAGGACTAGTATCTCTTGAACACCATTAGTACAATGCAAATTATTAGTTAGTCAATTTGATTGTTTAAAAAATAAGTATATATAGATAATTGATACTTTTTGTTTCTCCCACCAGGGAGCGGTCTTCTGGCAACCTGGATGTGTACCCTGGAACTCACAGGAATAGAGGACTGGTATCTCTTGAAGACCATTAGTACAATGCAAATTATTAGTTAGTCAATTTGATTGTTTAAAATAAATATATAACTCATTTATATTTTTTGTTTCTCCCAATAGGGAGCGGTCTTCTGGTAACCTGGATGTGTACCCTGGAACTCACAGGAATAGAGGACTATTATTTCTAGAAGACCATTAGTACAATGCAATTATTAGTAAGTTAATTTGATTGTTTAAAATAATATATAACTAATTTATATTTGTTTTTTCTCCCACCAGGGGGCGGTCTTCTGGCAACTAGGATGTGTATCCTGGAACTCACAGGAATAGGGGACTCGTATCTTTTGAACACCATTAGTACAATGCAAATTATTAGTTAATTAATTCAATTGTTTAAAATAAATATATAACTTTTTTATATTTTTTGTTTCTCCCACTAGGGAGCGGTCTTCTGGCAACCTGGATGTGTACCCAGGAACTCACAGGAATAGAGGACAGGTATCTCTTGAAGACCATTAGTACAATGCAAATATTAGTAAGTTCATTTGATTGTTTAAAATAATATATAACTAGTTTATATTTGTTTTTTCTCCCACCAGGGGGCGGTCTTCTGGCAACCTGGATGTGTACCCTGGATCTCACAGGAATAGAGGACTGGTATCTTTTAAACACCATTAGTACAATGCACTTAGTTAGTCAATTTGATTGTTTAAAATAATATATAACTAATTTATATTTTTTGTTTCTCCCTCCAGGGACCGGTCTTCTTGCAACTACGATGTGTACTCTGGAACTCACAGTAATAGAGGACTGGTATCTCTTGAACACCATTAGTACAATGCAAATATTAGTTAGTCAATTTGATTGTTTAAAAAATAAGTATATATAGATAATTGATACTTTTTGTTTCTCCCACCAGGGAGCGGCCTTCTGGCAACCTGGATGTGTACCCTGGAACTCACAGGAATAGAGGACCGTTATCTCTTGAAGACCATTAGTACAATGCAAATATTAGTAAGTTAATTTGATTGTTTAAAATAATATATAACTAATTTATATCTGTTCTTTCTCCCGCCATGGGGTGGTCTTCTGGCAACCTGGATGTGTACCCTGGAACTCACAGTAATAGAGTACTGGTATCTTTTAAACACCATTAGTACAATGCACTTAGTTAGTCAATTTGATTGTTTAAAATAATATATAACTAATTTATATTTTTTGTTTCTCCCTCCAGGGACCGGTCTTCTGGCAACTAGGATGTGTACTCTGGAACTCACAGGAATAGAGGACTGGTATCTTTTGAACACCATTAGTACAATGCAAATTATTAGTTTGTCAATTTGATTGTTTAAAATAAATATATAACTCATTTATATTTTTTGTTTCTCCCGCCAGGGGGCGGTCTTCTGGGAACCTGGATGTGTACCCAGGAACTCACAGGAATAGCGGACTGGTATCTCTTGAAGACCATTAGTACAATGCAAATATTAGTAAGTTAATTTGATTGTTTAAAATAATATATAACTAATTTATATATTTTTTTTCTCCCACCAGGGGGCGGTCTTCTGGCAACTAGGATGTGTACCCTGGAACTCACAGTAATAGAGGACTGGTATCTCTTGAACACCATTAGTACAATGCAAATTATTAGTTAGTTAATTTGATTGTTTAAAATAGTATATAACTAATTTATATCTGTTCTTTCTCACCAGGGGGCGGTCTTCTGGCAACTAGGATGTGTACCCTGGAACTCACAGTAATAGAGGACTGGTATCTCTTGAACACCATTAGTACAATGCAAATTATTAGTTAATTAATTCAATTGTTTAAAATAAATACATAACTCATTTATATTTTTTGTTTCTCCCACTAGGGAGCCGTCTTCTGGCAACCTGGATGTGTACCCTGGAACTCACAGGAATAGAGGACTATTATCTCTAGAAGACCATTAGTACAATGCAATTATTAATAAGTTAATTCGATTGTTTAAAAAAATATATAACTAATTTATATCTGTTCTTTTTCACACCAGGGGGCGGTCTTCTGGCAACCTGGATGTGTACCCTGGATCTCACAGGAATAGAGGACTGGTATCTCTTGAACACCATTAGTAAAATGCAAATTATTAGTTAGTCAATTTGATTGTTTAAAATAACAATTATTTAAATAATGTATTATCTTCTTTTTCCTCCAATCAGGGGGCGGTCTTCTGGCAACTACAATGTGTACTCTGGAACTCACAGTAATAGAGGACTGGTATCTTTTGAACACCATTAGTACAATGCAAATTATTAGTTAGTCAATTTCATTGTTTAAAAAATAAGTATATATAGATAATTGATACTTTTTGTTTCTCCCACCAGGGACCGGTCTTCTGGCAACCTGGATGTGTACCCAGGAACTCACAGGAATAGAGGACTGGTATCTCTTGAAGACCATTAGTACAATGCAAATATTAGTAAGTTAATTTGATTGTTTAAAATAATATAAAACTAATTTATATCTGTTCTTTCTCCCACCAGGGGGCGGTCTTCTGGCAACCTGGATGTGTACCCTGGAACTCACAGTAATAGAGGACTGGTATCTTTTAAACACCATTAGTACAATGCACTTAGTTAGTCAATTCGATTGTTTAAAATAATATATAACTAATTTATATTTCTTGTTTCTCCCTCCAGGGACCGGTCTTCTGGCAACTACGATGTGTACTCTGGAACTCACAGGAATAGAGGACTGGTATCTTTTGAACCATCAGTACAATGCAAATATTAGTTAGTCAATTTGATTGTTTAAAAAATAAGTATATATAGATAATTGATACTTTTTGTTTCTCCCACCAGGGAGCGGCCTTCTGGCAACCTGGATGTGTACCCTGGAACTCACAGGAATAGAGGACCGTTATCTCTTGAAGACCATTAGTACAATGCAAATAATTAGTTAATCAATTCGATTGTTTAAAATAACAATTATTTAAATAATGTATTATCTTATTTTTCCTCCAATCAGGGGGCGGTCTTCTGGCAACTACGATGTGTACTCTGGAACTCACAGGAATAGAGGACTGGTATCTCTTGAAGACCATTAGTACAATGCAAATATTAGTAAGTTAAGTTGATTGTTTAAAATAATATATAACTAATTTATATTTGTTTTTTCTCCCACCAGGGGGCGGTCTTCTGGCAACTAGGATGTGTATCCTGGAACTCACAGGAATAGAGGACTATATCTTGAACACCATTAGTACAATGCAAATTATTAGTTAGTCAATTTGATTGTTTAAAAAATAAGTATATATAGATAATTGATACTTTTTGTTTCTCCCACCAGGGAGCGGTCTTCTGGCAACCTGGATGTGTACCCTGGAACTCACAGGAATAGAGGACTGGTATCTCTTGAACACCATTAGTACAATGCAAATTATTAGTTAATCAATTTGATTGTTTAAAATAACAATTATTTAAATAATGTATTATCTTATTTTTCCTCCAATCAGGGGGCGGTCTTCTGGCAACTACGATGTGTACTCTGGGACTCACAGGAATAGAGGACTGGTATCTTTTGAACACCATTAGTACAATGCAAATCATTAGTTAGTCAATTCGATTGTTTAAAATAAATATATAACTCATTTATATTTTTTGTTTCTCCCACTAGGGAGCGGTCTTCTGGCAACCTGGATGTGTACCCTGGAACTCACAGGAATAGAGGACTGGTATCTTTTGAACCCCATTAGTACAATGCAAATATTAGTAAGTTAATTTGATTGTTTAAAATAATATATAACTAATTTATATCTGTTCTTTCTCCCACCAGGGGGCTGTTTTCTGGCAACCTGGATGTGTACCCTGGAACTCACAGGAATAGAGGACTGGTATCTTTTGAACACCATTAGTACAATGCAAATATTAGTAAGTTAATTTGATTGTTTAAAATAATATATAACTAATTTATATCTGTTCTTTCTCCCACCAGGGGGCGGTTTTCTGGCAACCTGGATGTGTACCCTGGAACTCACAGGAATAGAGGACTGGTATCTTTTGAACACCATTAGTACAATGCAAATATTTGTAAGTTAATTTGATTGTTTAAAATAATATATAACTAATTTATATCTGTTCTTTCTCCCACCAGGGGGCGGTCTTCTGGAACTCACAGGAATAGAGGACTGGTATCTTTTGAACACCATTAGTACAATACAAATATTAGTAAGTTAATTTGATTGTTTAAAATAATATATAACTAATTTATATCTGTTCTTTCTCCCACCAGGGAGCGGACTTCTGGCAACCTCAATGTGTACCTGGATCTCACAGGAATAGAGGACTGGTATCTCTTGAACACCATTAGTACAATGCAAATTATTAGTTAGTCAATTTGATTGTTTGAAAAATAACTGTATATAGATAATTGATACTTTTTGTTTCTCCCACCAGGGAGCGGTCTTCTGGCAACCTGGATGTGTACCCTGGAACTCACAGGAATAGAGGACTGGTATCTTTTAAACACCATTAGTACAATGCACTTAGTTAGTCAATTTGATTGTTTAAAATAATATATAGCTAATTTATATTTTTTGTTTCTCCCTCCAGAGAGCGGTCTTCTGGCAACTACGATGTGTACTCTGGAACTCACAGGAATAGAGGACTGTTATCTCTTGAAGACCATTAGTACAATGCAAATATTAGTAAGTTAATTTGATTGTTTAAAATAATATATAACTAATTTATATTTGTTTTTTCTCCCACCAGGGGGCGGTCTTCTGGCAACTAGGATGTGTATCCTGGAACTCACAGGAATAGAGGACTCGTATCTTTTGAACACCATTAGTACAATGCAAATATTAGTAAGTTAATTTGATTGTTTAAAATAATATATAACTAATTTATATTTGTTTTTTCTCCCACCAGGGAGCGGTCTTCTGGCAACCTGGATGTGTACCCTGGAACTCACAGTAATAGAGGACTGGTATCTTTTAAACACCATTAGTACAATGCACTTAGTTAGTCAATTTGATTGTTTAAAATAATATATAACTAATTTATATTTTTTGTTTCTCCCTCCAGGGACCGGTCTTCTTGCAACTACGATGTGTACTCTGGAACTCACAGTAATAGAGGACTGGTATCTCTTGAACACCATTAGTACAATGCAAATTATTAGTTAGTCAATTCGATTGTTTAAAATAATATATAACTAATTTATATCTGTTCTTTCTCCCACCAGGGGGCGGTCTTCTGGCAACCTGGATGTGTACCCTGGAACTCACAGTAATAGAGGACTGGTATCTTTTAAACACCATTAGTACAATGCACTTAGTTAGTCAATTCGATTGTTTAAAATAATATATAACTAATTTATATTTCTTGTTTCTCCCTCCAGGGACCGGTCTTCTGGCAACTACGATGTGTACTCTGGAACTCACAGGAATAGAGGACTGGTATCTTTTGAACCATCAGTACAATGCAAATATTAGTTAGTCAATTTGATTGTTTAAAAAATAAGTATATATAGATAATTGATACTTTTTGTTTCTCCCACCAGGGAGCGGCCTTCTGGCAACCTGGATGTGTACCCTGGAACTCACAGGAATAGAGGACCGTTATCTCTTGAAGACCATTAGTACAATGCAAATAATTAGTTAATCAATTCGATTGTTTAAAATAACAATTATTTAAATAATGTATTATCTTATTTTTCCTCCAATCAGGGGGCGGTCTTCTGGCAACTACGATGTGTACTCTGGAACTCACAGGAATAGAGGACTGGTATCTCTTGAAGACCATTAGTACAATGCAAATATTAGTAAGTTAAGTTGATTGTTTAAAATAATATATAACTAATTTATATTTGTTTTTTCTTCCACCAGGGGGTGGTCTTCTGGCAACTAGGATGTGTATCCTGGAACTCACAGGAATAGAGGACTCGTATCTTTTGAACACCATTAGTACAATGCAAATATTAGTAAGTTAATTTGATTGTTTAAAATAATATATGACTAATTTATATTTGTTTTTTCTCCCACCAGGGGGCGGTCTTCTGGCAACTAGGATGTGTATCCTGGAACTCACAGGAATAGAGGACTCGTATCTTTTGAACACCATTAGTACAATGCAAATATTAGTAAGTTAATTTGATTGTTTAAAATAATATATAACTAATTTATATTTGTTTTTTCTCCCACCAGGGGGCGGTCTTCTGGCAACTACGATGTGTATCCTGGAACTCACAGGAATAGAGGACTCGTATCTTTTGAACACCATTAATACAATGCACTTAGTTAGTCAATTCGATTGTTTAAAATAATATATAGCTAATTTATATTTTTTGTTTCTCCCTCCAGGGAGCGGTCTTCTGGCAACTACGATGTGTACTCTGGAACTCACAGGAATAGAGGACTGGTATCACTTGAAGACCATTAGTACAATGCAAATATTAGTAAGTTAATTTGATTGTTTAAAATAATATATAACTAATTTATATTTGTTTTTTCTCCCACCAGGGGGCGGTCTTCTGTCAACTAGGATGTGTATCCTGTAACTCACAGGAATAGAGGACTCGTATCTTTTGAACACCATTAGTACAATGCACTTAGTTAGTCAATTTGATTGTTTAAAATAATATATAGCTAATTTATATTTTTTGTTTCTCTCTCCAGGGAGCGGTCTTCTGGCAACTACGATGTGTACTCTGGAACTCACAGGAATAGAGGACTGGTATCTCTTGAACACCATTAGTACAATGCAAATTATTAGTTAATCAATTTGATTGTTTAAAATAAATATATAACTCATTTATATTTTTTGTTTCTCCCACGAGGGAGCGGTCTTCTGGCAACCTGGATGTGTACCCTGGAACTCACAGGAATAGAGGACTGGTATCTCTTGAACACCATTAGTACAATGCAAATTATTAGTTAATCAATTTGATTGTTTAAAATAACAATTATTTAAATAATGTATTATCTTATTTTTCCTCCAATCAGGGGGCGGTCTTCTGGCAACTACGATGTGTACTCTGGAACTCACAGGAATAGAGGACTGGTATCTCTTGAAGACCATTAGTACAATTCAAATATTAGTAAGTTAATTTGATTGTTTAAAATAATATATAACTAATTTATATCTGTTCTTTCTCCCACCAGGGGGCGGTCTTCTGGCAACCTGGATGTGTACCCTGGATCTCACAGGAATAGAGGACTATTATCTCTAGAAGACCATTAGTACAATGCAATTATTAGTAAGTTAATTTGATTGTTTAAAATAATATATAACTAATTTATATCTGTTCTTTCTCCCACCAGGGGGCGGTCTTCTGGCAACCTGGATGTGTACCCTGGAACTCACAGGAATAGAGGACTGGTATCTCTTGAACACCATTAGTACAATGCAAATTATTAGTTAGTCAATTTGATTGTTTAAAATAACAATTATTTAAATAATGTATTATCTTATTTTTCCTCCAATCAGGGGCCGGTCTTCTGGCAACTACGATGTGTACTCTGGAACTCACAGGAATAGAGGACTGGTATCTTTTAAACACCATTAGTACAATGCACTTAGTTAGTCAATTCGATTGTTTAAAATAATATATAACTAATTTATATTTTTTGTTTCTCCCTCCAGGGACCGGTCTTCTGGCAACCTGGATGTGTACCCTGGAACTCACAGGAATAGAGGACTGGTATCTTTTGAAGACCATTAGTACAATGCAAATTATTAGATAGTCAATTCGATTGTTTAAAATAACAATTATTTAAATAATGTATTATCTTATTTTTCCTCCAATCAGGGGGCGGTCTTCTGGCAACTACGATGTGTAGTCTGGAACTCACAGGAATAGAGGACTGGTATCTCTTGAAGACCATTAGTACAATGCAAATATTAGTTAGTCAATTCGATTGTTTAAAATAAATATATAACTCATTTATATTTTTTGTTTCTCCCACTAGGGAGCGGTCTTCTGGCAACCTGGATGTGTACCCTGGAACTCACAGGAATAGAGGACTGGTATCTTTTGAACACCATTAGTACAATGCACTTAGTTAGTCAATTTGATTGTTTAAAATAATATATAGCTAATTTATATTTTTTGTTTCTCCCTCCAGAGAGCGGTCTTCTGGCAACTACGATGTGTACTCTGGAACTCACAGGAATAGAGGACTGTTATCTCTTGAAGACCATTAGTACAATGCAAATATTAGTAAGTTAATTTGATTGTTTAAAATAATATATAACTAATTTATATTTGTTTTTTCTCCCACCAGGGGGCGGTCTTCTGGCAACTAGGATGTGTATCCTGGAACTCACAGGAATAGAGGACTCGTATCTTTTGAACACCATTAGTACAATGCAAATATTAGTAAGTTAATTTGATTGTTTAAAATAATATATAACTAATTTATATTTGTTTTTTCTCCCACCAGGGGGCGGTCTTCTGGCAACCTGGATGTGTACCCTGGAACTCACAGTAATAGAGGACTGGTATCTTTTAAACACCATTAGTACAATGCACTTAGTTAGTCAATTTGATTGTTTAAAATAATATATAACTAATTTATATTTCTTGTTTCTCCTTGTTTCTCCTCCAGGGACCGGTAACTCACAGTAATAGAGGACTGGTATCTCTTGAACAACATTAGTACAATGCAAATTATTAGTTAGTCAATTCGATTGTTTAAAATAATATATAACTAATTTATATCTGTTCTTTCTCCACCAGGGGCGGTCTCTGACAACCTGGATGTGTACCCTGGAACTCACAGTAATAGAGGACTGGTATCTTTTAAACACCATTAGTACAATGCACTTAGTTAGTCAATTCGATTGTTTAAAATAATATATAACTAATTCATATTTCTTGTACTCACAGGAATAGAGGACTGGTATCTTTTGAACCATCAGTACAATGCAAATATTAGTTAGTCAATTTGATTGTTTAAAAAATAAGTATATATAGATAATTGATACTTTTTGTTTCTCCCACCAGGAGCGCCTGGCAACCTGGATGGAAGACCATTAGTACAATGCAAATAATTAGTTAATCAATTCGATTGTTTAAAATAACAATTATTTAAATAATGTATTATCTTATTTTCCTCCAATCAGGGGCGGCCTTCTGGCAACTAATGTGTACTCTGAACTCACAGGAATAGAGGACTGGTATCTCTTGAAGACCATTAGTACAATGCAAATATTAGTAAGTTAAGTTGATTGTTTAAAATAATATATAACTAATTTATATTTGTTTTTTCTTCCACCAGGGGGCGGTCTTCTGGCAACTAGGATGTGTATCCTGGAACTCACAGGAATAGAGGACTCGTATCTTTTGAACACCATTAGTACAATGCAAATATTAGTAAGTTAATTTGATTGTTTAAAATAATATATGACTAATTTATATTTGTTTTTTCTCCCACCAGGGGGCGGTCTTCTGGCAACTAGGATGTGTATCCTGGAACTCACAGGAATAGAGGACTCGTATCTTTTGAACACCATTAGTACAATGCAAATATTAGTAAGTTAATTTGATTGTTTAAAATAATATATAACTAATTTATATTTCCCACCAGGGGCGGTCTTCTAACTACGATGTGTATCCTGGAACTCACAGGAATAGAGGACTCGTATCTTTTGAACACCATTAATACAATGCACTTAGTTAGTCAATTCGATTGTTTAAAATAATATATAGCTAATTTATATTTTTTGTTTCTCCCTCCAGGGAGCGGTCTTCTGGCAACTACGATGTGTACTCTGGAACTCACAGGAATAGAGGACTGGTATCACTTGAAGACCATTAGTACAATGCAAATATTAGTAAGTTAATTTGATTGTTTAAAATAATATATAACTAATTTATATTTTTTTTCCCACCAGGGGTCTTCTGTCAACTAGGATGTGTATCCTGTAACTCACAGGAATAGAGGACTCGTATCTTTTGAACACCATTAGTACAATGCACTTAGTTAGTCAATTTGATTGTTTAAAATAATATATAGCTAATTTATTTTTTTTTCTCTCTCCAGGGAGCGGCCTTCTGGCAAAACTCACAGGAATAGAGGACTGGTATCTCTTGAACACCATTAGTACAATGCAAATTATTAGTTAATCAATTTGATTGTTTAAAATAAATATATAACTCATTTATATTTTTGTTTCTCCCACGAGGAGGCGGTCTTCTGGCAACCTGGATGTGTACCCTGGAACTCACAGGAATAGAGGACTGGTATCTCTTGAACACCATTAGTACAATGCAAATTATTAGTTAATCAATTTGATTTAAAATAACAATTATTTAAATAATGTATATTTTTCCTCCAATTCTGGAACTCACAGGAATAAAGTTAATTTGATTGTTTAAAATAATATATAACTAATTTATATCTGTTCTTTCTCCACCAGGGGCGGTCTTCTGGCAACCTGGATGTGTACCCTGGATCTCACAGGAAAAGACTATTATCTCTAGAAGACCATTAGTACAATGCAATTATTAGTAAATTTGATTGTTTAAAATAATATATAACTAATAGGGGGCGTCTTGAACTCACAGGAATAGAGGACTGGTATCTCTTGAAAACCATTAGTACAGCAAATTATTTGTTTAAAATAACAATTATTTAAATAATGTATTAGAACTCACAGGAATAGAGGACTGGTATCTTTTAAACACCATTAGTACAATGCACTTAGTTAGTCAATTCGATTGTTTAAAATAATATATAACTAATTTATATTTTTTGTTTCTCCCACTCTGGCAACTGGATGTGTATGGAACTCACAGGAATAGAGGACTGGTATCTTTTGAAGACCATTAGTACAATGCAAATTATTAGATAGAATTATTTAAATAATGTATTAGAATAGAGGACTGGTATCTCTTGAAGACCATTTGTTTCTCCCACTAGGGAGCGGGTCTTCTAACCTGGATGTGTACCCTGGAACTCACAGGAATAGAGGACTGGTATCTTTTGAACACCATTAGTACAATGCACTTAGTTAGTCAATTTGATTGTTTAAAATAATATATAACTAATTTATATTTTTTGTTTCTCCTCCAGAGAGCGGTCTTCTGGCAACTACGATGTGTACTCTGGAACTCACAGGAATAGAGGACTGTTATCTCTTGAAGACCATTAGTACAATGCAAATATTAGTAAGTTAATTTGATTGTTTAAAATAATATATAACTAATTTATATTTGTTTTTCTCCACCAGGGGCGGTCTTCTGGCAACTAGGATGTGTATCCTGGAACTCACAGGAATAGAGGACTGGTATCTTTTGAACACCATTAGTACAATGCAAATATTAGTAAGTTAATTTGATTGTTTAAAATAATATATAACTAATTTATATTTGTTTTTTCTCCCACCAGGGAGCGGTCTTCTGGCAACCTGGATGTGTACCCTGGAACTCACAGTAATAGAGGACTGGTATCTTTTAAACACCATTAGTACAATGCACTTAGTTAGTCAATTTGATTGTTTAAAATAATATATAACTAATTTATATTTTTTGTTTCTCCCTCCAGGGACCGGTCTTCTTGCAACTACGATGTGTACTCTGGAACTCACAGTAATAGAGGACTGGTATCTCTTGAACACCATTAGTACAATGCAAATTATTAGTTAGTCAATTCGATTGTTTAAAATAATATATAACTAATTTATATCTGTTCTTTCTCCCACCAGGGGGCGGTCTTCTGGCAACCTGGATGTGTACCCTGGAACTCACAGTAATAGAGGACTGGTATCTTTTAAACACCATTAGTACAATGCACTTAGTTAGTCAATTCGATTGTTTAAAATAATATATAACTAATTTATATTTCTTGTTTCTCCCTCCAGGGACCGGTCTTCTGGCAACTACGATGTGTACTCTGGAACTCACAGGAATAGAGGACTGGTATCTTTTGAACCATCAGTACAATGCAAATATTAGTTAGTCAATTTGATTGTTTAAAAAATAAGTATATATAGATAATTGATACTTTTTGTTTCTCCCACCAGGGAGCGGCCTTCTGGCAACCTGGATGTGTACCCTGGAACTCACAGGAATAGAGGACCGTTATCTCTTGAAGACCATTAGTACAATGCAAATAATTAGTTAATCAATTCGATTGTTTAAAATAACAATTATTTAAATAATGTATTATCTTATTTTTCCTCCAATCAGGGGGCGGTCTTCTGGCAACTACGATGTGTACTCTGGAACTCACAGGAATAGAGGACTGGTATCTCTTGAAGACCATTAGTACAATGCAAATATTAGTAAGTTAAGTTGATTGTTTAAAATAATATATAACTAATTTATATTTGTTTTTTCTTCCACCAGGGGGTGGTCTTCTGGCAACTAGGATGTGTATCCTGGAACTCACAGGAATAGAGGACTGGTATCTTTTGAACACCATTAGTACAATGCAAATATTAGTAAGTTAATTTGATTGTTTAAAATAATATATGACTAATTTATATTTGTTTTTTCTCCCACCAGGGGGCGGTCTTCTGGCAACTAGGATGTGTATCCTGGAACTCACAGGAATAGAGGACTCGTATCTTTTGAACACCATTAGTACAATGCAAATATTAGTAAGTTAATTTGATTGTTTAAAATAATATATAACTAATTTATATTTGTTTTTTCTCCCACCAGGGGGCGGTCTTCTGGCAACTACGATGTGTATCCTGGAACTCACAGGAATAGAGGACTCGTATCTTTTGAACACCATTAATACAATGCACTTAGTTAGTCAATTCGATTGTTTAAAATAATATATAGCTAATTTATATTTTTTGTTTCTCCCTCCAGGGAGCGGTCTTCTGGCAACTACGATGTGTACTCTGGAACTCACAGGAATAGAGGACTGGTATCACTTGAAGACCATTAGTACAATGCAAATATTAGTAAGTTAATTTGATTGTTTAAAATAATATATAACTAATTTATATTTGTTTTTTCTCCCACCAGGGGGCGGTCTTCTGTCAACTAGGATGTGTATCCTGTAACTCACAGGAATAGAGGACTCGTATCTTTTGAACACCATTAGTACAATGCACTTAGTTAGTCAATTTGATTGTTTAAAATAATATATAGCTAATTTATATTTTTTGTTTCTCTCTCCAGGGAGCGGTCTTCTGGCAACTCGATGTGTACTCTGGAACTCACAGGAATAGAGGACTGGTATCTCTCGAACACCATTAGTACAATGCAAATTATTAGTTAATCAATTTGATTGTTTAAAAAATAAATATATAACTCATTTATATTTTTTGTTTCTCCCACGAGGGAGCGGTCTTCTGGCAACCTGGATGTGTACCCTGGAACTCACAGGAATAGAGGACTGGTATCTCTTGAACACCATTAGTACAATGCAAATTATTAGTTAATCAATTTGATTGTTTAAAATAACAATTATTTAAATAATGTATTATCTTATTTTTCCTCCAATCAGGGGGCGGTCTTCTGGCAACTACGATGTGTACTCTGGAACTCACAGGAATAGAGGACTGGTATCTCTTGAAGACCATTAGTACAATTCAAATATTAGTAAGTTAATTTGATTGTTTAAAATAATATATAACTAATTTATATCTGTTCTTTCTCCCACCAGGGGGCGGTCTTCTGGCAACCTGGATGTGTACCCTGGATCTCACAGGAATAGAGGACTATTATCTCTAGAAGACCATTAGTACAATGCAATTATTAGTAAGTTAATTTGATTGTTTAAAATAATATATAACTAATTTATATCTGTTCTTTCTCCCACCAGGGGGCGGTCTTCTGGCAACCTGGATGTGTACCCTGGAACTCACAGGAATAGAGGACTGGTATCTCTTGAACACCATTAGTACAATGCAAATTATTAGTTAGTCAATTTGATTGTTTAAAATAACAATTATTTAAATAATGTATTATCTTATTTTTCCTCCAATCAGGGGCCGGTCTTCTGGCAACTACGATGTGTACTCTGGAACTCACAGGAATAGAGGACTGGTATCTTTTAAACACCATTAGTACAATGCACTTAGTTAGTCAATTCGATTGTTTAAAATAATATATAACTAATTTATATTTTTTGTTTCTCCCTCCAGGGACCGGTCTTCTGGCAACCTGGATGTGTACCCTGGAACTCACAGGAATAGAGGACTGGTATCTTTTGAAGACCATTAGTACAATGCAAATTATTAGATAGTCAATTCGATTGTTTAAAATAACAATTATTTAAATAATGTATTATCTTATTTTTCCTCCAATCAGGGGGCGGTCTTCTGGCAACTACGATGTGTAGTCTGGAACTCACAGGAATAGAGGACTGGTATCTCTTGAAGACCATTAGTACAATGCAAATATTAGTTAGTCAATTCGATTGTTTAAAATAAATATATAACTCATTTATATTTTTTGTTTCTCCCACTAGGGAGCGGTCTTCTGGCAACCTGGATGTGTACCCTGGAACTCACAGGAATAGAGGACTGGTATCTTTTGAACCCCATTAGTACAATGCAAATATTAGTAAGTTAATTCGATTGTTTAAAATAATATATAACTAATTTATATCTGTTCTTTCTCCCACCAGGGGGCTGTTTTCTGTCAACCTGGATGTGTACCCTGGAACTCACAAGAATAGAGGACTGGTATCTTTTGAACACCATTAGTACAATGCAAATATTAGTAAGTTAATTTGATTGTTTAAAATAATATATAACTAATTTATATCTGTTCTTTCTCCCACCAGGGGGCGGTTTTCTGGCAACCTGGATGTGTACCCTGGAACTCACAGGAATAGAGGACTGGTATCTTTTGAACACCATTAGTACAATGCAAATATTTGTAAGTTAATTTGATTGTTTAAAATAATATATAACTAATTTATATCTGTTCTTTCTCCCACCAGGGGGCGGTCTTCTGGAACTCACAGGAATAGAGGACTGGTATCTTTTGAACACCATTAGTACAATGCAAATATTAGTAAGTTAATTTGATTGTTTAAAATAATATATAACTAATTTATATCTGTTCTTTCTCCCACCAGGGGGCGGTCTTCTGGCAACCTCAATGTGTACCCTGGATCTCACAGGAATAGAGGACTGGTATCTCTTGAACACCATTAGGACAATGCAAATTATTAGTTAGTCAATTTGATTGTTTGAAAAATAACTGTATATAGATAATTGATACTTTTTGTTTCTCCCACCAGGGAGCGGTCTTCTGGCAACCTGGATGTGTACCCTGGAACTCACAGGAATAGAGGACTCGTATCTTTTGAACACCATTAGTACAATGCACTTAGTTAGTCAATTTGATTGTTTAAAATAATATATAGCTAATTTATATTTTTTGTTTCTCCCTCCAGAGAGCGGTCTTCTGGCAACTACGATGTGTACTCTGGAACTCACAGGAATAGAGGACTGTTATCTCTTGAAGACCATTAGTACAATGCAAATATTAGTAAGTTAATTTGATTGTTTAAAATAATATATAACTAATTTATATTTGTTTTTTCTCCCACCAGGGGGCGGTCTTCTGGCAACTAGGATGTGTATCCTGGAACTCACAGGAATAGAGGACTCGTATCTTTTGAACACCATTAGTACAATGCAAATATTAGTAAGTTAATTTGATTGTTTAAAATAATATATAACTAATTTATATTTGTTTTTTCTCCCACCAGGGGGCGGTCTTCTGGCAACTAGGATGTGTATCCTGGAACTTACAGGAATAGAGGACTCGTATCTTTTGAACACCATTAATACAATGCACTTAGTTAGTCAATTCGATTGTTTAAAATAAAATATAGCTAATTTATATTTTTTGTTTCTCCCTCCAGGGAGCGGTCTTCTGGCAACTACGATGTGTACTCTGGAACTCACAGTAATAGAGGACTCGTATCTCTTTAAGACCATTAGTACAATGCAAATTATTAGTTAGTCAATTTGATTGTTTAAAAAATAAGTATATATAGATAATTGATACTTTTTGTTTCTCCCACCAGGGAGCGGTCTTCTGGCAAACTGGATGTGTACCCTGGAACTCACAGGAATAGAGGACTCGTATCTCTTGAAGACCATTAGTACAATGCAAATATTAGTAAGTTAATTTGATTGTTTAAAATAATTTTTAACTAATTTATATCTGTTCTTTCTCCCACCAGGGGGCGGTCTTCTGGAACTCAGGAATAGAGGACTGGTATCTTTTGAACACCATTAGTACAATGCAAATATTAGTAAGTTAATTTGATTGTTTAAAATAATATATAACTAATTTATATCTGTTCTTTCTCCCACCAGGGGGCGGTCTTCTGGCAACCTCAATGTGTACCCTGGATCTCACAGGAATAGAGGACTGGTATCTCTTGAACACCATTAGTACAATGCAAATTATTAGTTAGTCAATTTGATTGTTTGAAAAATAACTATATATAGATAATTGATACTTTTTGTTTCTCCCACCAGGGAGCGGTCTTCTGGCAACCTGGATGTGTACCCTGGAACTCACAGGAATAGAGGACTGGTATCTTTTGAAGACCATTAGTACAATGCAAATTATTAGATAGTCAATTCGATTGTTTAAAATAACAATTATTTAAATAATGTATTATCTTATTTTTCCTCCAATCAGGGGGCGGTCTTCTGGCAACTACGATGTGTAGTCTGGAACTCACAGGAATAGAGGACTGGTATCTCTTGAAGACCATTAGTACAATGCAAATATTAGTTAGTCAATTCGATTGTTTAAAATAAATATATAACTCATTTATATTTTTTGTTTCTCCCACTAGGGAGCGGTCTTCTGGCAACCTGGATGTGTACCCTGGAACTCACAGGAATAGAGGACTGGTATCTTTTGAACCCCATTAGTACAATGCAAATATTAGTAAGTTAATTCGATTGTTTAAAATAATATATAACTAATTTATATCTGTTCTTTCTCCCACCAGGGGGCTGTTTTCTGTCAACCTGGATGTGTACCCTGGAACTCACAAGAATAGAGGACTGGTATCTTTTGAACACCATTAGTACAATGCAAATATTAGTAAGTTAATTTGATTGTTTAAAATAATATATAACTAATTTATATCTGTTCTTTCTCCCACCAGGGGGCGGTTTTCTGGCAAACTCACAGGAATAGAGGACTGGTATCTTTTGAACACCATTAGTACAATGCAAATATTTGTAAGTTAATTTGATTGTTTAAAATAATATATAACTAATTTATATCTGTTCTTTCTCCCACCAGGGGGCGGTCTTCTGGAACTCACAGGAATAGAGGACTGGTATCTTTTGAACACCATTAGTACAATGCAAATATTAGTAAGTTAATTTGATTGTTTAAAATAATATATAACTAATTTATATCTGTTCTTTCTCCCACCAGGGGGCGGTCTTCTGGCAACCTCAATGTGTACCCTGGATCTCACAGGAATAGAGGACTGGTATCTCTTGAACACCATTAGGACAATGCAAATTATTAGTTAGTCAATTTGATTGTTTGAAAAATAACTGTATATAGATAATTGATACTTTTTGTTTCTCCCACCAGGGAGCGGTCTTCTGGCAACCTGGATGTGTACCCTGGAACTCACAGGAATAGAGGACTGGTATCTTTTAAACACCATTAGTACAATGCACTTAGTTAGTCAATTCGATTGTTTAAAATAATATATAACTAATTTATATTTTTTTTTTTCCCTCCAGGGGCGGTCTTCTGGCAACCTGGATGTGTACCCTGGAACTCACAGGAATAGAGGACTGGTATCTTTTGAAGACCATTAGTACAATGCAAATTATTAGATAGTCAATTCGATTGTTTAAAATAACAATTATTTAAATAATGTATTATCTTATTTTTCCTCCAATCAGGGGGCGGTCTTCTGGCAACTACGATGTGTACTCTGGGACTCACAGGAATAGAGGACTGGTATCTTTTGAACACCATTAATACAATGCACTTAGTTAGTCAATTCGATTGTTTAAAATAAAATATAGCTAATTTATATTTTTTGTTTCTCCCTCCAGGGAGCGGTCTTCTGGCAACTACGATGTGTATCCTGGAACTCACAGTAATAGAGGACTCGTATCTTTTGAACACCATTAGTACAATGCACTTAGTTAGTCAATTCGATTGTTTAAAATAATATATAGCTAATTTATATTTTTTGTTTCTCCCTCCAGGGAGCGGTCTTCTGGCAACTACGATGTGTACTCTGGAACTCACAGTAATAGAGGACTATATCTTGAACACCATTAGTACAATGCAAATTATTAGTTAGTCAATTTGATTGTTTAAAAAATAAGTATATATAGATAATTGATACTTTTTTTCTCCCACCAGGGAGCGGTCTTCTGGCAACCTGGATGTGTACCCTGGAACTCACAGGAATAGAGGACTGGTATCTTTTGAACCCCATTAGTACAATGCAAATTATTAGTTAATCAATTTGATTGTTTAAAATAACAATTATTTAAATAATGTATTATCTTATTTTTCCTCCAATCAGGGGGCGGTCTTCTGGCAACTACGATGTGTACTCTGGAACTCACAGGAATAGAGGACTGGTATCTCTTGAAGACCATTAGTACAATGCAAATATTAGTAAGTTAATTTGATTGTTTAAAATAATATATAACTAATTTATATCTGTTTTTCCCACCAGGGGCGGTCTTCTGGCAACCTGGATGTGTACCCTGGAACTCACAGGAATAGAGGACTATTATCTTTGAACACCATTAGTACAATGCAATTATTAGTAAGTTAATTTGATTGTTTAAAATAATATATAACTAATTTATATCTTTTTTTTCCACCAGGGGCGGTCTTCTGGCAACCTGGATGTGTACCCTGGAACTCACAGGAATAGAGGACTGGTATCTTTGAACACCATTAGTACAATGCAAAATATTAGTTAGTCAATTTGATTGTTTAAAAACAATTATATAAATAATGTATTATTTTTTTTTCCTCCTCAGGGGCGGTCTTCTGGCAACTACGATGTGTACTCTGGAACTCACAGGAATAGAGGACTGGTATCTTTTAACACCATTAGTACAATGCAAATACTTAGTTAGTCAATTCGATTGTTTAAAATAATATATAACTAATTTATATTTTTTTTTTCCTCCAGGGGCGGTCTTCTGGCAACCTGGATGTGTACCTGGAACTCACAGGAATAGAGGACTGGTATCTCTTGAAGACCATTAGTACAATGCAAATTATTAGTTAGTCAATTCGATTGTTTAAAATAACAATTATTTAAATAATTTATCTTATTTTTCCTCAATCAGGGGCCTTCTGGCAACTACGATGTGTCTGGAACTCACAGGAATAGAGGACTGGTATCTCTTGAAGACCATTAGTACAATGCAAATATTAGTTAGTCAATTGATTGTTTAAAATAATATATAACTCATTTATATTTTTGTTTCTCCCACAGGGGCGGTCTTCTGGCAACCTGGATGTGTACCCTGGAACTCACAGGAATAGAGGACTGGTATCTTTTGAACCCCATTAGTACAATGCAAATATTAGTAAGTTAATTTGATTGTTTTAAATAATATATAACTAATTTATATCTGTTTTTTTCCCACCAGGGGCGTTTCTGGCAACCTGGATGTGTACCCTGGAACTCACAGGAATAGAGGACTGGTATCTTTTGAACACCATTAGTACAATGCAAATATTAGTAAGTTAATTTGATTGTTTAAAATAATATATAACTAATTTATATCTGTTCTTTCCCACCAGGGGCTGGCAACCGGTGTACCCTGGAACTCACAGGAATAGAGGACTGGTATCTTTTGAACACCATTAGTACAATGCAAATATTAGTAAGTTAATTTGATTGTTTAAAAATATATAACTAATTTATATCTGTTCACAGGAATAGAGGACTGGTATCTTTGAACACCATTAGTACAATGCAAATATTAGTAAGTTAATTTGATTGTTTAAAATAATATATAACTAATTTATATCTGTTCTTTCCTCCCACCAGGGGGCGGTCTTCTGGCAACCTCAATGTGTACCCTGGATCTCACAGGAATAGAGGACTGGTATCTCTTGAACACCATTAGTACAATGCAAATTATTAGTTAGTCAATTTGATTGTTTAAAATAACTGTATATACATAATTGGTATTTTTGTTTCTCCCACCAGGGGGCGGTCTTCTGGCAACCTGGATGTGTACCCTGGAACTCACAGGAATAGAGGACTGGTATCTTTTGAACACCATTAGTACAATGCACTTAGTTAGTCAATTTGATTGTTTAAAATAATATATAACTAATTTATATTTTCTGTTTCTTCCACCAGGGGGCGGTCTTCTGGCAACTTGGATGTGTACCCTGGATCTCACAGGAATAGAGGACTATTATCTCTAGAAGACCATTAGTACAATGCAAATATTTGTTAGTCAATTTGATTGTTTAAAATAATATATAACTAATTTATATTTGTTTTTTCTCCCACCAGGGGGCGGTCTTCTGGCAACTAGGATGTGTATCCTGGAACTCACAGGGATAGAGGACTATATCTTGAACACCATTAGTACAATGCAAATATTAGTAAGTTAATTTGATTGTTTAAAATAATATATAACTAATTTATATTTTTTTTCTCCCACCAGGGGGCGGTCTTCTGGCAACTAGGATGTGTATCCTGGAACTCACAGGAATAGAGGACTGATCTTTTGAACACCATTAATACAATGCACTTAGTTAGTCAATTGATTGTTTAAAATAAAATATAGCTAATTTATATTTTTGTTTCTCCCCAGGGAGCGGTCTTCTGGCAACCTGGATGTGTACCTGGAACTCACAGTAATAGAGGACTCGTATCTCTTGAAGACCATTAGTACAATGCAAATTATTAGTTAGTCAATTTGATTGTTTAAAATAAGTAATATAGATAATTGATACTTTTTTTTCTCCCACCAGGGGCGGTCTTCTGGCAAACTGGATGTGTACCCTGGAACTCACAGGAATAGAGGACTGTATCTCTTGAAGACCATTAGTACAATGCAAATATTAGTAAGTTAATTTGATTGTTTAAAATAATATATAACTAATTTATATCTGTTTTTCTCCAGGGGCGGTCTTCTACCCTGGAACTCACAGGAATAGAGGACTGGTATCTTTTGAACACCATTAGTACAATGCAAATATTAGTAAGTTAATTTGATTGTTTAAAATAATATATAACTAATTTATATCTTTTTTTTCCCACCAGGGGCGGTCTTCTGGCAACCTCAATGTGTACCCTGGATCACAGGAATAGAGGACTGGTATCTCTTGAACACCATTAGTACAATGCAAATTATTAGTTAGTCAATTTGATTGTTTAAAAATAATATATAAGATAATTTATACTTTTTTTTCCCACCCAGGGAGCGGTCTTCTGGCAACCTGGATGTGTACCCTGGAACTCACAGGAATAGAGGACTGGTATCTTTGAAGACCATTAGTACAATGCAAATTATTAGTTAGTCAATTGATTGTTTTTAAAAATAATTATATAAATAATTTATATTTTTTTTTTCCCTCCAGGGGCGGTCTTCTGGCAACTGGATGTGTACCCTGGAACTCACAGGAATAGAGGACTGGTATCTTTTGAAGACCATTAGTACAATGCAAATATTAGTTAGTCAAGTTAATTTGATTGTTTAAAATAAATATATAACTAATTTATATTTTTTTCTCCCACCAGGGGCGGTCTTCTGGCAACCTGGATGTGTACCCTGGAACTCACAGGAATAGAGGACTGGTATCTTTTGAACACCATTAGTACAATGCAAATATTAGTAAGTTAATTTGATTGTTTAAAATAATATATAACTAATTTATATCTGTTCTTTGTCCCACCAGGGGCGGTCTTCTGGCAACTACTGTGTATCCTGGAACTCACAGGAATAGAGGACTTATATCTTTTGAACACCATTAGTACAATGCAAATATTAGTTAGTCAATTCGATTGTTTAAAATAATATATAGCTAATTTATTATTTTTGTTTCTCCCTCCAGGGGGCGGTCTTCTGGCAACCTCGATGTGTACTCTGGAACTCACAGTAATAGAGGACTATATCTTGAACACCATTAGTACAATGCAAATTATTAGTTAGTCAATTTGATTGTTTAAAAATAAGTATATATAGATAATTGATATTTTGTTTCTCCCACCAGGGAGCGGTCTTCTGGCAACCTGGATGTGTACCCTGGAACTCACAGGAATAGAGGACTGGTATCTTTTGAACACCATTAGTACAATGCAAATTATTAGTTAATCAATTTGATTGTTTAAAATAACAATTATCTAAATAATCTATTATCTTTTTTTTTCCTCCAATCAGGGGCGGTCTTCTGGCAACTCGATGTGTACTCTGGAACTCACAGGAATAGAGGACTGGTATCTTTTGAACACCATTAGTACAATGCAAAATATTAGTAAATTTGATTGTTTAAAATAATATATAACTAATTTATATTTTTTTTTCCCACCAGGGGCGGTCTTCTGGCAACCTGGATGTGTACCCCTGGAACTCACAGGAATAGAGGACTGGTTCTTTTGAACCCCATTAGTACAATGCAAATATTAGTAAGTTAATTTGATTTGTTTAAAATAATATATAACTAATTTATATTTGTTTTTCTCCCACCAGGGGCTGTTTTCTGCAAACCTGATGTGTACCCTGGAACTCACAGGAATAGAGGACTGGTATCTTTTGAACACCATTAGTACAATGCAAATATTAGTAAGTTAATTTGATTGTTTAAAATAATATATAACTAATTTATATTTGTTTTTTCCCACCAGGGCGCGGTCTTCTGGCAACCTGGATGTGTACCCTGGAACTCACAGGAATAGAGGACTGGTATCTCTTGGACACCATTAGTACAATGCAAATTATTAGTTAGTCAATTTGATTGTTTAAAAAATAAATATATAGATAATTGATATTTTTTGTTTCTCCCACCAGGGAGCGGTCTTCTGGCAACCTATGTGTACCCTGGAACTCACAGGAATAGAGGACTGGTATCTTTTGAACACCATTAGTACAATGCAAATTATTAGTTAGTCAATTTGATTGTTTAAAATAAATTATAATAAATTTATATTTTTTGTTTCTCCCCCAGGGAGCGGTCTTCTGGCAACCTGATGTGTTCTGGAACTCACAGGAATAGAGGACTGGTATCTCTTGAAGACCATTAGTACAATGCAAATATTAGTAAGTTAATTTGATTGTTTAAAATAAATATAACTAATTTATATTTGTTTTTCTCCCACCCAGGGGCGGTCTTCTGGCAACTAGGATGTGTATCCTGGAACTCACAGGAATAGAGGACTGGTATCTTTTTGAACACCATTAGTACAATGCAAATATTAGTAAGTTAATTTGATTGTTTAAAATAATATATAACTAATTTATATTTATTTTTCTCCCACCAGGGGGCGGTCTTCTGGCAACTAGGATGTGTACCCTGGTTCTCACAGGAATAGAGGACTGGTATCTTTTGAAGACCATTAGTACAATGCAAATTATTAGTTAGTCAATTTGATTGTTTAAAATAATATATAGCTAATTTATATTTTTTTTTTCCCACCAGAGGCGGTCTTCTGGCAACCTTGGATGTGTACTCTGGAACTCACAGGAATAGAGGACTGTATCTTGAAGACCATTAGTACAATGCAAATATTAGTTAAGTTAATTTGATTGTTTAAAATAATATATAACTAATTATTTTTTTTTTCCTCCCACCAGGGCGGTCTTCTGGCAACTAGGATGTGTACCTGGAACTCACAGGAATAGACGTCTTGTATCTTTTGAACACCATTAGTACAATGCAAATATTAGTAAGTTAATTTGATTGTTTAAAATAATATATAACTAATTTATATTTTTTTTTCTCCCCAGGGGGCGGTCTTCTGGCAACCTAGGATGTGTATCCTGGAACTCACAGGAATAGAGGACTGGTATCTTATGAAGACCATTAGTACAATGCAAATATTAGTTAGTCAATTTGATTGTTTAAAATAAAATATAGCTAATTTATATTTTTTTTTTCCTCCCCAGGAGCGGTCTTCTGGCAACTATGTGTACTCTGGAACTCACAGGAATAGAGGACTGGTATCTCTTGAAGACCATTAGTACAATGCAAATTATTAGTTAGTCAATTTGATTGTTTTAAAAAATAATATATAGATAATTGATATTTTTTCTTTTCCCACCAGGGGGTCTTCTGGCAACCTGGATGTGTACCCTGGAACTCACAGGAATAGAGGACTGGTATCTTGAACACCATTAGTACAATGCAAATTATTAGTTAGTCAATTTGATTGTTTAAAAAAACTATATATAATAATTTATACTTTTTTTTTTCCACAGGGGGGGTTCTGGAACTCACAGGAATAGAGGACTGGTATCTTTTGAACACCATTAGTACAATGCAAATATTAGTAAGTTAATTTGATTGTTTAAAATAATATATAACTAATTTATATCTTTTCTTTCTCCCACCAGGTGGCGGTCTTCTGGCAACCTCAATGTGTACCCTGGATCTCACAGGAATAGAGGACTGGTATCTCTTGAACACCATTAGTACAATGCAAATTATTAGTTAGTCAATTTGATTGTTTGAAAAATAACTATATATAGATAATTGATACTTTTTGTTTCTCCCACCAGGGAGCGGTCTTCTGGCAACCTGGATGTGTACCCTGGAACTCACAGGAATAGAGGACTCGTATCTTTTGAACACCATTAGTACAATGCACTTAGTTAGTCAATTTGATTGTTTAAAATAATATATAGCTAATTTATATTTTTTGTTTTTCTCCCTCCAGAGAGCGGTCTTCTGGCAACTACGATGTGTACTCTGGAACTCACAGGAATAGAGGACTGGTATCTCTTGAAGACCATTAGTACAATGCAAATATTAGTAAGTTAATTTGATTGTTTAAAATAATATATAACTAATTTATATTTGTTTTTTCTCCCACCAGGAGGCGGTCTTCTGGCAACTAGGATGTGTACCCTGGAACTCACAGGAATAGAGGACTCTGGTATCTTTTGAACACCATTAGTACAATGCAAATATTAGTAAGTTAATTTGATTGTTTAAAATAATATATAACTAATTTATATTTTTTTTCCACCAGGGGCGGTCTTCTGGCAACTAGGATGTGTATCCTGGAACTCACAGGAATAGAGGACTGGTATCTTTTGAACACCATTAGTACAATGCAAATATTAGTAAGTTAATTTGATTGTTTAAAATAATATATAACTAATTTATATTTTTTTTTTCTCCCCAGGGCGGTCTTCTGGCAACTACGATGTGTACCTGGAACTCACAGGAATAGAGGACTCGGTCTTTAACACCATTAGTACAATGCACTTAGTTAGTCAATTTGATTGTTTAAAAAATAATATATAGCTAATTTATATTTTTTTTCTCCTCCAGGGAGCGGTCTTCTGGCAAACTGATGTGTACTCTGGAACTCACAGGAATAGAGGACTGGTATCTCTTGAAGACCATTAGTACAATGCAAATATTAGTAAGTTAATTTGATTGTTTAAAATAATATATAACTAATTTATATTTGTTTTTTTCTCCACCAGGGGGCGGTCTTCTGGCAACTAGGATCCTGGAACTCACAGGAATAGAGGACTGGTATCTTTTGAACACCATTAGTACAATGCAAATTTAGTTAGTCAATTTGATTGTTTAAAAATAATATATAGCTAATTTATATTTTTTTTTCCACCAGGGGCGGTCTTCTTCTGGAACTCACAGGAATAGAGGACTGGTATCTCTTGAACACCATTAGTACAATGCAAATTATTAGTTAATCAATTTGATTGTTTAAAAATAAATATATAATTTATATTTTTTGTTTCTCCCACCAGGGAGCGGTCTTCTGGCAACCTGCATGTGTACCCAGGAACTCACAGGAATAGAGGACCGGTATCTTTGACACCATTAGTACAATGCAAATTATTAGTTAATCAATTTGATTGTTTAAAATAATATTTAAATAATTTATATATTTTTTTCTCCCTCAGGGCAATCGGCGGTCTTCTGGCAACTACTTATGTGTACTCTGGAACTCACAGGAATAGAGGACTGGTATCTCTTGAAGACCATTAGTACAATGCAAATATTAGTAAGTTAATTTGATTGTTTAAAATAATATATAACTAATTTATATCTGTTCTTTCTCCCAACAAGGGCCGGTCATCTGGGCAACCTGGATGTATGGATCTCACAGGAATAGAGGACTATTATCTCTAGAAGACCATTAGTACAATGCAAATTATTAGTAAGTTAATTTGATTGTTTAAAATAATATATAACTAATTTATATCTGTTCTTTTTCCCACCAGGGGGGTCTTCTGGCAACCTCATGTGTACCCTGGAACTCACAGGAATAGAGGACTGGTATCTCTTGAACACCATTAGTACAATGCAAATTATTAGTTAGTCAATTTGATTGTTTAAAATAATTATTTAAATAATGTTTTATCTTATTTTTCCTCCAATCAGGGGCCGGTCTTCTGGCAACTACGATGTGTACTCTGGAACTCACAGGAATAGAGGACTGGTATCTTTTGAACACCATTAGTACAATGCAAATATTAGTAAGTTAATTTGATTGTTTAAAATAATTTTTAACTAATTTATATCTGTTCTTTCTCCCACCAGGGGGCGGTCTTCTGGAACTCACAAGAATAGAGGACTGGTATCTCTTGAAGACCATTAGTACAATTCAAATATTAGTAAGTTAATTTGATTGTTTAAAATAATATATAACTAATTTATATTTTCTCCCACAGGGGCGGTCTTCTCAATGGGGATCTCACAGGAATAGAGGACTATTATCTCTGAAGACCATTAGTACAATGCAATTAGTTAAGTTAATTTGATTGTTTAAAATAATATATAACTAATTTATATCTTTTCTTTCTTCCCACCAGGGGGGTCTTCTGGCAACCTGGCTGTGTACCCTGGAACTCACAGGAATAGAGGACTGGTATCTCTTGAACACCATTAGTACAATGCAAATTATTAGTTAGTCAATTTGATTGTTTAAAATACAATTATTTAAATAATTTTATCTTATTTTTTCCAATCAGGGGCCGGTCTTCTGGCAACCGATGTGTACTCTGGAACTCACAGGAATAGAGGACTGGTATCTTTTGAACACCATTAGTACAATGCAAATATTAGTAAGTTAATTTGATTGTTTAAAATAATTTTTAACTAATTTATATCTGTTCTTTCTCCCACCAGGGGGTGGTCTTCTGGAACTCACAGGAATAGAGGACTGGTATCTCTTGAAGACCATTAGTACAATTCAAATATTAGTAAGTTAATTTGATTGTTTAAAATAATATATAACTAATTTATATCTGTTCTTTCTCCCACCAGGGGGCGGTCTTCTGGAACTCACAGGAATAGAGGACTGGTATCTTTTGAACACCATTAGTACAATGCAAATATTAGTAAGTTAATTTGATTGTTTAAAATAATATATAACTAATTTATATCTGTTTTCCCACCAGGGGCGTCTTCTGGCAACCTCAATGTACCCTGGATCTCACAGGAATAGAGGACTGGTATCTCTTGAACACCATTAGTACAATGCAAATTATTAGTTAGTCAATTTGATTGTTTGAAAAATAACTATATATAGATAATTGATACTTTTGTTTCTCCCACCAGGGGCGGGTCCTGGCAACCTGGATGTGTACCCTGGAACTCACAGGAATAGAGGACTCGTATCTTTTGAACACCATTAGTACAATGCACTTAGTTAGTCAATTTGATTGTTTAAAATAATATATAGCTAATTTATATTTTTTGTTTCTCCCTCCAGAGAGCGGGCTTCTGGCAACCTGGTGTACCCTGGATCTCACAGGAATAGAGGACTGGTATCTCTTGAACACCATTAGTACAATGCAAATTATTAGTTAGTCAATTTGATTGTTTGAAAAATAACTATATATAGATAATTGATACTTTTTGTTTCTCCCACCAGGGAGCGGTCTTCTGGCAACCTGGATGTGTACCCTGGAACTCACAGGAATAGAGGACTCGTATCTTTTGAACACCATTAGTACAATGCACTTAGTTAGTCAATTTGATTGTTTTTAAATAATATATAGCTAATTTATATTTTTTGTTTTTCCCTCCAGAGAGCGGTCTTCTGGCAACTACGATGTGTACTCTGGAACTCACAGGAATAGAGGACTGGTATCTCTTGAAGACCATTAGTACAATGCAAATATTAGTAAGTTAATTTGATTGTTTAAAATAATATATAACTAATTTATATTTGTTTTTTCTCCCACCAGGGGGCGGTCTTCTGGCAACTAGGATGTGTATCCTGGAACTCACAGGAATAGAGGACTCGTATCTTTTGAACACCATTAGTACAATGCAAATATTAGTAAGTTAATTTGATTGTTTAAAATAATATATAACTAATTTATATTTTTTTTCTCCCACCAGGGGGCGGTCTTCTGGCAACTACGATGTGTATCCTGGAACTCACAGGAATAGAGGACTGGTATTTTGAACACCATTAATACAATGCACTTAGTTAGTCAATTTGATTTGTTTAAAAATAATATATAGCTAATTTATATTTTTTGTTTCTCTCTCCAGGGAGCGGTCTTCTGGCAACTACGATGTGTACTCTGGAACTCACAGGAATAGAGGACTGGTATCTCTTGAACACCATTAGTACAATGCAAATTATTAGTTAATCAATTTGATTGTTTAAAATAAATATATAACTCATTTATATTTTTTGTTTCTCCCCCAGGGGGTCTTCTGGCAACTTCTGATGATGATGTACTCTGGAACTCACAGGAATAGAGGACTGGTATCTCTTGAACACCATTAGTACAATGCAAAATTATTAGTTAAGTCAATTTGATTGTTTAAAATAACAATTAACTAATTTAAATAATGTATTTTTTTTCCCTCCAATCAGGGGCGGTCTTCTGGCAACTACGATGTGTACTCTGGAACTCACAGGAATAGAGGACTGGTATCTCTTGAAGACCATTAGTACAATGCAAATATTAGTAAGTTAATTTGATTGTTTAAAATAATATATAACTAATTTATATCTGTTCTTTCTCCCACCAGGGGGCGGTCTTCTGGCAACCTGGATGTGTACCCTGGATCTCACAGGAATAGAGGACTATTATCTCTTGAACACCATTAGTACAATGCAATTATTAGTAAGTTAATTTGATTGTTTAAAATAACATATAACTAATTTATATTTTTTTTTTCCCCCAGGGGCGGTCTTCTGGCAACCTGGATGTGTACTCTGGAACTCACAGGAATAGAGGACTGGTATCTCTTGAACACCATTAGTACAATGCAAATTATTAGTTAGTCAATTTGATTGTTTAAAATAACAATTATTTAAATAATGTATTTTTTTTTCCTCCAATCAGGGGCCGGTCTTCTGGCAACTACGATGTGTACTCTGGAACTCACAGGAATAGAGGACTGGTATCTTTTGAACACCATTAGTACAATGCAAATATTAGTAAGTTAATTTGATTGTTTAAAATAATTTTTAACTAATTTATATCTGTTCTTTCTCCCACCAGGGGGCGGTCTTCTGGAACTCACAGGAATAGAGGACTGGTATCTTTTGAACACCATTAGTACAATGCAAATATTAGTAAGTTAATTTGATTGTTTAAAATAATATATAACTAATTTATATCTGTTCTTTCTTCCACCAGGGGGCGGTCTTCTGGCAACCTCAATGTGTACCCTGGATCTCACAGGAATAGAGGACTGGTATCTCTTGAACACCATTAGTACAATGCAAATTATTAGTTAGTCAATTTGATTGTTTGAAAAATAACTATATATAGATAATTGATACTTTTTGTTTCTCCCACCAGGGAGCGGTCTTCTGGCAACCTGGATGTGTACCCTGGAACTCACAGGAATAGAGGACTCGTATCTTTTGAACACCATTAGTACAATGCACTTAGTTAGTCAATTCGATTGTTTAAAATAATATATAGCTAATTTATATTTTTTGTTTTTCCCTCCAGAGAGCGGTCTTCTGGCAACTACGATGTGTACTCTGGAACTCACAGGAATAGAGGACTGGTATCTCTTGAAGACCATTAGTACAATGCAAATATTAGTAAGTTAATTTGATTGTTTAAAATAATATATAACTAATTTATATTTGTTTTTTCTCCCACCAGGGGGCGGTCTTCTGTCAACTAGGATGTGTATCCTGGAACTCACAGGAATAGAGGACTCGTATCTTTTGAACACCATTAGTACAATGCACTTAGTTAGTCAATTCGATTGTTTAAAATAATATATAGCTAATTTATATTTTTTGTTTCTCTCTCCAGGGAGCGGTCTTCTGGCAACTATGATGTGTACTCTGGAACTCACAGGAATAGAGGACTGGTATCTCTTGAACACCATTAGTACAATGCAAATTATTAGTTAGTCAATTTTATTGTTTAAAATAACAATTATTTAAATAATGTATTATCTTATTTTTCCTCCAATCAGGGGCCGGTCTTCTGGCAACTACGATGTGTACTCTGGAACTCACAGGAATAGAGGACTGGTATCTTTTGAACACCATTAGTACAATGCACTTAGTTAGTCAATTCGATTGTTTAAAATAATATATAACTAATTTATATTTTCTGTTTCTTCCACCAGGGGGTGGTCTTCTGGCAACTTGGATGTGTACCCTGGAACTCACAGGAATAGAGGACTGGTATCTTTTGAACACCATTAGTACAATGCAAATATTAGTAAGTTAATTTGATTGTTTAAAATAATTTTTAACTAATTTATATCTGTTCTTTCTCCCACCAGGGGGCGGTCTTCTGGAACTCACAGGAATAGAGGACTGGTATCTTTTGAACACCATTAGTACAATGCAAATATTATTAAGTCAATTCGATTATTTAAAAAGATATCTATTTGCATAATGTGTCATCTTCTTTTTCCTCCCACCAGGGGGCGGTCTTCTGGCAACTTGGATGTGTTCCCTGGAACTCACAGGAATAGAGGACTGTTATCTCTTGAAGACCATTAGTACAATGCAAATATTAGTAAGTTAATTCGATTGTTTAAAATAATATATAACTAATTTATATCTGTTCTTTCTCCCACCAGGGAGCGGTCTTCTGGCAACCTGGATGTGTACCCTGGAACTCAGGAATAGAGTAATGGTATCTTTTGAACACCATTAGTACAATGCACTTAGTTAGTCAATTCGATTGTTTAAAATAATATATAACTAATTTATATTTTCTGTTTCTTCCACCAGGGGGCGGTCTTCTGGCAACTTGGATGTGTACCCTGGAACTCACAGGAATAGAGGACTGGTATCTTTTGAACACCATTAGTACATTGCAAATTATTAGTAAGTCGCTTGTTTAAAAAAACAATTATTTAATTAATGTGTCATCTTATTTTTCCTCCCATCAGGGGCGGTCTTCTGGCAACTAGGATGTGTACCCTGGCACTCACAGGAATAGAGGACTGGAATAAGTTAAAGAGCTTACAGCACCTGATATTCCCAGGCTGTCTACCATCCAAGTACTAACCAGCCCCGACTCTGATTAGCTTCCGAGATCTGGCGTCACCAGACTGGTGTGGCCGTAGGCAATATCTGCTGAAATACTTTGCAGCCTGACAGCAGCGGGAAGGAAGGACTTGTGGTTCCTCTCCCTCAGACACAGTTTAAAAAAAAAGTACAGACGTCCTTTTAATGTTCTTATTTGGATCTGATAATTATTAGTAATGTCATTAAGTCCAAATAAGTCTTTATTTATATATACATATATATATATATATATATATATATATATATATATATATATATATATATATATATATATATGAAGGGGGGGGGAAAACAAATTTAAGGAAGTTAATAGATTTGTAAAAAAAGTGTAACATGGGACTTTTTAACCCGGGTGGGACGTAGAGATTCCTCTGAATGGGCCTCGCTCCCATTCACACCTGGGCCCATGACAAATGAATATTACTGAATATTTCAAGGTGTAGCGGCCATCTTGCCTGGTTCACCGTCACCTTTCAAGGTGTTGTAACTATTCTATTAATACTATATATATATATATATATATATGTATATTATATATATATATATATATATATATATATATATATATATATTATTCGTGAAAGGGTTTGTTGGCACTGATTTAGTCACAGCAGAGAACCCCCGCCCCCCTCCTTGTCACCTTTTTCACCCCTCATGAGTTTGCAGGTATGTGGTAGGTATTCCTTTATTAGTCCCACAGTGGGGACATTTCAAAATCCCAAAGGTATAGAATGAATTATTTTGCATCTTCAATTTCACTCTGATTCTTCTTTCAGTTTTGTAAATCAGGCTTTGGTGGGTCAAAGTCGGCCTCACTAAAGCCACATTTAGGGGCTAGGAGGACCCCCAGCCCTTCTCCTCCTCCTACTTTCATGTCCTCTGTGAGGACACCCATTAGCCCTACTGGGAACTATGGCATTACAGAAGATGCTCTGAGTACTATGCAACTTTGTTTGTTGCAAAGTAAAAACGCAAATGTACCTTGTAGATATTTTCAATACAGTTCTTAATATGGACACCATAACACGTTCATTGTATGTATAAATATACATGGCAATAAAGTTTCTGATTGTGATTTTGATTATTTTGTTATCGGTGCCTTGTCAGTGTTGCTAATTTCTCTATTACATTTTTAAATAAGCAGCCGCAGTGTTATACAAATTATAATAATGATATTAATTAATTAAATTCCCAGTTTCCCCCTTATATTTCAGTCACATTGTGTTCCCTTGCAACTACATCTATGTATAATGATACATCAATTACCTTCTGTTCTTGTACACAATCAGTAAAGATAACAGTTGTTCTAGTTCATTTGAATAAAATTGGGAATAATTATACTGCATGGTGCTGGCCGTTTCTCCATGTTATTCATATCAACAGTATCAATAGTTAACAGTAATAACAGTAATGCCGTTGAGTCAAATTGAATAAAAAAGTGAGAATATTGTATATGAAGTGTCTTGTGATTGGCTGAGCGAGCTAAGGGGGATGTTGTTGTTTGTGTTACTTGGGAGTATAATGTTTAATGGTGTTCCCTGTTTAGCGGAGGCTACGGCCCATAGTCGCCTCTACTGTCCCCGAATAAACGACAATAAGCCAGACAATGTCTCGTAGCGCTCCTGTCCCAGGGTCGCTACATGTTGTATTCATTATGATGCATTGGACGAGTCCAATGTGGAGATGAAATGAAAATATCAAATATCTTGACTATATCTGGAAATATTCTAGTTTACAGATGCTTGCTGTTTAATTTTAAGTTTGCCGACAGGAGGATTGATGTAGTCATTCATGTTTTCTGTACATATTTCTGACACTAAAAGTGTATTTTTTTACTTTAAAAAAATGTATACACATTGCTGTGGTTGTTATTGACATGAATGTTACAATCCATGCATGATCCAATATTACAAACATTTACCAATTTAATAACGTGATAATAATAAACATATCACAATCTAATTACGTGACATGGTCAGGTGACGTCACAACAAGGGGCGTGGTCATGCCACCGAAAAGTTCAAATCTATGCTGTAATGGAATGTTCTGAGTTCCATATAGAATGTGTCACTCACTCACTCAACAGTGTTTCACGAGTGAACACGAGTTTTCTCTGGAGGAAAAGCAACTCAACAAGCACCGGTGAACAATAGGGTAAGAACTCAAACTGCTTATTAGCTAGTTGTACACGTGTGTTGTTTTCACCTAGAGTCCAAGGTAAACACGCGCCGAGTCACTAGCTAAAGTACGGTTTAAAAGACATTACAAGCTAGCTAGATTGTGTTAGCTCTTCAACTTTACTTAATCAAATTGTTCACTTCATATAGTTGTTTAATCCTGATTGTCTGTATTGTATTAAATAAATATATGAAGTGAACAATTTACAGACTAGATAAAGTATGCTTCAGTAAAGTTTAAGAGCTAATTCCATTTAGCTAGCTTGTATTATCTTGTACACTTTACGTTTTAGCTAGCCACTTTGTGAGCCTGAACCTGAGTGTTTTTACTGGTTCAGACTTATTAGCAATACAATAACTATACAATAAGTATGTATCATGCATATTGCCTCATTTCAAAGTTGGATATAATATGTTACACTGTTGGGTTATTGATACTGATTCATAAACATGTGAGCTGTATTTAAATGTAGCATGCTGTGCAGTTGAAAGCAATTTAACACGTCCTATGTATTGTTGGGTATCATTGTTCACTCTTTAAAATGATTTTATGTTTTATAAAAGTAACGTGTAGTTGTGGAAAATGTCAAATGTTTCTCTGTGTAGCTGTCAAATAAGTGTACTGAAGTCAAGGATCAGCAGCCCTGCTCCTCCTTCATCCCCTTGTATTATACATTCAGATTGTGTAATAAATCTACTTTCCCTTGCCGATGTAGATAATGTGTAAAAAGAAGTGTAATCTTAAAGATCACTGCCGTCACATCACAGATCACAAAGAAGCTGTCCGGCCACTGCAGGGGACAGCTCTCTGGGTGACCTCCATCGGCTATGAGGTCGGCCAGATACTATACTATTTGTAAATTCATAAATATAGGTGCATATTAGAATAGTGTTACGCTTGGTGCTATATGCTAATTAGACACTGTCCCTGTATTTAAATAGACAAATAAATAAAATGAAATGTGCATTTCAGGTACTGTGAGTACTATGCAGCTTTCTGAATTGGTCTTGCTTTATTATAAGTCATATTTTGTGTTGCCTTTATTTTTGCATTGACGTAATTATCATTTGTTGTCTTCTTCCAAATAGGGTGGGCCTGGAGGAGTTCAGCTAGCCGCTGCTGGGGCTGCAGCTTCATTCTGGTTCATCTACCATCAGACTCCAACACCCGACTGCTTTCTCACACACCCGCTGATGGTGTGGACGCCCTACCGCCTGTGGAAGGTGACGGTGTTCTGCCCAGATTGTGGGATGCAGCTGACAGGCTGCAGTGTCCACAAGAGGTCTAGGAAGGTCCTGGACGTCGACGGGTATCACCTGACGGTGTCAGAGGCACTCAAGTGCACTGTCTGCTCCACACAATACCTGTGGACGAGTCAGACTGTCCGGAACCAGCTGGACCTGCCACACCAACAGTTGTTTCGACTGATCCTGACCCAAAAGTGAGTAAATCAGTTCTGAAACAGCCTCCCTTGAAAATGTAACTAATCAATGCAACAAAGGAAAATAAACCCTTTTTTGTCAAATGTATTTGTAAATTCATAAATACAGGTGCATATTAGAATAGTGTTACGACCGGCCGCCGTTTATGAGATTGGAGTGGGACACGGAGAAAATGTGGTGTGGGGCTCCTCGCAAAAAAACATCTTCGATGGGACGTGTCGCGTCTTGGCCAATCAGCGTCAAGATGTCTTCAGCGTTTGGTGGTTTAGGTTAGCTTGAATGTTAGCCTGCTACATCTGCTGCTGTCACGCTGCACGGTGTAGCGATGCTAACAATGGAGCCATACGTTAAGAGCAATGTGATTTAGCATATTCTTATTATCGATGCGTCATTGAAAGAGAGCGCCATCAGAGCGCACACGCTGCTCCGTGTCAAGCTGTTTGCACGCGCTGCGAAGAGCTCACAAAAAAAATAAAAAAAGATGCCAGAAGTGAAATGTTTAAGTTCAGTCACGGTCGAGGCGGTCCTTCTGTGTGGAGTTTGCATGTTCTCCCCGTGGCAGCGTGGGTTCTCTCTGGGTTCTCTGGCTTCCTCCCACAGTCCAAAGACATGCAGCAGGTTAATTGATCTCTAAATTGCTCATACGTGTGAATGTGAGAGTGAGTAGTTGTATGTGACCTCGATGGACTGCCTTCGCCCTATGTCAGCTGGGATAGGCTCCAGCGACCCTGCGACCCTAATGAGGATTAAGCGGTATTGTTAATGGATGGAAGCTATACTGATTTTCAGGCAGTCTGGCGGGACGGAGCTAAATTCAAACGGGCCCGCGGGCCGCTAGTTGAGTAGGCCTGGTATAGAAGATAGTGACAACCAGGTAGAGGCAGAACAGACTCGAGGAACAGACTCGGCAGAGCACACAAGACTTCAAGACTTGTTCACGCCAAAACAATGACCATATTATACACAATATTGCTATTATTATAGGGCCCGATCACTGACTTGGTGTTAGAATAGAGGACCTATAGATTATCATACAACGTCCAACATCGATGTTCGTGGAAGTCACCAGCACTTATTAGTAGAGATTAGTAGTAGTAGATCAGGTTTTTTGGGCCGATCACCGATCACTGAAATCAGTGTCAGCCGATCACCGATAATACCGATCACCGATCACAGATCACTGAAATAGTATCTGCCTATCCCATAATACTGATCACGGCGTCGATTGAAGCATTCTATTTATTGTGTAGCATTATTGCCTAGGACTATGAGGAAATACACATCTAAAGCACCTCAAACATTAAAGAAATTACAGACTTGTATATGTTAGTGTATGATTTGTCGACATCTTATTTTGAAAAACGGATGTTGTTTTACGTGGCTCTTTGCGCTAACTTTGCAAAACCGGATGTTGTGTCATGTAAATCCATTCCATCGGGAGCGCGAGGGTTTTCATAAAGTTAGCGGCTAACTTTATGAAAACCCTAGCGGCTAACTTTATGAAAACCCTTGCGCGCTCCCGATGGAATGCGTGTACCGTGAACATCAGTCTATAGGGGCTCAGACATGCGAGCATCAGCCTGTAGGGTCAGACATGCGAGTGTCGGCTGAGTTGACCCAGAGATTCAACTCGGGGGACGGGGTCCCGCTCGCTCGCCCCTCTCACTCTGCGGCACTCGGCGGCGCTTCGTCTCTGTTGCGGCGCGCGGAGATTGAAACGTCTCTGATAGTATTTCTCACAGATGTGACGACATCTGATCGATCGATTTGATCGGCTGTTTTTAGAACGCCGATCAAAACCGATAATGGCTATATCGGCCGATATTGATCGGCGCCGATCAGATCGGTGCATCCCTACTTATTAGTAATTTATATTTTTTGTTGCTCCCACCAGGGAGCGGTCTTCTGGCAACTTGGATGTGGAACTCACAGGAATAGAGGACCGGTAGCTCTTGAACACCATTAGTACAATGCAAATTATTAGCAAGTCAATTTGATTGTTTAAAAAAACAATTATTTAAATAATGTATTATATTCTTTCTCCTCCCACTAGTGAGCGGTCTTCTGGCAACTTGGATGTGTACCCTGGAACTCACAGGAATAGTGGACTGGTATCTTTTGAACACCATTAGTACAATACGTTTAGTTAGTCAATTCGATTGTTTTAATAATATATAACTAAATTATATTTTCTTTTTCTTCCACCAGGGGGCGGTCTTCTAGCATCTTGGATGTGTACCTTGGAACTCACAGGAATAGAGGACTGGTATCTTTTGAAAACCATTAGTACAATGCACTTAGTTAGTCATTTCGATTGTTTAAAATAATATAAAACTAATTTATATTTTCTGTTTCTTCCACCAGGGGGCGGTCTTCTGGCAACTTGGATGTGTACCCTGGAACTCACAGGAAAAGAGGACTGGTATCTTTTGAAGACCATTAGTACAATGCAAATATTAGCAAGTCATTTTGATTGTTTAAAAAACCTATTATTTAAATAATGTATTATCTTCTTTTTCCTCCCACCAGGCGGCGGTCTTCTGGCAACTTGGATGTGTACACTGGAACTCACAGTAATAGAGGACTGGTATCTTTTAAACACCATTAGTACAATGCACTTAGTTAGTCAATTCGATTGTTTAAAACAATATATAACTAATTTATATTTTTTGTTTCTCCCTCCAGGGAGCGGTCTTCTGGCAACCTGGATGTGTACCCTGGAACTCACAGGAATAGAGGACTGGTATCTTTTGAACACCATTAGTACAATGCAAATATTAGTAAGTTAATTTGATTGTTTAAAAAGATATCTATTTACATAATGTATCATCTTCTTTTTCCTCCCATCAGGGGGCGGTCTTCTGGCAACTAGGATGTGTACCCTGGAACTCACAGGAATAGAGGACTGGTATCTTTTAAACACCATTAGTACAATGCAGTTAGTTAGTCAATTCGATTGTTTAAAATAACATATAACTAATTTATATTTTTTGTTTCTCCCTCCAGGGACCGGTCTGATGGCAACTACGATGTGTACTCTGGAACTCACAGGAATAGAGGACTGGTATCTCTTGAAGACCATTAGTACAATTCAAATATTAGTAAGTTAATTTGATTGTTTAAAATAATATATAACTAATTTATATCTGTTCTTTCTCCCACCAGGGGGCGGTCTTCTGGCAACCTGGATGTGTACCCTGGATCTCACAGGAATAGAGGACTATTATCTCTAGAAGACCATTAGTACAATGCAATTATTAGTAAGTTAATTTGATTGTTTAAAATAATATATAACTAATTTATATCTGTTCTTTCTCCCACCAGGGGGCGGTCTTCTGGCAACCTGGATGTGTACCCTGGAACTCACAGGAATAGAGGACTGGTATCTCTTGAACACCATTAGTACAATGCAAATTATTAGTTAGTCAATTTGATTGTTTAAAATAACAATTATTTAAATAATGTATTATCTTATTTTTCCTCCAATCAAGGGCCGGTCTTCTGGCAACTACGATGTGTACTCTGGAACTCACAGGAATAGAGGACTGGTATCTTTTGAACACCATTAGTACAATGCAAATATTAGTAAGTTAATTTGATTTTTTAAAATAATTTTTAACTAATTTATATCTGTTCTTTCTCCCACCAGGGGGCGGTCTTCTGGAACTCACAGGAATAGAGGACTGGTATCTTTTGAACACCATTAGTACAATGCAAATATTAGTAAGTTAATTTGATTGTTTAAAATAATACATAACTAATTTATATCTGTTCTTTCTTCCACCAGGGGGCGGTCTTCTGGCAACCTCAATGTGTACCCTGGATCTCACAGGAATAGAGGACTGGTATCTCTTGAAGACCATTAGTACAATGCAAATTATTAGTTAGTCAATTTGATTGTTTAAAAAATAAGTATATATAGATAATTGATACTTTTTGTTTCTCCCACCAGGGAGCGGTCTTCTGGCAACCTGGATGTGTACCCTGGAACTCACAGGAATAGAGGACTGGTATCTCTTGAAGACCATTAGTACAATGCAAATTATTAGTTAGTCAATTTGATTGTTTAAAAAATAAGTATATATAGATAATTGATACTTTTTGTTTCTCCCACCAGGGAGCGGTCTTCTGGCAACTTGGATGTGGAACTCACAGGAATAGAGGACCGGTAGCTCTTGAACACCATTAGTACAATGCAAATTATTAGCAAGTCAATTTGATTGTTTAAAAAAACAATTATTTAAATAATGTATTATATTCTTTCTCCTCCCATTAGTGAGCGGTCTTCTGGCAACTTGGATGTGTACCTTGGAACTCACAGGAATAGAGGACTGGTATCTTTTGAAAACCATTAGTACAATGCACTTAGTTAGTCATTTTGATTGTTTAAAATAATATAAAACTAATTTATATTTTCTGTTTCTTCCACCAGGGGGCGGTCTTCTGGCAACTTGGATGTGTACCCTGGAACTCACAGGAAAAGAGGACTGGTATCTTTTGAAGACCATTAGTACAATGCAAATATTAGTAAGTCATTCTGATTGTTTAAAAAAACTATTATTTAAATAATGTATTATCTTCATTTTCCTCCCACCAGGCGGCGGTCTTCTGGCAACTTGGATGTGTACACTGGAACTCACAGTAATAGAGGACTGGTATCTTTTAAACACCATTAGTACAATGCACTTAGTTAGTCAATTCGATTGTTTAAAACAATATATAACTAATTTATATCTGTTCTTTCTCCCTATAGGGGGCGGTCTTCTGGCAACTAGGATGTGTACCCTGGAACTCACAGTAATAGAGGACTGGTATCTCTTGAACACCATTAGTACAATGCAAATTATTAGTTAGTCAATTCGATTGTTTAAAATAAATATATAACTCATTTATATTTTTTGTTTCTCCCACTAGGGAGCGGTCTTCTGGCAACCTGGATGTGTACCCTGGAACTCACAGGAATAGAGGACTGGTATCTTTTTAAGACCATTAGTACAATGCAAATATTAGTAAGTTAATTTGATTGTTTAAAATAATATATAACTAATTTATATCTGTTCTTTCTCCCGCCAGGGGGTGGTCTTCTGGCAACCTGGATGTGTACCCTGGAACTCACATGAATAGAGGACTGGTATCTTTTTAAGACCATTAGTACAATGCAAATATTAGTAAGTTAATTTGATTGTTTAAAAAGATATCTATTTACATAATGTATCATCTTCTTTTTCCTCCCATCAGGGGGCGGTCTTCTGGCAACTAGGATGTGTACCCTGGAACTCACAGGAATAGAGGACTGGTATCTTTTAAACACCATTAGTACAATGCAGTTAGTTAGTCAATTCGATTGTTTAAAATAACATATAACTAATTTATATTTTTTGTTTCTCCCTCCAGGGACCGGTCTTCTGGCAACTAGGATGTGTACCCTGGAACTCACAGGAATAGAGGACTGGTATCTTTTGAACACCATTAGTACAATGCAAATTATTAGTTTGTCAATTTGATTGTTTAAAATAAATATATAACTCATTTATATTTTTTGTTTCTCCCGCCAGGGGGCGGTCTTCTGGCAACCTGGATGTGTACCCAGGAACTCACAGGAATAGCGGACTGGTATCTCTTGAAGACCATCAGTACAATGCAAATATTAGTAAGTTAATTTGATTGTTTAAAATAATATATAACTAATTTATATCTGTTCTTTCTCCCGCCAGGGGGTGGTCTTCTGGCAACCTGGATGTGTACCCTGGAAGTCACATGAATAGAGGACTGGTATCTTTTTAAGACCATTAGTACAATGCAAATATTAGTAAGTTAATTTGATTGTTTAAAAAGATATCTATTTACATAATGTATCATCTTCTTTTTCCTCCCATCAGGGGGCGGTCTTCTGGCAACTAGGATGTGTACCCTGGAACTCACAGGAATAGAGGACTGGTATCTCTTGAAGACCATTAGTACAATGCAAATTATTAGTTAGTCAATTTGATTGTTTAAAAAATAAGTATATATAGATAATTGATACTTTTTGTTTCTCCCACCAGGGAGCGGTCTTCTGGCAACCTGGATGTGTACCCTGGATCTCACAGGAATAGAGGACTGGTATCTCTTGAACACCATTAGTACAATGCAAATTATTAGTTAGTCAATTCGATTGTTTAAAATAACAATTATTTAAATAATGTATTATCTTATTTTTCCTCCAATCAGGGGGCGGTCTTCTGGCAACTACGATGTGTACTCTGGAACTCACAGTAATAGAGGACTGGTATCTTTTGAAGACCATTAGTACAATGCAAATATTAGTAAGTCATTTTGATTGTTTAAAAAACCTATTATTTAAATAATGTATTATCTTCTTTTTCCTCCCACCAGGCGGCGGTCTTCTGGCAACTTGGATGTGTACACTGGAACTCACAGTAATAGAGGACTGGTATCTTTTAAACACCATTAGTACAATGCACTTAGTTAGTCAATTCGATTGTTTAAAACAATATATAACTAATTTATATTTTTTGTTTCTCCCTCCAGGGAGCGGTCTTCTGACAACTACGATGTGTACTCTGGAACTCACAGTAATAGAGGACTGGTATCTCTTGAACACCATTAGTACAATGCAAATTATTAGTTAGTCAATTTGATTGTTTAAAAAAAAAGTATATATAGATAATTGATACTTTTTGTTTCTCCCACCAGGGAGCGGTCTTCTGGCAACCTGGATGTGTACCCTAGAACTCACAGGAATAGAGGACTATTATCTCTAGAAGACCATTAGTACAATGCAATTATTAGTAAGTTAATTTGATTGTTTAAAATAATATGTAACTAATTTATATGTTCTTTCTCCCACCAGGGGGCGGTCTTCTGGCAACCTGGATGTGTACCCTGGATCTCACAGGAATAGAGGACTGGTATCTTTTGAACACCATTAGTACAATGCAAATTATTAGTTAGTCAATTCGATTGTTTAAAATAAATATATAACTCATTTATATTTTTTATTTCTCCCACTAGGGAGCGGTCTTCTGGCAACCTGGATGTGTACCCTGGAACTCACAGGAATAGAGGACTGGTATCTTTTGAACCATCAGTACAATGCAAATATTAGTAAGTTAATTTGATTGTTTAAAATAATATATAACTAATTTATATCTGTTCTTTCTCCCGCCAGGGGGTGGTCTTCTGGCAACCTGGATGTGTACCCTGGAACTCACATGAATAGAGGACTGGTATCTCTTGAAGACCATTAGTACAATGCAAATATTAGTAAGTTAATTTGATTGTTTAAAAAGATATCTATTTACATAATGTATCATCTTCTTTTTCCTCCCATCAGGGGGCGGTCTTCTGGCAACTAGGATGTGTACCCTGGAACTCACAGGAATAGAGGACTGATATCTCTTGAACACCATTAGTACAATGCACTTAGTTAGTCAATTCGATTGTTTAAAACAATATATAGCTAATTTATATTTTTTGTTTCTCCCTCCAGGGAGCGGTCTTCTGGCAACTACGATGTGTACTCTGGAACTCACAGTAATAGAAGACTGGTATCTTTTAAACACCATTAGTACAATGCACTTAGTTAGTCAATTCGATTGTTTAAAACAATATATAGCTAATTTATATTTTTTTTTCTCCCTCCAGGGAGCGGTCTTCTGGCAACTACGATGTGTACTCTGGAACTCAGAGTAATAGAAGACTGGTATCTCTTGAACACCATTAGTACAATGCAAATTATTAGTTAGTCAATTTGATTGTTTAAAAAATAAGTATATATAGATAATTGATACTTTTTGTATCTCCCACCAGGGAGCGGTCTTCTGGCAACCTGGATGTGTACCCAGGAACTCACAGTAATAGAGGACTGGTATCTTTTGAAGACCATTAGTACAATGCAAATATTAGTAAGTCATTTTGATTGTTTAAAAAACCTATTATTTAAATAATGTATTATCTTCTTTTTCCTCCCACCAGGCGGCGGTCTTCTGGCAACTTGGATGTGTACCCTGGAACTCACAGGAATAGAGGACTGGTATCTTTTAAACACCATTAGTACAATGCAGTTAGTTAGTCAATTCGATTGTTTAAAATAACATATAACTAATTTATATTTTTTGTTTCTCCCTCCAGGGACCGGTCTTCTGGCTACTAGGATGTGTACCCTGGAACTCACAGGAATAGAGGACTGGTATCTCTTGAAGACCATTAGTACAATGCAAATTATTAGTTAGTCAATTTGATTGTTTAAAATAAATATATAACTCATTTATATTTTTTGTTTCTCCCACTAGGGAGCGGTCTTCTGGCAACCTGGATGTGTACCCTGGAACTCACAGGAATAGAGGACTATTATTTCTAGAAGACCATTAGTACAATGCAATTATTAGTAAGTTAATTTGATTGTTTAAAATAATATATAACTAATTTATATCTGTTCTTTCTCCCACCAGGGGGCGGTCTTCTGGCAACCTGGATGTGAACCCTGGATCTCACAGGAATAGAGGACTGGTATCTCTTGAACACCATTAGTACAATGCAAACTATTAGTTAGTCAATTCGATTGTTTAAAAATAAATATATATAGATAATTGATACTTTTTGTTTCTCCCACCAGAGAGCGGTCTTCTGGCAACCTGGATGTGTACCCAGGAACTCACAGGAATAGAGGACTGGTATCTCTTGAAGACCATTAGTACAATGCAAATATTAGTAAGTTAATTTGATTGTTTAAAATAATATATAACTAATTTATATTTGTTTTTTCTCCCACCAGGGGGCGGTCTTCTGGCAACCTGGATGTGTACCCTGGATCTCACAGGAATAGAGGACTGGTATCTCTTGAAGACCATTAGTACAATGCAAATATTAGTAAGTTAATTTGATTGTTTAAAAAGATATCTATTTACATAATGTATCATCTTCTTTTTCCTCCCATCAGGGGGCGGTCTTCTGGCAACTAGGATGTGTACCCTGGAACTCACAGGAATAGAGGACTGATATCTCTTGAACACCATTAGTACAATGCACTTAGTTAGTCAATTCGATTGTTTAAAACAATATATAGCTAATTTATATTTTTTGTTTCTCCCTCCAGGGAGCGGTCTTCTGGCAACTACGATGTGTACTCTGGAACTCAGAGTAATAGAAGACTGGTATCTCTTGAACACCATTAGTACAATGCAAATTATTAGTTAGTTAATTTGATTGTTTAAAAAATAAGTATATATAGATAATTGATACTTTTTGTTTCTCCCACCAGGGAGCGGTCTTCTGGCAACCTGGATGTGTACCCAGGAACTCACAGGAATAAAGGACTGGTATCTCTTGCAGACCATTAGTACAATGCAAATATTAGTAAGTTAATTTGATTGTTTAAAATAATATATAACTAATTTATATCTGTTCTTTCTCCCACCAGGGGGCGGTCTTCTGGCAACCTGGATGTGAACCCTGGATCTCACAGGAATAGAGGACTGGTATCTCTTGAAGACCATTAGTACAATGCAAATATTAGTAAGTTAATTTGATTGTTTAAAAAGATATCTATTTACATAATGTATCATCTTCTTTTTCCTCCCATCAGGGGGCGGTCTTCTGGCAACTAGGATGTGTACCCTGGAACTCACAGGAATAGAGGACTGATATCTCTTGAACACCATTAGTACAATGCACTTAGTTAGTCAATTCGATTGTTTAAAACAATATATAGCTAATTTATATTTTTTGTTTCTCCCTCCAGGGAGCGGTCTTCTGGCAACTACGATGTGTACTCTGGAACTCACAGTAATAGAGGACTGGTATCTTTTGAAGACCATTAGTACAATGCAAATATTAGTAAGTCATTTTGGTTGTTTAAAAAACCTATTATTTAAATAATGTATTATCTTCTTTTTCCTCCCACCAGGCGGCGGTCTTCTGGCAACTTGGATGTGTACACTGGAACTCACAGTAATAGAGGACTGGTATCTTTTAAACACCATTAGTACAATGCACTTAGTTAGTCAATTCGATTGTTTAAAACAATATATAACTAATTTATATTTTTTGTTTCTCCCTCCAGGGAGCGGTCTTCTGACAACTACGATGTGTACTCTGGAACTCACAGTAATAGAGGACTGGTATCTCTTGAACACCATTAGTACAATGCAAATTATTAGTTAGTCAATTTGATTGTTTAAAAAATAAGTATATATAGATAATTGATACTTTTTGTTTCTCCCACCAGGGAGCGGTCTTCTGGCAACCTGGATGTGTACCCTGGAACTCACAGGAATAGAGGACTATTATCTCTAGAAGACCATTAGTACAATGCAAATTATTAGTTAGTCAATTCGATTGTTTAAAATAAATATATAACTCATTTATATTTTTTGTTTCTCCCACTAGGGAGCGGTCTTCTGGCAACCTGGATGTGTACCCTGGAACTCACAGGAATAGAGGACTGGTATCTTTTGAACCATCAGTACAATGCAAATATTAGTAAGTTAATTTGATTGTTTAAAATAATATATAACTAATTTATATCTGTTCTTTCTCCCGCCAGGGGGTGGTCTTCTGGCAACCTGGATGTGTACCCTGGAACTCACATGAATAGAGGACTGGTATCTTTTTAAGACCATTAGTACAATGCAAATATTAGTAAGTTAATTTGATTGTTTAAAAAGATATCTATTTACATAATGTATCATCTCCTTTTCCTCCCATCAGGGGGCGGTCTTCTGGCAACTAGGATGTGTACCCTGGAACTCACAGGAATAGAGGACTGGTATCTTTTAAACACCATTAGTACAATGCAGTTAGTTAGTCAATTCGATTGTTTAAAATAACATATAACTAATTTATATTTTTTGTTTCTCCCTCCAGGGACCGGTCTTCTGGCTACTAGGATGTGTACCCTGGAACTCACAGGAATAGAGGACTGGTATCTCTTGAAGACCATTAGTACAATGCAAATTATTAGTTAGTCAATTTGATTGTTTAAAATAAATATATAACTCATTTATATTTTTTGTTTCTCCCACTAGAGAGCGGTCTTCTGGCAACCTGGATGTGTACCCTGGAACTCACAGGAATAGAGGACTATTATTTCTAGAAGACCATTAGTACAATGCAATTATTAGTAAGTTAATTTGATTGTTTAAAATAATATATAACTAATTTATATCTGTTCTTTCTCCCACCAGGGGGCGGTCTTCTGGCAACTTGGATGTGAACCCTGGATCTCACAGGAATAGAGGACTGGTATCTCTTGAACACCATTAGTACAATGCAAACTATTAGTTAGTCAATTCGATTGTTTAAAAATAAATATATATAGATAATTGATACTTTTTGTTTCTCCCACCAGAGAGCGGCCTTCTGGCAACCTGGATGTGTACCCAGGAACTCACAGGAATAAAGGACTGGTATCTCTTGCAGACCATTAGTACAATGCAAATATTAGTAAGTTAATTTGATTGTTTAAAATAATATATAACTAATTTATATCTGTTCTTTCTCCCACCAGGGGGCGGTCTTCTGGCAACCTGGATGTGAACCCTGGATCTCACAGGAATAGAGGACTGGTATCTCTTGAAGACCATTAGTACAATGCAAATATTAGTAAGTTAATTTGATTGTTTAAAAAGATATCTATTTACATAATGTATCATCTTCTTTTCCTCCCATCAGGGGGCGGACTTCTGGCAACTAGGATGTGTACCCTGGAACTCACAGGAATAGAGGACTGATATCTCTTGAACACCATTAGTACAATGCACTTAGTTAGTCAATTCGATTGTTTAAAACAATATATAGCTAATTTATATTTTTTGTTTCTCCCTCCAGGGAGCGGTCTTCTGGCAACTACGATGTGAACTCTGGAACTCACAGTAATAGAGGACTGGTATCTTATGAAGACCATTAGTACAATGCAAATATTAGTAAGTCATTTTGGTTGTTTAAAAAACCTATTATTTAAATAATGTATTATCTTCTTTTTCCTCCCACCAGGCGGCGGTCTTCTGGCAACTTGGATGTGTACACTGGAACTCACAGTAATAGAGGACTGGTATCTTTTAAACACCATTAGTACAATGCACTTAGTTAGTCAATTCGATTGTTTAAAACAATATATAACTAATTTATATTTTTTGTTTCTCCCTCCAGGGAGCGGTCTTCTGACAACTACGATGTGTACTCTGGAACTCACAGTAATAGAGGACTGGTATCTCTTGAACACCATTAGTACAATGCAAATTATTAGTTAGTCAATTTGATTGTTTAAAAAATAAGTATATATAGATAATTGATACTTTTTGTTTCTCCCACCAGGGAGCGGTCTTCTGGCAACCTGGATGTGTACCCTGGAACTCACAGGAATAGAGGACTATTATCTCTAGAAGACCATTAGTACAATGCAAATTATTAGTTAGTCAATTCGATTGTTTAAAATAAATATATAACTCATTTATATTTTTTGTTTCTCCCACTAGGGAGCGGTCTTCTGGCAACCTGGATGTGTACCCTGGAACTCACAGGAATAGAGGACTGGTATCTTTTGAACCATCAGTACAATGCAAATATTAGTAAGTTAATTTGATTGTTTAAAATAATATATAACTAATTTATATCTGTTCTTTCTCCCGCCAGGGGGTGGTCTTCTGGCAACCTGGATGTGTACCCTGGAACTCACATGAATAGAGGACTGGTATCTTTTTAAGACCATTAGTACAATGCAAATATTAGTAAGTTAATTTGATTGTTTAAAAAGATATCTATTTACATAATGTATCATCTCCTTTTCCTCCCATCAGGGGGCGGTCTTCTGGCAACTAGGATGTGTACCCTGGAACTCACAGGAATAGAGGACTGGTATCTTTTAAACACCATTAGTACAATGCAGTTAGTTAGTCAATTCGATTGTTTAAAATAACATATAACTAATTTATATTTTTTGTTTCTCCCTCCAGGGACCGGTCTTCTGGCTACTAGGATGTGTACCCTGGAACTCACAGGAATAGAGGACTGGTATCTCTTGAAGACCATTAGTACAATGCAAATTATTAGTTAGTCAATTTGATTGTTTAAAATAAATATATAACTCATTTATATTTTTTGTTTCTCCCACTAGAGAGCGGTCTTCTGGCAACCTGGATGTGTACCCTGGAACTCACAGGAATAGAGGACTATTATTTCTAGAAGACCATTAGTACAATGCAATTATTAGTAAGTTAATTTGATTGTTTAAAATAATATATAACTAATTTATATCTGTTCTTTCTCCCACCAGGGGGCGGTCTTCTGGCAACTTGGATGTGAACCCTGGATCTCACAGGAATAGAGGACTGGTATCTCTTGAACACCATTAGTACAATGCAAACTATTAGTTAGTCAATTCGATTGTTTAAAATAAATATATAACTCGTTTATATTTTTTGTTTCTCCCACTAGGGAGCGGTCTTCTGGCAACCTGGATGTGTACCCTGGAACTCACAGGAATAGAGGACTGGTATCTTTTGAACCATCAGTACAATGCAAATATTAGTAAGTTAATTTGATTGTTTAAAATAATATATAACTAATTTATATCTGTTCTTTCTCCCGCCAGGGGGTGGTCTTCTGGCAACCTGGATGTGTACCCTGGAACTCACATGAATAGAGGACTGGTATCTTTTTAAGACCATTAGTACAATGCAAATATTAGTAAGTTAATTTGATTGTTTAAAAAGATATCTATTTACATAATGTATCATCTTCTTTTTCCTCCCATCAGGGGGCGGTCTTCTGGCAACTAGGATGTGTACCCTGGAACTCACAGGAATAGAGGACTGGTATCTCTTGAAGACCATTAGTACAATGCAAATTATTAGTTAGTCAATTTGATTGTTTAAAATAAATATATAACTCATTTATATTTTTTGTTTCTCCCACTAGGGGGCGGTCTTCTGGCAACTAGGATGTGTACCCTGGATCTCACAGTAATAGAGGACTGGTATCTTTTAAACACCATTAGTACAATGCACTTAGTTAGTCAATTCGATTGTTTAAAACAATATATAACTAATTTATATTTTTTGTTTCTCCCTCCAGGGAGCGGTCTTCTGACAACTACGATGTGTACTCTGGAACTCACAGGAATAGAGGACTGGTATCTCTTGAAGACCATTAGTACAATGCAAATTATTAGTTAGTCAATTTGATTGTTTAAAAAATAAGTATATATAGATAATTTATATTTTTTGTTTCTCCCTCCAGGGAGCGGTCTTCTGGCAACCTGGATGTGTACCCTGGAACTCACAGGAATAGAGGACTGTTATCTCTTGAAAACCATTAGTACAATGCAAATATTAGTAAGTTAATTTGATTGTTTAAAATAATATATAACTAATTTATATCTGTTCTTTCTCCCGCCAGGGGGTGGTCTTCTGGCAACCTGGATGTGTACCCTGGAACTCACAGGAATAGAGGACTGGTATCTCTTGAAGACCATTAGTACAATGCAAATTATTAGTTAGTCAATTTGATTGTTTAAAAAATAAGTATATATAGATAATTGATACTTTTTGTTTCTCCCACCAGGGAGCGGTCTTCTGGCAACCTGGATGTGTACCCTGGATCTCACAGGAATAGAGGACTGGTATCTCTTGAACACCATTAGTACAATGCAAACTATTAGTTAGTCAATTCGATTGTTTAAAAATAAATATATATAGATAATTGATACTTTTTGTTTCTCCCACCAGAGAGCGGTCTTCTGGCAACCTGGATGTGTACCCAGGAACTCACAGGAATAGAGGACTGGTATCTCTTGAAGACCATTAGTACAATGCAAATATTAGTAAGTTAATTTGATTGTTTAAAATAATATATAACTAATTTATATCTGTTCTTTCTCCCGCCAGGGGGTGGTCTTCTGGCAACCTGGATGTGTACCCTGGAAGTCACATGAATAGAGGACTGGTATCTTTTTAAGACCATTAGTACAATGCAAATATTAGTAAGTTAATTTGATTGTTTAAAAAGATATCTATTTACATAATGTATCATCTTCTTTTTCCTCCCATCAGGGGGCGGTCTTCTGGCAACTAGGATGTGTACCCTGGAACTCACAGGAATAGAGGACTGATATCTCTTGAACACCATTAGTACAATGCAAATTATTAGTTAGTCAATTCGATTGTTTAAAATAATATATAACTAATTTATATCTGTTCTTTCTTCCACCAGGGGGCGGTCTTCTGGCAACCTGGATGTGTACCCTGGAACTCACAGTAATAGAGGACTGGTATCTTTTAAACACCATTAGTACAATGCACTTAGTTAGTCAATTCGATTGTTTAAAACAATATATAGCTAATTTATATTTTTTGTTTCTCCCTCCAGGGAGCGGTCTTCTGGCAACTACGATGTGTATCCTGGAACTCACAGGAATAGAGGACTCGTATCTTTTGAACACCATTAGTACAATGCAAATTATTAGTTAATTAATTCAATTGTTTAAAATAAATATATAACTTTTTTATATTTTTTGTTTCTCCCACTAGGGAGCGGTCTTCTGGCAACCTGGATGTGTATCCTGGAACTCACAGGAATAGAGGACTCGTATCTTTTGAACACCATTAGTACAATGCACTTAGTTAGTCAATTCGATTGTTTAAAATAATATAGCTAATTTATATCTGTTCTTTCTCCCACCAGGGGGCGGTCTTCTGGCAACCTGGATGTGAACCCTGGATCTCACAGGAATAGAGGACTGGTATCTCTTGAACACCATTAGTACAATGCAAATTATTAGTTAGTCAATTCGATTGTTTAAAAATAAATATATATTGATAATTGATACTTTTTGTTTCTCCCACCAGGGAGCGGTCTTCTGGCAACTAGGATGTGTACCCTGGATCTCACAGGAATAGAGGACTGGTATCTCTTGAACACCATTAGTACAATGCACTTAGTTAGTCATTTCGATTGTTTAAAATAATATAAAACTAATTTATATTTTCTGTTTCTTCCACCAGGGGGCGGTCTTCTGGCAACTTGGATGTGTACCCTGGAACTCACAGGAAAAGAGGACTGGTATCTTTTAAAGACCATTAGTACAATGCACTTAGTTAGTCAATTTGATTGTTTAAAACAATATATAACTAATTTATATTTTTTGTTTCTCCCTCCAGGGAGCGGTCTTCTGGCAACCTGGATGTGTACCCTGGAACTCACAGGAATAGAGGACTATTATCTCTAGAAGACCATTAGTACAATGCAAATATTAGTAAGTTAATTTGATTGTTTAAAATAATATATAACTAATTTATATCTGTTCTTTCTCCCGCCAGGGGGTGGTCTTCTGGCAACCTGGATGTGTACCCTGGAAGTCACATGAATAGAGGACTGGTATCTTTTTAAGACCATTAGTACAATGCAAATATTAGTAAGTTAATTTGATTGTTTAAAAAGATATCTATTTACATAATGTATCATCTTCTTTTTCCTCCCACCAGGGGGCGGTCTTCTGGCAACTAGGATGTGTACACTGGAACTCACAGTAATAGAGGACTGGTATCTTTTAAACACCATTAGTACAATGCACTTAGTTAGTCAATTCGATTGTTTAAAACAATATATAACTAATTTATATTTTTTGTTTCTCCCTCCAGGGAGCGGTCTTCTGACAACTACGATGTGTACTCTGGAACTCACAGTAATAGAGGACTGGTATCTCTTGAACACCATTAGTACAATGCAAATTATTAGTTAGTCAATTTGATTGTTTAAAAAATAAGTATATATAGATAATTGATACTTTTTGTTTCTCCCACCAGGGAGCGGTCTTCTGGCAACCTGGATGTGTACCCTGGAACTCACAGGAATAGAGGACTATTATCTCTAGAAGACCATTAGTACAATGCAATTATTAGTAAGTTAATTCGATTGTTTAAAATAATATATAACTAATTTATATCTGTTCTTTCTCCCACTAGGGGGCGGTCTTCTGGCAACCTGGATGTGTACCCTGGATCTCACAGGAATAGAGGACTGGTATCTTTTGAACACCATTAGTACAATGCAAATTATTAGTTAGTCAATTCGATTGTTTAACATAAATATATAACTCATTTATATTTTTTGTTTCTCCCACTAGGGAGCGGTCTTCTGGCAACCTGGATGTGTACCCTGGAACTCACAGGAATAGAGGACTGGTATCTTTTGAACCATCAGTACAATGCAAATATTAGTAAGTTAATTTGATTTTTTAAAATAATATATAACTAATTTATATCTGTTCTTTCTCCCGCCAGGGGGTGGTCTTCTGGCAACCTGGATGTGTACCCTGGAACTCACATGAATAGAGGACTGGTATCTTTTTAAGACCATTAGTACAATGCAAATATTAGTAAGTTAATTTGATTGTTTAAAAAGATATCTATTTACATAATGTATCATCTTCTTTTTCCTCCCATCAGGGGGCGGTCTTCTGGCAACTAGGATGTGTACCCTGGAACTCACAGGAATAGAGGACTGGTATCTTTTAAACACCATTAGTACAATGCAGTTAGTTAGTCAATTCGATTGTTTAAAATAACATATAACTAATTTATATTTTTTGTTTCTCCCTCCAGGGACCGGTCTTCTGGCTACTAGGATGTGTACCCTGGAACTCACAGGAATAGAGGACTGGTATCTCTTGAAGACCATTAGTACAATGCAAATATTAGTAAGTTAATTTGATTGTTTAAAATAATATATAACTATTTTATATTATTTTTTTCTCCCACCAGGGGGCGGTCTTCTGGCAACCTGGATGTGTACCCTGGATCTCACAGGAATAGAGGACTGGTATCTCTTGAAGACCATTAGTACAATGCAAATTATTAGTTAGTCAATTTGATAGTTTAAAATAAATATATAACTCATTTATATTTTTTGTTTCTCCCACTAGGGAGCGGTCTTCTGGCAACCTGGATGTGTACCCTGGAACTCACAGGAATAGAGGACTATTATTTCTAGAAGACCATTAGTACAATGCAATTATTAGTAAGTTAATTTGATTGTTTAAAATAATATATAACTAATTTATATCTGTTCTTTCTCCCACCAGGGGCGGTCTTCTGGCAACCTGGATGTGAACCCTGGATCTCACAGGAATAGAGGACTGGTATCTCTTGAACACCATTAGTACAATGCAAATTATTAGTTAGTCAATTCGATTGTTTAAAATAAATATATAACTCATTTATATTTTTTGTTTCTCCCACTAGGGAGCGGTCTTCTGGCAACCTGGATGTGTACCCTGGAACTCACAGGAATAGAGGACTGGTATCTCTTGAAGACCATTAGTACAATGCAAATATTAGTAAGTTAATTTCATTGTTTAAAATAATATATAACTAATATATATTTTTTTCTCCCACCAGGGGGCGGTCTTCTGGCAACCTGGATGTGTACCCTGGATCTCACAGGAATAGAGGACTGGTATCTCTTGAAGACCATTAGTACAATGCAAATATTAGTAAGTTAATTTGATTGTTTAAAAAGATATCTATTTACATAATGTATCATCTTCTTTTTCCTCCCATCAGGGGGCGGTCTTCTGGCAACTAGGATGTGTACCCTGGAACTCACAGGAATAGAGGACTGATATCTCTTGAACACCATTAGTACAATGCAAATTATTAGTTAGTCAATTCGATTGTTTAAAATAATATATAACTAATTTATATCTGTTCTTTCTCCCACCAGGGGGCGGTCTTCTGGCAACCTGGATGTGAACCCTGGATCTCACAGGAATAGAGGACTGGTATCTCTTGAACACCATTAGTACAATGCAAATTATTAGTTAGTCAATTCGATTGTTTAAAAATAAATATATAACTCATTTATATTTTTTGTTTCTCCCACTAGGGAGCGGTCTTCTGGCAACCTGGATGTGTACCCTGGAACTCACAGGAATAGAGGACTGGTATCTCTTGAAGACCATTAGTACAATGCAAATATTAGTAAGTTAATTTCATTGTTTAAAATAATATATAACTAATTTATATTTGTTTTTTCTCCCACCAGGGGGCGGTCTTCTGGCAACCTGGATGTGTACCCTGGATCTCACAGGAATAGAGGACTGGTATCTCTTGAAGACCATTAGTACAATGCAAATATTAGTAAGTTAATTTGATTGTTTAAAAAGATATCTATTTACATAATGTATCATCTTCTTTTTCCTCCCATCAGGGGGCGGTCTTCTGGCAACTAGGATGTGTACCCTGGAACTCACAGGAATAGAGGACTGATATCTCTTGAACACCATTAGTACAATGCAAATTATTAGTTAGTCAATTCGATTGTTTAAAATAATATATAACTAATTTATATCTGTTCTTTCCACCAGGGGCGGTCTTCTGGCAACTTGTGTCCCTGGAACTCACAGTAATAGAGGACTGGTATCTTTTAAACACCATTAGTACAATGCACTTAGTTAGTCAATTCGATTGTTTAAAACAATATATAGCTAATTTATATTTTTTGTTTCTCCCTCCAGGGAGCGGTCTTCTGGCAACTACGATGTGTACTCTGGAACTCACAGTAATAGAGGACTGGTATCTCTTGAACACCATTAGTACAATGCAAATTATTAGTTAGTCAATTTGATTGTTTAAAAAATAAGTATGTATAGATAATTGATACTTTTTGTATCTCCCACCAGGAGCGGTCTTCTGGCAACCTGGATGTGTACCCAGGAACTCACAGGAATAGAGGACTGGTATCTCTTGAAGACCATTAGTACAATGCAAATATTAGTAAGTTAATTTGATTGTTTAAAATAATATATAACTAATTTATATCTGTTCTTTCTCCCACCAGGGGGCGGTCTTCTGGCAACTAGGATATGTACCCTGGAACTCACAGTAATAGAGGACTGGTATCTCTTGAACACCATTAGTAGAATGCAAATTATTAGTTAGTCAATTTGATTGTTTAAAAAATAAGTATATATAGATAATTGATACTTTTTGTTTCTCCCACCAGGGAGCGGTCTTCTGGCAACCTGGATGTGTACCCAGGAACTCACAGGAATAGAGGACTGGTATCTCTTGAAGACCATTAGTACAATGCAAATATTAGTAAGTTAATTTGATTGTTTAAAATAATATATAACTAATTTATATTTGTTTTTTCTCCCACCAGGGGGCGGTCTTCTGGCAACTAGGATGTGTACCCTGGAACTCACAGGAATAGAGGACTCGTATCTTTTGAACACCATTAGTACAATGCAAATTATTAGTTAATTAATTCAATTGTTTAAAATAAATATATTTTTTATATTTTTTTTTCTCCCACTAGGGGGTCTTCTGGCAACCTGGATGTGTACCCAGGAACTCACAGGAATAGAGGACTGGTATCTCTTGAAGACCATTAGTACAATGCAAATATTTAAGTTAATTTGATTGTTTAAAATAATATATAACTAATTTATATTGTTTTTTCCCACCAGGGGCGGTCTTCTGGCAACTAGGATGTGTATCCTGGAACTCACAGGAATAGAGGACTGGTATCTTTGAACACCATTAGTACAATGCAAAATTATTAGTTAGTTCAATTTGATTGTTTAAAAATATATAACTAATTTATATTTTTTTTCTCCCCAGGGGGCGTCTTCTGGCAACTAGGATGTGTACCCTGGAACTCACAGGAATAGAGGACTGGTATCTTTGAACACCATTAGTACAATGCAAATATTAGTTAGTTAATTGATTGTTTAAAATAATATATAACTAATTTATATTTGTTTTTCCTCCCATCAGGGGGCGGTCTTCTGGCAACTAGGATGTGTACCCTGGAACTCACAGGAATAGAGGACTGGTATCTTTTGAAGACCATTAGTACAATGCAAATATTAGTAAGTTAATTTGATTGTTTAAAATAATATATAACTATTTAATATATTTTTTTTTTCTCACCATCAGGGGCGGTCTTCAACTAGGATGTGTACCCTGGAACTCACAGGAATAGAGGACTGGTATTTTGAACACCATTAGTACAATGCAAATTATTAGTAAGTTAATTTGATTGTTTAAAATAATATATAACTAATTTTATATTTTTTTCTCCCCAGGGACCGGTCTTCTGGCAACCTGGATGTGTACCCTGGAACTCACAGGAATAGAGGACTGGTATCTTTTGAAGACCATTAGTACAATGCAAATTATTAGTTAGTCAATTCGATTGTTTAAAATAAAATATAGCTAATTTATATTTTTTGTTTCTCCCTCCAGGGAGCGGTCTTCTGGCAACTACGATGTGTACTCTGGAACTCACAGTAATAGAGGACTGGTATCTCTTGAACACCATTAGTACAATGCAAATTATTAGTTAGTCAATTTGATTGTTTAAAAAATAAGTATATATAGATAATTGATACTTTTTGTTTCTCCCACCAGGGAGCGGTCTTCTGGCAACCTGGATGTGTACCCTGGAATTCACAGGAATAGAGGACTGGTATCTCTTGAACACCATTAGTACACTGCAAATATTAGTAAGTTAATTTGATTGTTTAAAAAGATATCTATTTACATAATGTATCATCTTCTTTTTCCTCCCACCAGGTGGCGGTCTTCTGGCAACTAGGATGTGTACCCTGGAACTCACAGGAATAGAGGACTGATATCTCTTGAACACCATTAGTACAATGCAATTAGTTAGTCAATTCGATTGTTTAAAATAATATATAACTAATTTATATCTGTTCTTTCTCCCACCAGGGGGCGGTCTTCTGGCAACCTGGATGTGTACCCTGGAACTCACAGGAATAGAGGACTATTATCTCTAGAAGACCATTAGTACAATGCAAATTATTAGTTAATTAATTCAATTGTTTAAAATAAATATATAACTTTTTTATATTTTTTGTTTCTCCCACTAGGGAGCGGTCTTCTGGCAACCTGGATGTGTATCCTGGAACTCACAGGAATAGAGGACTCGTATCTTTTGAACACCATTAGTACAATGCACTTAGTTAGTCAATTCGATTGTTTAAAATAATATAGCTAATTTATATCTGTTCTTTCTCCCACCAGGGGGCGGTCTTCTGGCAACCTGGATGTGAACCCTGGATCTCACAGGAATAGAGGACTGGTATCTCTTGAACACCATTAGTACAATGCAAATTATTAGTTAGTCAATTCGATTGTTTAAAAATAAATATATATTGATAATTGATACTTTTTGTTTCTCCCACCAGGGAGCGGTCTTCTGGCAACTAGGATGTGTACCCTGGATCTCACAGGAATAGAGGACTGGTATCTCTTGAACACCATTAGTACAATGCACTTAGTTAGTCATTTCGATTGTTTAAAATAATATAAAACTAATTTATATTTTCTGTTTCTTCCACTAGGGGGCGGTCTTCTGGCAACTTGGATGTGTACCCTGGAACTCACAGGAAAAGAGGACTGGTATCTTTTAAAGACCATTAGTACAATGCACTTAGTTAGTCAATTTGATTGTTTAAAACAATATATAACTAATTTATATTTTTTGTTTCTCCCTCCAGGGAGCGGTCTTCTGGCAACCTGGATGTGTACCCTGGAACTCACAGGAATAGAGGACTGTTATCTCTTGAAAACCATTAGTACAATGCAAATATTAGTAAGTTAATTTGATTGTTTAAAATAATATATAACTAATTTATATCTGTTCTTTCTCCCGCCAGGGGGTGGTCTTCTGGCAACCTGGATGTGTACCCTGGAAGTCACATGAATAGAGGACTGGTATCTTTTTAAGACCATTAGTACAATGCAAATATTAGTAAGTTAATTTGATTGTTTAAAAAGATATCTATTTACATAATGTATCATCTTCTTTTTCCTCCCATCAGGGGGCGGTCTTCTGGCAACTAGGATGTGTACCCTGGAACTCACAGGAATAGAGGACTGGTATCTTTTAAACACCATTAGTACAATGCAGTTAGTTAGTCAATTCGATTGTTTAAAATAACATATAACTAATTTATATTTTTTGTTTTCTCCTCCAGGGACCGGTGTTCTGGCTACTAGGATGTGTACCCTGGAACTCACAGGAATAGAGGACTGGTATCTCTTGAAGACCATTAGTACAATGCAAATTATTAGTTAGTCAATTTGATAGTTTAAAATAAATATATAACTCATTTATATTTTTTGTTTCTCCCACTAGTGAGCGGTCTTCTGGCAACCTGGATGTGTACCCTGGAACTCACAGGAATAGAGGACTATTATTTCTAGAAGACCATTAGTACAATGCAATTATTAGTAAGTTAATTTGATTGTTTAAAATAATATATAACTAATTTATATCTGTTCTTTCTCCCACCAGGGGGCGGTCTTCTGGCAACCTGGATGTGAACCCTGGATCTCACAGGAATAGAGGACTGGTATCTTTTAAACACCATTAGTACAATGCAGTTAGTTAGTCAATTCGATTGTTTAAAATAACATATAACTAATTTATATTTTTTGTTTCTCCCTCCAGGGAGCGGTCTTCTGGCAACTACGATGTGTATCCTGGAACTCACAGGAATAGAGGACTCGTATCTTTTGAACACCATTAGTACAATGCAAATTATTAGTTAATTAATTCAATTGTTTAAAATAAATATATAACTTTTTTATATTTTTTGTTTCTCCCACTAGGGAGCGGTCTTCTGGCAACCTGGATGTGTATCCTGGAACTCACAGGAATAGAGGACTCGTATCTTTTGAACACCATTAGTACAATGCACTTAGTTAGTCAATTCGATTGTTTAAAATAATATAGCTAATTTATATCTGTTCTTTCTCCCACCAGGGGGCGGTCTTCTGGCAACCTGGATGTGAACCCTGGATCTCACAGGAATAGAGGACTGGTATCTCTTGAACACCATTAGTACAATGCAAATTATTAGTTAGTCAATTCGATTGTTTAAAAATAAATATATATTGATAATTGATACTTTTTGTTTCTCCCACCAGGGAGCGGTCTTCTGGCAACTAGGATGTGTACCCTGGATCTCACAGGAATAGAGGACTGGTATCTCTTGAACACCATTAGTACAATGCACTTAGTTAGTCATTTCGATTGTTTAAAATAATATAAAACTAATTTATATTTTCTGTTTCTTCCACCAGGGGGCGGTCTTCTGGCAACTTGGATGTGTACCCTGGAACTCACAGGAAAAGAGGACTGGTATCTTTTAAAGACCATTAGTACAATGCACTTAGTTAGTCAATTTGATTGTTTAAAACAATATATAACTAATTTATATTTTTTGTTTCTTCCTCCAGGGAGCGGTCTTCTGGCAACCTGGATGTGTACCCTGGAACTCACAGGAATAGAGGACTGTTATCTCTTGAAAACCATTAGTACAATGCAAATATTAGTAAGTTAATTTGATTGTTTAAAATAATATATAACTAATTTATATCTGTTCTTTCTCCCGCCAGGGGGTGGTCTTCTGGCAACCTGGATGTGTACCCTGGAAGTCACATGAATAGAGGACTGGTATCGTTTTAAGACCATTAGTACAATGCAAATATTAGTAAGTTAATTTGATTGTTTAAAAAGATATCTATTTACATAATGTATCATCTTCTTTTTCTTCCCATCAGGGGGCGGTCTGGTAACTAGGATGTGTACCCTGGAACCCACAGGAATAGAGGACTGGTATCTTTTAAACACCATTAGTACAATGCACTTAGTTAGTCAATTCGATTGTTTAAAATAATATATAACTAATTTATATTTTTTGTTTCTCCCTCCAGGGACCGGTCTTCTGGCAACTAGGATGTGTACCCTGGAACAGGAATAGAAGAATAGAGGTATCTCTTGAACACCATTAGTACAATGCAAATTATTAGTTAGTCAATTTGATAGTTTAAAATAAATATATAACTCATTTATATTTTTTGTTTCTCCCACTAGGGAGCGGTCTTCTGGCAACCTGGATGTGTACCCTGGAACTCACAGGAATAGAGGACTATTATTTCTAGAAGACCATTAGTACAATGCAATTATTAGTAAGTTAATTTGATTGTTTAAAATAATATATAACTAATTTATATCTGTTCTTTCTCCCACCAGGGGGCGGTCTTCTGGCAACCTGGATGTGAACCCTGGATCTCACAGGAATAGAGGACTGGTATCTCTTGAACACCATTAGTACAATGCAAATTAATAGTTAGTCAATTCGATTGTTTAAAAATAAATATATATAGATAATTGATACTTTTTGTTTCTCCCACCAGAGAGCGGTCTTCTGGCAACCTGGATGTGTACCCAGGAACTCACAGGAATAGAGGACTGGTATCTCTTGAAGACCATTAGTACAATGCAAATATTAGTAAGTTAATTTCATTGTTTAAAATAATATATAACTAATTTATATTTGTTTTTCTCCCACCAGGGGGCGGTCTTCTGGCAACCTGGATGTGTACCCTGGATCTCACAGGAATAGAGGACTGGTATCTCTTGAAGACCATTAGTACAATGCAAATATTAGTAAGTTAATTTGATTGTTTAAAAAGATATCTATTTACATAATGTATCATCTTCTTTTTCCTCCCATCAGGGGGCGGTCTTCTGGCAACTAGGATGTGTACCCTGGAACTCACAGGAATAGAGGACTGGTATCTCTTGAACACCATTAGTACAATGCAAATTATTAGTTAGTCAATTTGATTGTTTAAAAAATAAGTATATATAGATAATTGATACTTTTTGTATTGTTTAAAATAATATATAACTAATTTATATCTGTTCTTTCTCCCACCAGGGGGCGGTCTTCTGGCAACCTGGATGTGTACCCTGGAACTCACAGTAATAGAGGACTGGTATCTTTTAAACACCATTAGTACAATGCACTTAGTTAGTCAATTCGATTGTTTAAAACAATATATAGCTAATTTATATTTTTTGTTTCTCCCTCCAGGGAGCGGTCTTCTGGCAACTACGATGTGTACTCTGGAACTCACAGTAATAGAGGACTGGTATCTCTTGAACACCATTAGTACAATGCAAATTATTAGTTAGTCAATTTGATTGTTTAAAAAATAAGTATATATAGATAATTGATACTTTTTGTATCTCCCACCAGGGAGCGGTCTTCTGGCAACCTGGATGTGTACCCAGGAACTCACAGGAATAGAGGACTGGTATCTCTTGAAGACCATTAGTACAATGCAAATATTAGTAAGTTAATTTGATTGTTTAAAATAATATATAACTAATTTATATCTGTTCTTTCTCCCACCAGGGGGCGGTCTTCTGGCAACTAGGATGTGTACCCTGGAACTCACAGTAATAGAGGACTGGTATCTCTTGAACACCATTAGTACAATGCAAATATTAGTTAGTCAATTTGATTGTTTAAAAAATAAGTATATATAGATAATTGATACTTTTTGTTTCTCCCACTAGGGGGCGGTCTTCTGGCAACTAGGATGTGTATTCTGGAACTCACAGGAATAGAGGACTCGTATCTTTTGAACACCATTAGTACAATGCAAATTATTAGTTAATTCATTCAATTGTTTAAAATAAATATATAACTTTTTTATATTTTTTGTTTCTCCCACTAGGGAGCGGTCTTCTGGCAACCTGGATGTGTACCCAGGAACTCACAGGAATAGAGGACGGGTATCTCTTGAAGACCATTAGTACAATGCAAATATTAGTAAGTTAATTTGATTGTTTAAAATAATATATAACTCATTTATATTTGTTTTTTCTCCCACCAGGGGGCGGTCTTCTGGCAACTAGGATGTGTATCCTGGAACTCACAGGAATAGAGGACTCGTATCTTTTGAACACCATTAGTACAATGCACTTAGTTAGTCAATTCGATTGTTTAAAATAATATAGCTAATTTATATCTCTTCTTTCTCCCACCAGGGGGCGGTCTTCTGGCAACCTGGATGTGAACCCTGGATCTCACAGGAATAGAGGACTGGTATCTCTTGAACACCATTAGTACAATGCAAATTATTAGTTAGTCAATTCGATTGTTTAAAATAATATATATCTAATTTATATCTCTTCTTTCTCCCACCAGGGGGCGGTCTTCTGGCAACTAGGATGTGTATCCTGGATCTCACAGGAATAGAGGACTGGTATCTCTTGAACACCTTTAGTACAATGCAAATTATTAGTTAGTCAATTTGATTGTTTAAAATAACAATTATTTAAATAATGTATTATCTTATTTTTCCTCCAATCAGGGGGCGGTCTTCTGACAACTACGATGTGTACTCTGGAACTCACAGTAATAGAGGACTGGTATCTTTTGAACACCATTAGTACAATGCAAATTATTAGTTAATTAATTCAATTGTTTAAAATAAATATATAACTCATTTATATTTTTTGTTTCTCCCACTAGGGGGCGGTCTTCTGGCAACTAGGATGTGTACCCTGGAACTCACAGGAATAGAGGACTGGTATCTTTTAAACACCATTAGTACAATGCACTTAGTTAGTCAATTCGATTGTTTAAAATAATATATAACTAATTCATATTTTTTGTTTCTCCCTCCAGGGACCGGTCTTCTGGCAACCTGGATGTTTACCCTGGAACTTACAGGAATAGAGGACTGGTATCTTTTGAAGACCATTAGTACAATGCAATTATTAGTAAGTTAATTTGATTGTTTAAAAAGATATCTATTTACATAATGTATCATCTTCTTTTTCTTCCCATCAGGGGGCGGTCTGGTAACTAGGATGTGTACCCTGGAACCCACAGGAATAGAGGACTGGTATCTTTTAAACACCATTAGTACAATGCACTTAGTTAGTCAATTCGATTGTTTAAAATAATATATAACTAATTTATATTTTTTGTTTCTCCCTCCAGGGACCGGTCTTCTGGCAACTAGGATGTGTACCCTGGAACTCACAGGAATAGAGGACTGGTATCTCTTGAACACCATTAGTACAATGCAAATTATTAGTTTGTCAATTTGATTGTTTAAAATAAATATATAACTCATTTATATTTTTTGTTTCTCCCACTAGAGCGGTCTTCTGGCAACCTGGATGTGTAGCCAGGAACTCACAGGAATAGAGGACTGATATCTCTTGAACACCATTAGTACAATGCAATTAGTTAGTCAATTCGATTGTTTAAAATAATATATAACTAATTTGTATCTGTTCTTTCTCCCACCAGGGGGCGGTCTTCTGGCAACCTGGATGTGTACCCTGGAACTCACAGTAATAGAGGACTGGTATCTTTTAAACACCATTAGTACAATGCAATTAGTTAGTCAATTCGATTGTTTAAAATAATATATAACTAATTTATATCTGTTCTTTCTCCCGCCAGGGGGTGGTCTTCTGGCAACCTGGATGTGTACCTTGGAACTCACATGAATAGAGGACTGGTATCTTTTGAAGACCATTAGTACAATGCAAATATTAGTAAGTTAATTTGATTGTTTAAAAAGATATCTATTTACATAATGTATCATCTTCTTTTTCCTCCCATCAGGGGGCGGTCTTCTGGCAACTAGGATGTTTACTCTGGAACTCACAGGAATAGAGGACTGGTATCTTTTGAACCATCAGTACAATGCAAATATTAGTTAGTCAATTTGATTGTTTAAAAAATAAGTATATATAGATAATTGATACTTTTTGTTTCTCCCACTAGGGAGCGGTCTTCTGGCAACCTGGATGTGTACCCTGGAACTCACAGGAATAGAGGACTATTATCTCTAGAAGACCATTAGTACAATGCAATTATTAATAAGTTAATTTGATTGTTTAAAATAATATATAACTAGTTTATATCTGTTCTTTCTCCCGCCAGGGGGTGGTCTTCTGGCAACCTGGATGTGTACCCTGGAACTCACAGGAATAGAGGACTGGTATCTTTTGAACACCATTAGTACAATGCAAATTATTAGTTTGTCAATTTGATTGTTTAAAATAAATATATAACTCATTAATATTTTTTGTTTCTCCCACTAGAGAGCGGTCTTCTGGCAACCTGGATGTGTACCCAGGAACTCACAGGAATAGAGGACTGGTATTTCTTGAAGACCATTAGTACAATGCAAATATTAGTAAGTTAATTTCATTGTTTAAAATAATGTATAACTAATTTATATTTGTTTTTTCTCCCACTAGGGAGTGGTCCTCTGGCAACCTGGATGTGTACCCTGGAACTCACAGGAATAGAGGACTATTATCTCTAGAAGACCATTAGTACAATGCAATTATTAATAAGTTAATTTGATTGTTTAAAATGATATATAACTAATTTATATCTGTTCTTTCTCACACCAGGGGGCGGTCTTCTGGCAACCTGGATGTGTACCCTGGAACTCACAGGAATAGAGGACTGGTATCTCTTGAACACCATTAGTACAATGCAAATATTAGTAAGTTAATTTGATTGTTTAAAAAGATATCTATTTACATAATGTATCATTTTCTTTTTCCTCCCACCAGGGGGTGGTCTTCTGGCAACTAGGATGTGTATTCTGGAACTCACAGGAATAGAGGACTGGTATCTTTTAAACACCATTAGTACAATGCACTTAGTTAGTCAATTCGATTGTTTAAAATAATATATAACTAATTTATATCTGTTCTTTCTCCCGCCAGGGGGTGGTCTTCTGGCAACCTGGATGTGTACCCTGGAAGTCACATGAATAGAGGACTGGTATCTTTTTAAGACCATTAGTACAATGCAAATATTAGTAAGTTAATTTGATTGTTTAAAAAGATATCTATTTACATAATGTATCATCTTCTTTTTCCTCCCATCAGGGGGCGGTCTTCTGGCAACTAGGATGTGTACCCTGGAACTCACAGGAATAGAGGACTGGTATCTTTTGAAGACCATTAGTACAATGCAAATATTAGTAAGTTAATTTGATTGTTTAAAATAAATATATAACTTTTTTATGTTTTGTTTCTCCCACTAGGGAGCGGTCTTCTGGCAACCTGGATGTACCCAGGAACTCACAGGAATAGAGGACTGGTATTTCTTGAAGACCATTAGTACAATGCAAATATTAGTAAGTTAATTTCATTGTTTAAAATAATGTATAACTAATTTATATCTGTTCTTTCTCACACCAGGGGGCGGTCTTCTGGCAACCTGGATGTGTACCCTGGAACTCACATGAATAGAGGACTGGTATCTTTTGAAGACCATTAGTACAATGCAAATATTAGTAAGTTAATTTGATTGTTTAAAAAGATATCTATTTACATAATGTATCATCTTCTTTTTGTTCCCATCAGGGGGCGGTCTGGTAACTAGGATGTGTACCCTGGAACTCACAGGAATAGAGGACTGGTATCGTTTGAACACCAATAGTACAATGCAAATTATTAGTTAATTAATTCAATTGTTTAAAATAAATATATAACTCATTTATATTTTTTGTTTCTCCCACTAGGGGGCGGTCTTCTGGCAACTAGGATGTGTATTCTGGAACTCACAGGAATAGAGGACTCGTATCTTTTGAACACCATTAGTACAATGCACTTAGTTAGTCAATTCGATTGTTTAAAATAATATATAGCTAATTTATATTTTTTGTTTCTTCCTCCAGGGAGCGGTCTTCTTGCAACTACGATGTGTACTCTGGAACTCACAGTAATAGAGGACTGGTATATCTTGAACACCATTAGTACAATGCAAATTATTAGTTAGTCAATTTGATTGTTTAAAAAATAAGTATATATAGATAATTGATACTTTTTGTTTCTCCCAACAGGGAGCGGTCTTCTGGCAACCTGGATGTGTACCCTGGAACTCACAGGAATAGAGGACTCGTATCTCTTAAAGACCATTAGTACAATGCAAATTATTAGTAAGTTAATTCGATTGTTTAAAATAATATATAACTAATTTATATCTGTTCTTTCTCCCACCAGGGGGCGGTCTTCTGGCAACCTGGATGTGTACCCTGGATCTCACAGGAATAGAGGACTGGTATCTCTTGAAGACCATTAGTACAATGCAAATATTAGTAAGTTAATTTGATTGTTTAAAAAGATATCTATTTACATAATGTATCATCTTCTTTTTCCTCCCACCAGGGGGCGGTCTTCTGGCAACTAGGATGTGTACCCTGGAACTCACAGGAATAGAGGACTGGTATCTTTTAAACACCATTAGTACAATGCACTTAGTTAGTCAATTCGATTGTTTAAAATAATATATAACTAATTTATATTTTTTGTTTCTCCCTCCAGGGACCGGTCTTCTGGCAACTAGGATGTGTACCCTGGAACTCACAGGAATAGAGGACTGGTATCTTTTGAACACCATTAGTACAATGCAAATTATTAGTTAGTCAATTCGATTGTTTAAAATAACAATTATTTAAATAATGTATTATCTTATTTTTCCTCCAATCAGGGGGCGGTCTTCTGGCAACTACGATGTGTACTCTGGAACTCACAGTAATAGAGGACTGGTATCTTTTGAACACCATTAGTACAATGCAAATTATTAGTTAATTAATTCAATTGTTTAAAATAAATACATAACTCATTTATATTTTTTGTTTCTCCCACTAGGGAGCGGTCTTCTGGCAACCTGGATGTGTACCCAGGAACTCACAGGAATATAGGACTGGTATCTTTTTAAGACCATTAGTACAATGCAAATATTAGTAAGTTAATTTGATTGTTTAAAAAGATATCTATTTACATAATGTATCATCTTCTTTTTCTTCCCATCAGGGGGCGGTCTGGTAACTAGGATGTGTACCCTGGAACCCACAGGAATAGAGGACTGGTATCTTTTAAACACCATTAGTACAATGCACTTAGTTAGTCAATTCGATTGTTTAAAATAATATATAACTAATTTATATTTTTTGTTTCTCCCTCCAGGGACCGGTCTTCTGGCAACTAGGATGTGTACCCTGGAACTCACAGGAATAGAGGACTGGTATCTCTTGAACACCATTAGTACAATGCAAATTATTAGTTAGTCAATTTGATAGTTTAAAATAAATATATAACTCATTTATATTTTTTGTTTCTCCCACTAGGGAGCGGTCTTCTGGCAACCTGGATGTGTACCCTGGAACTCACAGGAATAGAGGACTATTATTTCTAGAAGACCATTAGTACAATGCAATTATTAGTAAGTTAATTTGATTGTTTAAAATAATATATAACTAATTTATATCTGTTCTTTCTCCCACCAGGGGGCGGTCTTCTGGCAACCTGGATGTGAACCCTGGATCTCACAGGAATAGAGGACTGGTATCTCTTGAACACCATTAGTACAATGCAAATTAATAGTTAGTCAATTCGATTGTTTAAAAATAAATATATATAGATAATTGATACTTTTTGTTTCTCCCACCAGAGAGCGGTCTTCTGGCAACCTGGATGTGTACCCAGGAACTCACAGGAATAGAGGACTGGTATCTCTTGAAGACCATTAGTACAATGCAAATATTAGTAAGTTAATTTCATTGTTTAAAATAATATATAACTAATTTATATTTGTTTTTTCTCCCACCAGGGGGCGGTCTTCTGGCAACCTGGATGTGTACCCTGGATCTCACAGGAATAGAGGACTGGTATCTCTTGAAGACCATTAGTACAATGCAAATATTAGTAAGTTAATTTGATTGTTTAAAAAGATATCTATTTACATAATGTATCATCTTCTTTTTCCTCCCATCAGGGGGCGGTCTTCTGGCAACTAGGATGTGTACCCTGGAACTCACAGTAATAGAGGACTGGTATCTCTTGAACACCATTAGTACAATGCAAATTATTAGTTAGTCAATTTGATTGTTTAAAAATAAATATATATAGATAATTGATACTTTTTGTATTGTTTAAAATAATATATAACTAATTTATATCTGTTCTTTCCACCAGGGGGCGGTCTTCTGGCAACCTGGATGTGTACCCTGGAACTCACAGTAATAGAGGACTGGTATCTTTTAAACACCATTAGTACAATGCACTTAGTTAGTCAATTCGATTGTTTAAAACAATATATAGCTAATTTATATTTTTTGTTTCTCCCTCCAGGGAGCGGTCTTCTGGCAACTACGATGTGTACTCTGGAACTCACAGTAATAGAGGACTGGTATCTCTTGAACACCATTAGTACAATGCAAATTATTAGTTAGTCAATTTGATTGTTTAAAAAATAAGTATATATAGATAATTGATACTTTTTGTATCTCCCACCAGGGAGCGGTCTTCTGGCAACCTGGATGTGTACCCAGGAACTCACAGGAATAGAGGACTGGTATCTCTTGAAGACCATTAGTACAATGCAAATATTAGTAAGTTAATTTGATTGTTTAAAATAATATATAACTAATTTATATCTGTTCTTTCTCCCACCAGGGGGCGGTCTTCTGGCAACTAGGATGTGTACCCTGGAACTCACAGTAATAGAGGACTGGTATCTCTTGAACACCATTAGTACAATGCAAGTTATTAGTTAGTCAATTTGATTGTTTAAAAAATAAGTATATATAGATAATTGATACTTTTTGTTTCTCCCACCAGGGAGCGGTCTTCTGGCAACCTGGATGTGTACCCAGGAACTCACAGGAATAGAGGACTGGTATCTCTTGAAGACCATTAGTACAATGCAAATATTAGTAAGTTAATTTGATTGTTTAAAATAATATATAACTAATTTATATTTGTTTTTTCTCCCACCAGGGGGCGGTCTTCTGGCAACTAGGATGTGTATCCTGGAACTCACAGGAATAGAGGACTCGTATCTTTTGAACACCATTAGTACAATGCAAATTATTAGTTAATTTATTCAATTGTTTAAAATAAATATATAACTTTTTTATATTTTTTGTTTCTCCCACTAGGGAGCGGTCTTCTGGCAACCTGGATGTGTACCCAGGAACTCACAGGAATAGAGGACGGGTATCTCTTGAAGACCATTAGTACAATGCAAATATTAGTAAGTTAATTTGATTGTTTAAAATAATATATAACTCATTTATATTTGTTTTTTCTCCCACCAGGGGGCGGTCTTCTGGCAACTAGGATGTGTATCCTGGAACTCACAGGAATAGAGGACTCGTATCTTTTGAACACCATTAGTACAATGCACTTAGTTAGTCAATTCGATTGTTTAAAATAATATAGCTAATTTATATCTCTTCTTTCTCCCACCAGGGGGCGGTCTTCTGGCAACCTGGATGTGAACCCTGGATCTCACAGGAATAGAGGACTGGTATCTCTTGAACACCATTAGTACAATGCAAATTATTAGTTAGTCAATTCGATTGTTTAAAATAATATATATCTAATTTATATCTCTTCTCTTCTTTTCTCCACCAGGGGGCGGTCTTCTGGCAACTAGGATGTGTATCCTGGATCTCACAGGAATAGAGGACTGGTATCTCTTGAACACCTTTAGTACAATGCAAATTATTAGTTAGTCAATTTGATTGTTTAAAATAACAATTATTTAAATAATGTATTATCTTATTTTTCCTCCAATCAGGGGGCGGTCTTCTGACAACTACGATGTGTACTCTGGAACTCACAGTAATAGAGGACTGGTATCTTTTGAACACCATTAGTACAATGCAAATTATTAGTTAATTAATTCAATTGTTTAAAATAAATATATAACTCATTTATATTTTTTGTTTCTCCCACTAGGGGGCGGTCTTCTGGCAACTAGGATGTGTACCCTGGAATTCACAGGAATAGAGGACTGGTATCTTTTAAACACCATTAGTACAATGCACTTAGTTAGTCAATTCGATTGTTTAAAATAATATATAACTAATTCATATTTTTTGTTTCTCCCTCCAGGGACCGGTCTTCTGGCAACCTGGATGTTTACCCTGGAACTTACAGGAATAGAGGACTGGTATCTTTTGAAGACCATTAGTACAATGCAATTATTAGTAAGTTAATTTGATTGTTTAAAAAGATATCTATTTACATAATGTATCATCTTCTTTTTCTTCCCATCAGGGGGCGGTCTGGTAACTAGGACCTGTACCCTGGAACCCACAGGAATAGAGGACTGGTATCTTTTAAACACCATTAGTACAATGCACTTAGTTAGTCAATTCGATTGTTTAAAATAATATATAACTAATTTATATTTTTTGTTTCTCCCTCCAGGGACCGGTCTTCTGGCAACTAGGATGTGTACCCTGGAACTCACAGGAATAGAGGACTGGTATCTCTTGAACACCATTAGTACAATGCAAATTATTAGTTTGTCAATTTGATTGTTTAAAATAAATATATAACTCATTTATATTTTTTGTTTCTCCCACTAGAGCGGTCTTCTGGCAACCTGGATGTGTAGCCAGGAACTCACAGGAATAGAGGACTGGTATCTCTTGAAGACCATTAGTACAATGCAAATATTAGTAAGTTAATTTGATTGTTTAAAATAATATATAACTAATTCATACTTATTTTTTCTCCCACCAGGGGGCGGTCTTCTGGCAACTAGGATGTGTATCCTGGAACTCACAGGAATAGAGGACTGGTATTTCTTGAAGACCATTAGTACATTGCAAATATTAGTAAGTTAATTTCATTGTTTAAAATAATATACAACTAATTTATATTTGTTTTTTCTCCCACTAGGGAGCGGTCCTCTGGCAACCTGGATGTGTACCCTGGAACTCACAGGAATAGAGGACTATTATCTCTAGAAGACCATTAGTAAAATGCAATTATTAGTTAATTAATTCAATTGTTTAAAATAAATATATAACTCATTTATATTTTTTGTTTCTCCCACTAGGGGGCGGTCTTCTGGCAACTAGGATGTGTATTCTGGAACTCACAGGAATAGAGGACTCGTATCTTTTGAACACCATTAGTACAATGCACTTAGTTAGTCAATTCGATTGTTTAAAATAATATATAGCTAATTTATATTTTTTGTTTCTCCCTCCAGGGAGCGGTCTTCTGGCAACTACGATGTGTACTCTGGAACTCACAGTAATAGAGGACTGGTATCTCTTGAACACCATTAGTACAATGCAAATTAATAGTTAGTCAATTCGATTGTTTAAAAATAAATATATATAGATAATTGATACTTTTTGTTTCTCCCACCAGAGAGCGGTCTTCTGGCAACCTGGATGTGTACCCAGGAACTCACAGGAATAGAGGACTGGTATCTCTTGAAGACCATTAGTACAATGCAAATATTAGTAAGTTAATTTCATTGTTTAAAATAATATATAACTAATTTATATTTGTTTTTCTCCCACCAGGGGGCGGTCTTCTGGCAACCTGGATGTGTACCCTGGATCTCACAGGAATAGAGGACTGGTATCTCTTGAAGACCATTAGTACAATGCAAATATTAGTAAGTTAATTTGATTGTTTAAAAAGATATCTATTTACATAATGTATCATCTTCTTTTTCCTCCCATCAGGGGGCGGTCTTCTGGCAACTAGGATGTGTACCCTGGAACTCACAGGAATAGAGGACTGGTATCTCTTGAACACCATTAGTACAATGCAAATTATTAGTTAGTCAATTTGATTGTTTAAAAAATAAGTATATATAGATAATTGATACTTTTTGTATTGTTTAAAATAATATATAACTAATTTATATCTGTTCTTTCTCCCACCAGGGGGCGGTCTTCTGGCAACCTGGATGTGTACCCTGGAACTCACAGTAATAGAGGACTGGTATCTTTTAAACACCATTAGTACAATGCACTTAGTTAGTCAATTCGATTGTTTAAAACAATATATAGCTAATTTATATTTTTGTTTTCTCCCACCAGGAGCGGTCTTCTGGCAACTACGATGTGTACTCTGGAACTCACAGTAATAGAGGACTGGTATCTCTTGAACACCATTAGTACAATGCAAATTATTAGTTAGTCAATTTGATTGTTTAAAAATAAGTATATATAGATAATTGATACTTTTTGTATCTCCCACCAGGGAGCGGTCTTCTGGCAACCTGGATGTGTACCCAGGAACTCACAGGAATAGAGGACTGGTATCTCTTGAAGACCATTAGTACAATGCAAATATTAGTAAGTTAATTTGATTGTTTAAAATAATATATAACTAATTTATATCTGTTCTTTCTCCCACCAGGGGGCGGTCTTCTGGCAACTAGGATGTGTACCCTGGAACTCACAGTAATAGAGGACTGGTATCTCTTGAACACCATTAGTACAATGCAAGTTATTAGTTAGTCAATTTGATTGTTTAAAAAATAAGTATATATAGATAATTGATACTTTTTGTTTCTCCCACCAGGGAGCGGTCTTCTGGCAACCTGGATGTGTACCCAGGAACTCACAGGAATAGAGGACTGGTATCTCTTGAAGACCATTAGTACAATGCAAATATTAGTAAGTTAATTTGATTGTTTAAAATAATATATAACTAATTTATATTTGTTTTTCCCCCCAGGGGGCGGTCTTCTGGCAACTAGGATGTGTATCCTGGAACTCACAGGAATAGAGGACTCGTATCTTTTGAACACCATTAGTACAATGCAAATTATTAGTTAATTAATTCAATTGTTTAAAATAAATATATAACTTTTTTATATTTTTTGTTTCTCCCCACTAGGGAGCGGTCTTCTGGCAACCTGGATGTGTACCCAGGAACTCACAGGAATAGAGGACGGGTATCTCTTGAAGACCATTAGTACAATGCAAATATTAGTAAGTTAATTTGATTGTTTAAAATAATATATAACTCATTTATATTTGTTTTTTCTCCCACCAGGGGGCGGTCTTCTGGCAACTAGGATGTGTATCCTGGAACTCACAGGAATAGAGGACTCGTATCTTTTGAACACCATTAGTACAATGCACTTAGTTAGTCAATTCGATTGTTTAAAATAATATAGCTAATTTATATCTCTTTCTCCCACCAGGGGGCGGTCTTCTGGCAACCTGGATGTGAACCCTGGATCTCACAGGAATAGAGGACTGGTATCTCTTGAACACCATTAGTACAATGCAAATTATTAGTTAGTCAATTCGATTGTTTAAAATAATATATATCTAATTTATATCTCTTCTTTCTCCCACCAGGGGGCGGTCTTCTGGCAACTAGGATGTGTATCCTGGATCTCACAGGAATAGAGGACTGGTATCTCTTGAACACCTTTAGTACAATGCAAATTATTAGTTAGTCAATTTGATTGTTTAAAATAACAATTATTTAAATAATGTATTATCTTATTTTTCCTCCAATCAGGGGGCGGTCTTCTGACAACTACGATGTGTACTCTGGAACTCACAGTAATAGAGGACTGGTATCTTTTGAACACCATTAGTACAATGCACTTAGTTAGTCAATTCGATTGTTTAAAATAATATATAACTAATTTATATTTTTTGTTTCTCCCTCCAGGGACCGGTCTTCTGGCAACTAGGATGTGTACCCTGGAACTCACAGGAATAGAGGACTGGTATCTCTTGAACACCATTAGTACAATGCAAATTATTAGTTTGTCAATTTGATTGTTTAAAATAAATATATAACTCATTTATATTTTTTGTTTCTCCCACTAGAGCGGTCTTCTGGCAACCTGGATGTGTAGCCAGGAACTCACAGGAATAGAGGACTGGTATCTCTTGAAGACCATTAGTACAATGCAAATATTAGTAAGTTAATTTGATTGTTTAAAATAATATATAACTAATTCATACTTATTTTTTCTCCCACCAGGGGGCGGTCTTCTGGCAACTAGGATGTGTATCCTGGAACTCACAGGAATAGAGGACTGGTATTTCTTGAAGACCATTAGTACATTGCAAATATTAGTAAGTTAATTTCATTGTTTAAAATAATATACAACTAATTTATATTTGTTTTTTCTCCCACTAGGGAGCGGTCCTCTGGCAACCTGGATGTGTACCCTGGAACTCACAGGAATAGAGGACTATTATCTCTAGAAGACCATTAGTAAAATGCAATTATTAGTTAATTAATTCAATTGTTTAAAATAAATATATAACTCATTTATATTTTTTGTTTCTCCCACTAGGGGGCGGTCTTCTGGCAACTAGGATGTGTATTCTGGAACTCACAGGAATAGAGGACTCGTATCTTTTGAACACCATTAGTACAATGCACTTAGTTAGTCAATTCGATTGTTTAAAATAATATATAGCTAATTTATATTTTTTGTTTCTCCCTCCAGGGAGCGGTCTTCTGGCAACTACGATGTGTACTCTGGAACTCACAGTAATAGAGGACTGGTATCTCTTGAACACCATTAGTACAATGCAAATTATTAGTTAGTCAATTTGATTGTTTAAAAAATAAGTATATATAGATAATTGATACTTTTTGTTTCTCCCACCAGGGAGCGGTCTTCTGGCAACCTGGATGTGTACCCTGGAATTCACAGGAATAGAGGACTGGTATCTCTTGAACACCATTAGTACAATGCAAATATTAGTAAGTTAATTTGATTGTTTAAAAAGATATCTATTTACATAATGTATCATCTTCTTTTTCCTCCCACCAGGTGGCGGTCTTCTGGCAACTAGGATGTGTACCCTGGAACTCACAGGAATAGAGGACTGATATCTCTTGAACACCATTAGTACAATGCAATTAGTTAGTCAATTCGATTGTTTAAAATAATATATAACTAATTTATATCTGTTCTTTCTCCCACCAGGGGGCGGTCTTCTGGCAACCTGGATGTGTACCCTGGAACTCACAGTAATAGAGGACTGGTATCTTTTAAACACCATTAGTACAATGCAATTAGTTAGTCAATTCGATTGTTTAAAATAATATATAACTAATTTATATCTGTTCTTTCTCCCGCCAGGGGGTGGTCTTCTGGCAACCTGGATGTGTACCTTGGAACTCACATGAATAGAGGACTGGTATCTTTTGAAGACCATTAGTACAATGCAAATATTAGTAAGTTAATTTGATTGTTTAAAAAGATATCTATTTACATAATGTATCATCTTCTTTTTCCTCCCATCAGGGGGCGGTCTTCTGGCAACTAGGATGTTTACTCTGGAACTCACAGGAATAGAGGACTGGTATCTTTTGAACCATCAGTACAATGCAAATATTAGTTAGTCAATTTGATTGTTTAAAAAATAAGTATATATAGATAATTGATACTTTTTGTTTCTCCCACTAGGGAGCGGTCTTCTGGCAACCTGGATGTGTACCCTGGAACTCACAGGAATAGAGGACTATTATCTCTAGAAGACCATTAGTACAATGCAATTATTAATAAGTTAATTTGATTGTTTAAAATAATATATAACTAGTTTATATCTGTTCTTTCTTTCTCCGCCAGAAGTGGTCTTCTGGCAACCTGGATGTGTACCCTGGAACTCACAGGAATAGAGGACTGGTATCTTTTGAACACCATTAGTACAATGCAAATTATTAGTTTGTCAATTTGATTGTTTAAAATAAATATATAACTCATTAATATTTTTTGTTTCTCCCACTAGAGAGCGGTCTTCTGGCAACCTGGATGTGTACCCAGGAACTCACAGGAATAGAGGACTGGTATTTCTTGAAGACCATTAGTACAATGCAAATATTAGTAAGTTAATTTCATTGTTTAAAATAATGTATAACTAATTTATATTTGTTTTTTCTCCCACTAGGGAGTGGTCCTCTGGCAACCTGGATGTGTACCCTGGAACTCACAGGAATAGAGGACTATTATCTCTAGAAGACCATTAGTACAATGCAATTATTAATAAGTTAATTTGATTGTTTAAAATGATATATAACTAATTTATATCTGTTCTTTCTCACACCAGGGGGCGGTCTTCTGGCAACCTGGATGTGTACCCTGGAACTCACAGGAATAGAGGACTGGTATCTCTTGAACACCATTAGTACAATGCAAATATTAGTAAGTTAATTTGATTGTTTAAAAAGATATCTATTTACATAATGTATCATTTTCTTTTTCCTCCCACCAGGGGGCGGTCTTCTGGCAACTAGGATGTGTATTCTGGAACTCACAGGAATAGAGGACTGGTATCTTTTGAACACCATTAGTACAATGCACTCAGTTAGTCAATTCGATTGTTTAAAATAATATATAGCTAATTTATATTTTTTGTTTCTCCCTCCAGGGAGCGGTCTTCTGGCAACTACGATGTGTACTCTGGAACTCAAAGTAATAGAGGACTGGTATCTCTTGAACACCATTAGTACAATGCAAATTATTAGTTAGTCAATTTGATTGTTTAAAAAATAAGTATATATAGATAATTGATACTTTTTGTTTCTCCCACTAGGGAGCGGTCTTCTGGCAACCTGGATGTGTACCCAGGAACTCACAGGAATATAGGACTGGTATCTCTTGAAGACCATTAGTACAATGCAAATATTAGTAAGTTAATTTGATTGTTTAAAATAATATATAACTCATTTATATTTTTTGTTTCTCCCACTAGGGGGCGGTCTTCTGGCAACTAGGATGTGTATTCTGGAACTCACAGGAATAGAGGACTCGTATCTTTTGAACACCATTAGTACAATGCACTTAGTTAGTCAATTCGATTGTTTAAAATAATATATAGCTAATTTATATTTTTTGTTTCTCCCTCCAGGGAGCGGTCTTCTGGCAACTACGATGTGTACTCTGGAACTCACAGTAATAGAGGACTGGTATCTCTTGAACACCATTAGTACAATGCAAATTATTAGTTAGTCAATTTGATTGTTTAAAAAATAAGTATATATAGATAATTGATACTTTTTGTTTCTCCCACCAGGGAGCGGTCTTCTGGCAACCTGGATGTGTACCCTGGAACTCACAGGAATAGAGGACCGTTATCTCTTGAAGACCATTAGTACAATGCAAATATTAGTAAGTTAATTTGATTGTTTAAAAAGATATCTATTTACATAATGTATCATCTTCTTTTTCCTTCCACTAGGGGGCGGTCTTCTGGCAACTAGGATGTGTATTCTGGAACTCACAGGAATAGAGGACTGGTATCTTTTAAACACCATTAGTACAATGCACTTAGTTAGTCAATTTGATTGTTTAAAATAATATATAACTAATTTATATCTGTTCTTTCTCCCGCCAGGGGGTGGTCTTCTGGCAACCTGGATGTGTACCCTGGAAGTCACATGAATAGAGGACTGGTATCTTTTTAAGACCATTAGTACAATGCAAATATTAGTAAGTTAATTTGATTGTTTAAAAAGATATCTATTTACATAATGTATCATCTTCTTTTTCCTCCCATCAGGGGGCGGTCTTCTGGCAACTAGGATGTGTACCCTGGAACTCACATGAATAGAGGACTGGTATCTTTTGAAGACCATTAGTACAATGCAAATATTAGTAAGTTAATTTGATTGTTTAAAATAAATATATAACTTTTTTATATGTTTTGTTTCTCCCACTAGGGAGCGGTCTTCTGGCAACCTGGATGTGTACCCAGGAACTCACAGGAATAGAGGACTGGTATTTCTTGAAGACCATTAGTACAATGCAAATATTAGTAAGTTAATTTCATTGTTTAAAATAATGTATAACTAATTTATATCTGTTCTTTCTCACACCAGGGGGCGGTCTTCTGGCAACCTGGATGTGTACCCTGGAACTCACATGAATAGAGGACTGGTATCTTTTGAAGACCATTAGTACAATGCAAATATTAGTAAGTTAATTTGATTGTTTAAAAAGATATCTATTTACATAATGTATCATCTTCTTTTTGTTCCCATCAGGGGGCGGTCTGGTAACTAGGATGTGTACCCTGGAACTCACAGGAATAGAGGACTGGTATCGTTTGAACACCAATAGTACAATGCAAATTATTAGTTAATTAATTCAATTGTTTAAAATAAATATATAACTCATTTATATTTTTTGTTTCTCCCACTAGGGGGCGGTCTTCTGGCAACTAGGATGTGTATTCTCTGGAACTCACAGGAATAGAGGACTCGTATCTTTTGGACACCATTAGTACAATGGACTTAGTTAGTCAATTCGATTGTTTAAAATAATATATAGCTAATTTATATTTTTTTTCTTCCTCTCCAGGAGCGGTCTTCTTGCAACTACGATGTGTACTCTGGAACTCACAGTAATAGAGGACTGGTATATCTTGAACACCATTAGTACAATGCAAATTATTAGTTAGTCAATTTGATTGTTTAAAAAATAAGTATATATAGATAATTGATACTTTTTGTTTCTCCCAACAGGGAGCGGTCTTCTGGCAACCTGGATGTGTACCCTGGAACTCACAGGAATAGAGGACTCGTATCTCTTAAAGACCATTAGTACAATGCAAATTATTAGTAAGTTAATTTGATTGTTTAAAATAATATATAACTAATTTATATCTGTTCTTTCTCCCACCAGGGGGCGGTCTTCTGGCAACCTGGATGTGTACCCTGGATCTCACAGGAATAGAGGACTGGTATCTCTTGAAGACCATTAGTACAATGCAAATATTAGTAAGTTAATTTGATTGTTTAAAAAGATATCTATTTACATAATGTATCATCTTCTTTTTCCTCCCACCAGGGGGCGGTCTTCTGGCAACTAGGATGTGTACCCTGGAACTCACAGGAATAGAGGACTGGTATCTTTTAAACACCATTAGTACAATGCACTTAGTTAGTCAATTCGATTGTTTAAAATAATATATAACTAATTTATATTTTTTGTTTCTCCCTCCAGGGACCGGTCTTCTGGCAACTAGGATGTGTACCCTGGAACTCACAGGAATAGAGGACTGGTATCTC
>JAYMGU010000025.1:911050-926745 GCA_036178185.1 Liparis tanakae
TGGTGGATGCCACCGCGCCCTGGAGGACCTCACGCTCATTGCCCCCATTCTTCCAGTTGTACCTAGAGTTGATTCAGGATTAACACCTTGAAGACGTAACTGTGTTACAGTAGACATCTTAGTTGAGTGTGATACTCACCACTGGGTGAGCGTGCTCTGGTTGACCTGGAATAGCTGGAACTTCCCCTTCAGGGCCAGGCTGGCCAGCACGCTGTCTCTGACGACGGAGTAACTCCTGAGTATCCAGCGGCTGATCCGAGCCCCCGCCAGAGAGCAGCTCTTCGGATGGAGCCGGCACAGCTGGATGAAGACGGCCTCCACCAGCCTGCTGGCGTCGGGCCTCGTGGAGGGCCCGCTGCCCTCACTGTGGAAACACCTGCAGAGAAACAGGAAGTCAGAGGAGGAGACCCTGAACTCAGATTCACTTTACAAGCAGACCCAAATATCGCTTACCTTTTCAGGCTCTCCACACCCAGAGTGGAGTCGTTGGCTGCGTGGGCAGACTTGGCCTTTTTGAACCTGCCCTTTGTGAGCGTGGCCCTGAAACGCTCGGGGTAGTTCACCGGGGCCTTGTCTCCCACTGGGAGTTGCTCCCACAAGGCCAAGAGCTGCCCCTCCCGTACCACCGTGAGCCGACCCGCCACAGCCACGCCCACCAGACACCGGGCCAGGTTCACCACATGCTGGTACCCCGGTAAGCCAGCTGGGCCAACGCACTCCTACAGAGGGCAGGAAGACCATTCATCGTGAGGCTTTGAGAACGGAGGGGAAGGACAACGGTCAAAGGATCACGTACCTGCTCCGCGGCGGCGACTTGGAGGTCGACTTGGAGGTCGACTTTGAGGTCGGGGCTGTGAGGCGGCTGTCAGGGAATACTCGTCAGGAGACGTGTATTCCTGGAAACCCTCATCAACCCCTTCCTCCTCCACCTCCACCTCCACCTCCTCCTCCACCTCCTCCTCCACCTCCTCCTCATCTGGGACGTCGGGGTCCTCCGGAATCTCCTGCAGCGCCCGGCTGGTCTGGGAGTACAGGTATTTGACCCCGATCAACTCTCCTGTGGCAGGACAGAAAAGAATATTAAGAACACAGTCAATGTCCCGAGCACCTCCTCGAGCTCCTCCCTCAGAGGGTACCTGTGTAGTCCATCGTCCGGGTGTAGGTGTGGAGCAGCCTCATCCCGGCCAGGCGTTGGGACAGCTCGTTTACGCAGTTTACGAGCTCACTGCTGTAGCTGCGCTGCTGCGGCGGCTGCTGCTGCTGCTGCTGCTGCTGCTGCTGCTGGACACTCCGATCCACCGCGGCCCGCATGCGGTCCTCGTTCCACCGCGTCAGGCCCTCCAGCAGGTAAATCTGGAAGTGCATGGCGTTGGCACTGGTTCCTGTAACGTGACAGAAGAGTGAGGTGAGAAGAGACTCTCAGAACAGTAACGTGTGAGGCTGCAGACACTCACCAGGGATGAACCTGTTGAGGTGGAGGTGGAACGACTCCAGGGAGGTGGAGCCGCGGGCGCAGCGGTACAGCGGCAGCCTGACTCCGCCCCGGGTCAGCCAGCCGGTCCTGGTATACAGCTGCAGCCCCGGGGGGTCCTGGAGGCACGCCATGTGGCGGCGCTGGGTGCTCCAGATGCCCTTCACCCTCTCCGGGTCCAGCAGCAGGATGCCCATGGTGTCCTTGGCCGCCTTGAAGTGGTCCAGGGCCTCCTCGATGAGACGCCCGGTCTCATGCGCCCCGCGTGTGCGGCGGCGACAGTGCCGAGCCATCTCCTTGAGCGAGACGGCCCTCCAGCTGCCGGCCCGCTCGGCCTCCTTGGCTCTCTTCAGCAGGGCCACGTCCTCCGTGTCCCACACGAAGAGACAGACGGACAGGCGGCGCATGAAGTGGGCGTAGAGGGGGTGGCTCTCAGTGGTGACCATTGCTGCCAGCCTCCTGACAAAGTGCCAGCTGTCCAGCCGGACCAGGAGCTGGGTCCACTCTGGGAACAGAGCGGCTGCTGCTGACCCCCCGGTGATGGCGCAGCAGTCCCTGTCCACATAGAGGACCACAGGCTTCTCCCCGGCCTGCTGGTACCGCCTGACCAGCCCAGCGGTCATGTCCTTCAGCCCGTAGCCCTCGGCGGCAGTGAGGACCGACATGAGCACCTGGCCGTGCTCGTTGCCCACGTTGGTCATCCACTGCGCCGTCCCTGCAGCGAGGCCCGACAGCTTCCTGGTGATCTACACAAGCAGAAGGACTCGGGTGAGAATCCGGTCAAGATGCTCTCATTGTGAATGACTCGAGTTAAAATTCTACCTTCTTAGTGGAGTCCATCTTTATGATGGAGCCAAAGATGGAGGTCACCTTGGCCCTCATCTCCCCCAGACGAGAGAAGCTGTCGGCGACGAGGCCGAGAGCACCCACCTGCTGCTGGGGGCCGGCTCCATCTCTGGGATGGCTAGAGGAGGCGGAACGGTCACTCCCGCATCGCAAACGTTCTCCATAAATGGAGAAGTAGGCGATGACCCGTTTGCACCAGGCGGCCGTGTGCTGCTCCACCAGGTAGGAGCGCAGACTGCTGGCACTGTTGCCCAGCGTCCGGCCGCTCATCTGCGTGACGACCCGCTTGTCACACGACAGCCTGCAGAGACAACGAGACGTTTAGAAAACCACAGAACTGATCATGGAAGATAACAAGTAAACCGCCTCAGCTCCTCAGAGAGAAGATCTAAGCAGCTCCTGCTGGGGGAGATGCCATGTGACCTTGATCAAAGGAGCACCGAGTGAACCTTGTTCCTTTGTTCTGAGCTTTGAGAGGTGTGAAGGGGCCATCGGGCTATCAGGCTCCTCACTTCCCCTCCTCCCTCCTCACTTCCCCATCTCACTTCCCCTCCCCTCTCTCCCTCCTCCCCTCTCCCAGAGTTCAAAGTCCCCTTAGAGATTGAAGTCTTTGATGTACCTGTATCTGAGCACTGCTGGGAATTGACTCCTGTACCCCATGTCCAGCTGGGCCATGATACTCATGGACCAGGACGCCAACTTCTTCCCACAGCGGCGGCACTCCAGGTACTCTGTACCCATGAAGTACCAGCCGTCTCTGTCCAGGACCTTGCGGACGGTCTTGTACAGACCACAGCCGGTCATCCTATGGGTGCAGATGGGGCAGTTGATGGGGCACTGCCACATCCTGTAGGGAACCCAGAGGAAGATTGGCCGCTGGAAGAAGGCGTCGAGCGACGCCGGAGGCTGGTGGTACATCCGGCGAGGCCCTGGAGGGTGGTACCAGGTGTGCAGCTCCGCCTTCAGCACGGGCTTCCCAACACTGTCCCTGGTGAACAGAGCCTGGCTGACCCAGCTGTGCTGCACCCTGGGAAGAGTCCTCTTCCAGGTGTCTGGGAGCAGAACCTGTACCACACACACACACACATGTAGAAACCACGTTAACAAACAGCATCACAACTTCCAACATGCGTTTGGATTCTATCAGAGGACTGACATCCGCTGGGAGACAGGCAGCAGGTAGACTGCTCTGGGCCGGAGCAGGTGGAGCAGGTGGAGCAGGTGGAGCTACGTCATAATGATAAAAAGGAAAACTAATTTAATGATTTGTCTGTTTTAAATGCAATAACGAAGACAGTAAACTGGATTGCGGGGTCTTCACCTGAAGCAGCTGAAAGCTCGTAGAGAGCAGCTGCCTCCATCAGCTCTGCGTCATCCTCTGAGGAGGAATCAGTAACAGAGAATCCTCAGAACTCATCCGGACCACGACACCCACAGAGCAGCGCTGGTCCACTATTACGTACCTCCGAGAACGCTACTCAGCCCAGAGGAAGAGGAGGAGGCCATGGGGGAGGGTGCTGAGGAGGTGGAGGGTGCTGAGGAGGGTGCTGAGGAGGGTGCTGAGGAGGGTGCTGAGGAGGATGCTGAGGAGGGTGCTGAGGAGGGTGCTGAGGAGGGTGCTGAGGAGGTATGTGCTGGAGCAGAAGGTGAAGGGCCTATCTTCTTCCTGTTCGACTCCAGGACATACCTCTTCAGGTAGTCCATGCTGGAGCCCACAGACTTGACGTGGGCCTTCCTGAGCCACATCCTGTAGCTGGAGGGAGGAAGCCTCGTTACACGACCACAGGTAACGCATCACAGTGACGTTGATCACGACTCGCTCGGTGACTCACCTCTGCACCTCAGCATCCGAGGACTCATAGAAGGCCCGGTAGGTGAGTCCGGCGTGGTCGCCGAATCCCACCAACCGGCCATCCAGAGCTCCCTCGGTGGAGCCTTCCACCGCCCTCCTCTGGCTGACCGCCGTGTTCACCTCGGGGAACAGCCTGGCGTACCGCCACAGAGCGTCCTTATTTAACATAAGGGCCCCGGTGCTGCTGTCCCCCGCCTTGCGCGCCTTCGCGTGGTCAGCCACGATCATCACCAGGTAGCCGATGTCGTGGCTGGCCAGCCAGTGGAAGGTCTGCCCCCTGTACTTCCCAAGCTGCATCTCATAACGGCTGAGAAGCAGCTTGTTGTCGGTGCAGTCCCCTCCACCGGCGCGCCCGGTCCCGGGCGTCCTGCGTGACGGCAGGCAGATTTTTTGGCCTCCCAAGAGGACGGACTCCCTCCTGCTGACGGCAGAAAGCCTCTGCCTCAGGAGAGGGTCTCAGCATCAGCTGGTTGGAGTCCGTCCACCGGAAGGCTGGGGCATAATCCATCTGCTCATGGAGAAGAGACGGGAGGAAGACCCAATGAGAACAGTGGTTACGCAGCAGTAATAAAACTATAATCATCACAACACATCATGTAAAATAACTGTTTTTAATTTTATTTGTCACTCATTAATGCAGTAATTATACAGTACAACACGGCGTTAATGCACATTGTAGTGCGTTAAATGTATTATTAAAGGCAGTAATTATACAGTACAACACGGCGTTAATGCACATTGTAGTGCGTTAAATGTATTATTAAAGGCAGTAATTATACAGTACAACACGGCGTTAATGCACATTGTAGTGCGTTAAATGTATTATTAAAGGCAGTAATTATACAGTACAACACGGCGTTAATGCACATTGTAGTGCGTTAAATGTATTATTAAAGGCAGTAATTATACAGTACAACACGGTGTTAATGCACATTGTAGTGCGTTAAATGTATTATTAAAGGCAGTAATTATACAGTACAACACGGCGTTAATGCACATTGTAGTGCGTTAACTTTATTATTAATGCAGTAATTATACAGTACCACACGGCGTTAATGCACATTGTAGTGCGTTAACTTTATTATTAATGCAGTAATTATACAGTACCACACGGCGTTAATGCACATTGTAGTCCGTTAACTTTATTATTAATGCATTAATTATACAGTACAACACGGCAATAATGCACATTGTAGTCCGTCAACTTTAGATATTAAGCCAGTAATTATACGGTACAACACGTCAATGACGCACATTGTAGTGCGTTAACTTTAGATTTTAAACCAGTAATTATATTGTCCTCCGGTAGACGGGAAAGTTCAGTTACCTGCTCAGGTAAGAGTTCATACAGTTTCAGAGTGTTTCTTTACCGTTATAAAGCTGGTGAAGGAAGGCTGTTGGGGAAAAAAATGTTGCTGCGTGTGTGCCGCTGTTGTTTCCCGCTAGTGTCGGGCTGAGCGCTGTCCACCTGGAGAATGAGGGAGGCGCCACACCTTCGCGGGGTTCCACCCGGCAGCCAATCAAAAGCGTACGTTAATGTCACTGTTGGGTGGAACGTCCAATGATGATGGATTGAAAACAGAAATCAGGGGGGACCGAGCCAATCAGAGGCGAGGGCGGGCTTCCAAGGGTGGAACAGAGTGGAACCCAGAGCGCCTCGAAGATGGAACCGGTAAGGGCGCAAGGATGACACGCAAATTCGTGAAGCGTTCCTTATTTATTGTTAAATTATAATTTATTCATGATTTCATACATTTTTTGGTTTGATTTCTTCATATTTGAGGTGAAACAGTGCCACCGTGGCCGTTGTGGTCACAGACGGTACTAGAGCAGAGCAGAATGCCTGTGACGTCAAGAGGACAGATGGTTCAGTTTCTTTGTCAACCTCCCTTGGCAAGAAGTTTCTCCTGGTGTGAAAGCAAACACAGCCTTGCAACCATTGGAAAGCACAAATTTCAATGATGCTAATAATGGAGAAATCTTCAGAACACATTTCTTCCATATACAAGGGGAGATCTCAGTGAAGGGAATCAGGTTTGGCTCATCCAAAAGATCACAGTCCAGAAAAATAGGCCACAAGGTGACACAGTTTGATTTCAGAGGGCGACCCTTGGACTAATCTCACTAGCAGTTATTTTTAATCTGTTATAGTGCACTTAACCAATAATTGTTTTTCTTTTACAAATGCACGAGGCTCGGCCTAATGGCAGAGCCTGACAAAAATAAGTTCATGGTGTCTCCCCTGCCAGGTAAGTATGAGTTGGAACAGGAGGCCCATTCTTAGACAAAGCACTCCAGTTCATGGTACACAGATGGTTCAGTGTCTTTGACTTCAACCTCCCTTGGCAAGAGGTTTCTCCTGCTCTGAAAGCAGACAAAGCCTTGCAACCATTGGAAAGCACGAAATCCAAGGATGCAAATAATGGAGAAATCTTCAGGACACATTTCTTCCATAAACAAGGAGAGATCTCAGTGAGGGGAATCAGGCTGGGCTCATCCAAAAGATCGCAGTCCAGAAAACAAAGGCCACATGGTGACACAGTTTGATTTCAGAGGACTTGGACTAATCTCACTAGCAGTTCTTTCAATCTGGCATAGCAGTGTCTGAGTGCACTAACCCAAACACTGTTTTTTTTTTTTTTTTTACAATCGCACGAGGCTCGGCCTAATGGCAGAGCCTGACAAAAATAAGTTCAACTCATTGGTGTTCCTCTCCACGGAAGTCTTTAGTAAAAGGCGAAAGACTTTTATGCGTTTTGAAGAGAAACCAAAGTGTTGTCCTCCCGCCAAGATCAGAAAGTAACCTAGACCTCCCACTCCGATATCTCATGGTGAGCCTTCGGTGACGTGTTCCAGTTCCCAAGCCACACCCACTTACATGTTTAAAGAAGGTTTGCCTACAGCCACACCCATTTTCATATGATGAAAAGGACATTCCAACATGGTCCTCTTTGTTGTCAACTTGGCCATATGGTCCAATTTGATGACTTGATTTCCTTTCATTAGAGGAGGAATCAGGAAGAAGAATACAGGGATTTTTCTTTTAAACAATGTTTTGGAGGGTGCACTGTTCCCAGCAATACTGCAATACCGGGTCAATGCGTGGAGTGAATGAAGCAAGCTCCTTTTTCATCTCCCAATGCTAAAAATCTGCTTAATAAGTTATCCTCATATAGAGGATATATCAGATATTAAACTGATAAGAACAGATACTACACTTGATCTTAGCCAAAGGCCGCGAAGCGATGTCCACAAATGGTTCGCTTCAGAGACAACCTCCTGGGACCTTTGTCACTTGTCATGGTGCAGTTGTACTGGGCATAGCATTGGATGCCGCTTAGCACACCCACTCAAGCCCTCCAATTTCTCGCAGATTAGTCTAGTTAAGTGAAGATTATTATCTATCTTTCTTTTTACAATTGCACAAGGCTCAGCCAAATGGAAAAGCTGGCCTAAACTATCTTCATCTCATTGGTGTTCCTCTCCAGACACAGCCCTGCGAACAATCGAAAGCCTGAAATATGAGCACGTTGACGAAGGAAGAATCTTCTGAACACATTAACTCCACAACCAAGGGCAAATAACAGTGATGAGAATCAGATTCAGACCACCCAAAAGACCACATCCTCGTGATGGGTCACTGTCACATGTCTGGTCAAACTGCATAAGAAGGCAGAGGCCACAATCTGACACAGTTATCAACCAGAAATGGGCAGCGGTGTGTGTGTCCCCCCCACCACAATCATCATCATTATTTCATCATTTCAATCAGGGGAGAGAGAGAACCCCCCCCCCCCCCCCCCCCCCAGAAATTATGAGATCGAGATCATTGGGGGGGGGGATTTGCAGTGCACAAGCACAGTGCATGCTGGAGCTGGCTGCTGCCTGAACCACCTGAACCTCCTTCTCATCCCCCCCCCCTGCCCAAGTAAGAGAGAGGACACACACACAGAGAGACAGGAGGCCCATTCTAGACAAAGCACTCCAGTTCACACAGATGGTTTGGTTGTCTTTCTTCTTCCCCCCCCCCTTGGAGGTTTCTCCTCTGCTCTGAAAAAAAAAAAAAAGCCAAAATTTTTGGAAAAAAAAAAAAAAAGGATGCAAAAAAAAAGAAATCTTCAGGACACATATCTTCCATAAACATGGAGAGTTCTCAGTGAGGGGAATCAGCCTGGGCTCATCCAAAAGATCGCAGTCCAGAAAACAAAGGCCACATGGTGACACAGTTTGATTTCAGAGGACTTGGACTAATCTCACTAGCAGTTCTTTCAATCTGGCATAGCAGTGTCTGAGTGCACTAACCGAAAAACTGTTTTTCTTTTTTTTTTACATAGCACGAGGCTTGGCCTAATGGCAGAGCCTGACAAAAATAAGTTCAACTCATTGGTGTTCCTCTCCACGGAAGTCGTAAGTTAAAGGCGAAACTGTTGTGCGTTTTGAAGAGAAACCAAAGTGTTGTCCTCCCGCCAAGATCAGAAAGTAACCTAGACCTCCCACTCCGATATCTCATGGTGAGCCTCGGGTGACGTGTTCCAGTTCCCAAGCCACACCCACTTACATGTTTAAAGAAGGTTTGCCTACAGCCACACCCATTTTCATATGATGAAAAGGACATTCCAACATGGTCCTCTTTGTTGTCAACTTGGCCATATGGTCCAATTTGATGACTTGATTTCCTTTCATTAGAGGAGGAATCAGGAAGAAGAATACAGGAATTTTTCTTTTAAACAATGTTTTTGGAGGGTGCACTGTTCCCAGCAATACTGCAATACCGGGTCAATGCGTGGAGTGAATGAAGCAAGCTCCTTTTTCATCTCCCAATGCTAAAAATCTGCTTAATAAGTTATCCTCATATAGAGGATATATCAGATATTAAACTGATAAGAACAGATTTTTTTTTTTTTTTTTTTTATGAAAATTCTTTACACAACTCAAATTTACACACATTTACAACTTTCCATTTTCACAAATAACCCAAAAGAAACATTCAAAAATACTTTCAATTACAAGATTCTGAAGACCCACAGGGAAACCTGTACAAATTATGTTCTTAACGCCCTAAGCGACAGAAACAAACATATCGTCTCGCACCTCAAGGAGTCCCCCATCTCCACCCTAACCCCCCTTTCCATCTTTCCAGGGCAGCATGCTTCCCCCACTTCCTGATGTCCCTTTCCACCTCCCCTTTATCTCCATTTCTATCCTCTTCAACACCCCCTGCAAGCTAGTCTTTGTGTTTTTCACCACCAGTTCCTGCCTTGCTCTCCACAAACCCCTTGACCAGACTCATTACAAGCCAGGTTAGTAAAAAGGTCCTTCCCACACCCACCCCTCTCTCCACCCTCATTCACGTCAGTTTAAACCCTGGGACTATGTGATCAATCCAGGTTTTTGCTCTGCCCCATACCCCTCTAGCAAAGGGGCAGTCCCACATAACATGCCTGATGGTTTCCTCCCCAGCACAGCTCTCTCTAGGGCACACCGGGATGTTGCTAACCCATGCCGAACATCACCTCTTTCACTGGCAGCCCCTTGTGGAGGCACAACCAATTGAGGTCTTTGAGCCCATTGTCCAAGCCCGTGGCTGAATCCCCTCCAAATCTTTGATGGGATCCCAACGACTACCGGTGTCACCGTTTTTTGCCTGCCTATTTTGTACAGCAACCTGTGGTTGCATCTAGTCTCCGTTGCTGATGCCTCGGATGTGCCCGCAGCCATCTCGGCCAAGCATGTTGAAAGTGCCATGGCTGCTGCTCGACCTGGTAAGAATTGCTCCAGTCCAGCATATGCCTGGCCTGGTACGAAAAAAAATAGCCGCAGGAAAAATCCCGATGGATGAGCGACTGGAGCCGACAACTCCGTGCACAGAAAGGAAACAAAAATACAGTCCAGCTTAAGCGGGAGGTGTGGCACGCCTCCCCCTGCTTCAATCCCAGCCAGCATGCGGGCCCTGGCCACATACTCGTGTCTTCCGCCCCATAAAAAGCCAAACAAGACGCATGAGAGGCCTTCTCATGCTGACTGGCATCGGGTAGATGTATGCCAAATAAAGAAGAGACGGCAAAACGTCTACCTTCAGAACAAGTACCTTCCCTATCAGAGACAGGCACCTGCCTTTCCAGAGATTAAACCTCTTCTCAACTGCCAAAAGGCGCCTGGTCCAGTTCTCCGAGGCACTATTGGATGTACCAAAGTTTATCCCCAGTACCCTCAGGGGTCCTTTGCAAAGCGGCAGGCCTCCTGGTACCTCAGTTCTGTCCTTCCACCGCCAAAGAACTTGACCGAGGACTTTGCACGATTTAAACTAGAGCCCGCCACCTGACCGAATCTATGGAAAATCTCTAAGGATCGAATCAGGGAGGCATCGTCGTCTAGCAGCAGTGTGGTGTCATCTGCATACTGCGACAATTTAACGCGTAGCCCTCCGCTACCAGGTACCAGGAGTCCTTTGATTCCTTGGTCAGCACGAATAGCGGCTGCCAGGGGCTCCATGTAAAGGATGTAAAGCAGAGGTGAGAGCGGACACCCCTGTCTTACCCCTGTGTGCAACCTGAAGACCTCTCCTAGGTGGCCGTGACTGAAACTATGCTCCTCACACCTGTGTACAATACACGTAGCCATCCTACAAAACCCTGACCGAAACCTAACTGGCTTAAAACCCTAAACATAAAACCCCAATTCACCCTGTCAAAGCCTTAGCCTGGTCGAGACCGACCATCATAAGTGGCAGGTGCCGGTCTTCCACCCAAGCAATAGTGTCCCGAATGAGCTGAAGATTCCACCTCACTGAACGCCCCACCACTCCACATGTCTGGTCCACATGGACCACGTGAGGAAGTGCTCTGCCCAGACGATCCGCCAGTACCTTTGCTAGGAGTTTATAATCAACACACAACATGGTCAGTGGCCGCCAGTTTCCTAGATCAGTGTGATCCCCCTTCTTAAAAAGAAGGGAAATAACTCCAGTGGCCAAAGATCCTCCCAACGCACCAGTTAGGAGTATAGCGGACAACACCTCTAAAACTACCGGCCCGAGCATATCCCAAAACTTTAGATAGAACTCTGCTGGTAGCCCATCTATACCGGGTACCTTACGCCTATTCATTCTCCGGAGAGCACCTTCAAGTTCTTCGAGGGTGAGCGGGCCCTCCATGGCCTGTGCTATGTCTGCTGGCACCCGCCGGCTCAACAATTTGAGGAAATCTTGCCCGCCACCAACATCTAATTCTTTCCTGCAAAATTTGTGCCGTAGTATTCTGTGCCGACCTTCACCATCTCACCCACATCATACTCAATCGTAGCCTGTTCTTCCCTTACCCCGGACATTACGTGTTTCGCCCTTTTAGCCCGTAATGACGTGAAAAAGGCAGCGAACACGCCTCCGAGCTCTCAATATACTTGTCCCATGACCGCAGCAAGCATTTTCTGGCCCTACGCCCATAGACATCCCTAAGCTGTGCTTTGAGGGTGTCGCAAGCCTGCTGATTTACAGTGCCTCCGCAGTTTGCCTTGGCATTCCACCTCGAGAAGGCACTGCAACCAAACACCTCCCTCCTTTCCGCCGCCTTCCTCTTACAGTATTTTAGACAATAATACTTTATCCGTTCCTTGACGACCTCCCACCACTCAATTACTCCCAGACCCATTATCCTCAATCCTACCAGTCCTCTGAAGAAAAATCGGAAATGCTGATTAAATCTATCCTCCTCCAATATGCTGATGTTGAGGCGCCAAAAACCGTCCCAAACACTGGTGCGCAAGAGCGCACCTCCAGCAGCAGTCCATCATGGTCGGAGAAACACACAGGAGAAGTCTGCCTGACAATAAACTTAAAGATTTTGAAAGAAAAATGTAGTCCAGACGTTTAACTACCCCCTTGAGTTGCGCCATGTGGGACCAGTTACCTGCGGCTTTGTTCCTTCAAGACCATCAACCAGGCCATATTTGGCCATTAGGTTGGAAATGATAATGTCACTGGTATCACCCCTTCCCTAACTCCACGTTAAAATCCCCTAAAATAACCTGCCTATTGGTGGCGAGATGCGGTTCCAGTTGGGCAACCATAGCTATCCTGTCTTTTGGAGTTTAGGCCCATAGACTACAATTACCCGAAGTTTGACTGACCCCCATGTTATGTCTGCACCCATCGACCTTCCCTGACAATCACAAATGAAGCCTCGAGCGAGATTTCTTTAAATCCAAATAAAATACCAACCCCCGAAGAGTGGACCCCCCTACGCTCCAGACTGAATTCCCATTGGTCCACTCACTCGTAAAAACCCCAATATCCCCTTGGTCCCGCAGATGAACCTCCTGCATAAAACAAATTGCAGTATGATGCGAGTTCACAAAATCATAAACAACCCTTCTTTTCACTGAGTCCCTCATTCCTCTTACATTTAAAGACATCACTTTTACTGAACCCATAATACAGAAGTAAAGAGTTCTAAATCAAAATCCAGTACCCTCAGGAGCCAAAATTGTCCTTATCCATCTCTTCAGCCCAGGAAAAGGGCCCTGTGTTGGGCGAATTAGATGGTCTTGCGGGGGCATCATAAGCGCCTCCTGTCAAAGGTCATTCCAGCATGGGCAGACCCAAAGGAGGTCCAACTCTAGCCTCAATTCTTCAGTTAGCATAGCAACTGCGTCCCCCATAACGTGTACTAAACCCTCCCCAACCTTTTCAACTGGGCCCCCACCATCTTCTTCATCAGCAGCTCTCCTTTGCTGCCCTGCTCCGTCTTCAGTCCCACCCTCAAACCCTCCCTTTTTTGCCTGCCCATCCATGCTTTCCTTCTTTGATTTTTTGCTACACGCCCCCTCCCCATTCTCTCCATTCTCCGTTTGGTGACGTTCTCCGAAACCTGCGAGACCTTCCGCGCCCCTGGCTTTGGTGAGGAGGGAACTGCTACAGGTGTGGGTCCGGGAACCCCCTCCCCCACGCCGCCGGTAGTTTCTTGCGCCCCCACATCTGCTTCTAGCTCTACACGAGGCACTGCACCAACTCCACTCTCTGCAGTTATCACACCTGCTCCCCTTTGTAATGGGCACTCCTGGGCATGCCCCGATTTTCCCGCCCCTTCTCCATGAAGGACACCAGTAGGTTTGACAACCTCTGCAAAAGTTCTTCCGACTTGGACAGCTCCGGAACAGGTGGCCGGACTCACCGCATCCATGGCAAGTTTTTTCCACCGTGCAGTCCTTAACTGAGTGTCCAGTCTGCCCACAGAACCGACAACGATCTCCAGCACAGCCTGCATCGTTATGGCCGGACTGCCTGCATTTCCTACAAAAAGCTGGTTGGCGCGCGTAGAAAAGGTATCCACGATCAACCCCAAGGCTAAAAATGGCAGGGGGGTGTGCTAGGCCATCTGGCCCATTCGGGTCTTCATGCAACAGCACCTGAAACTGACGCCGCCCAGTCCAGAATCCAAGGGGGTCCTTAATGTGCCGAGCTTTTGTCACCACATCGCCATACTGGCCCAAAAAATGGAACAGGGCTTCATCAGTAATAAAAGGGTTGTACATGTGTACTGACACAACTCTGAAGTTCGGTCTGTCGAGATTTAAGACCGTGTAGCAGGATAACGGGCTCACCCCTGCTTCTCTTCTGCAGTCTTCAGCCACTCTTCTGTAGGTGAAGTCGTCAAACAGGGTTACATCAAAACTTTTCTCCTGCTGGTTCCACTGGATGCAGCAAACCTCCTCAATCTTCAAGTGCAGTTGTCCGATGATGACTTCTTTTCCAAAAAAAATTCTTGATCGCACTTTGTCCTCTTCTGTCTTTGCCTGGAACCGTAGCGTGTACCTCAGCCCAACCTTTGGAATCTGCTGCTCGTAAGCAGCCATTGCCCCGTCAACGTGAACTCACTATGAAGTAGTTCTCTGCTTCCACCACTTGATCTTAGCCAAAAGGCCGAGAAGCGATGACCACAAATGGTTCGCTTCCAGAGACAACCTCCTGGGACCTTTGTCACTTGTCATGGTGCAGTTGTACTGGGCATAGCATTGGATGCCGCTTAGCACACCCACTCAAGCCCTCCAATTTCTCGCAGATTAGTCTAGTTAAGTGAAGATTATTATCTATCTTTCTTTTTACAATTGCACAAGGCTCAGCCAAATGGAAAAGCTGGCCTAAACTATCTTCATCTCATTGGTGTTCCTCTCCAGACACAGCCCTGCGAACAATCGAAAGCCTGAAATATGAGCACGCTGACGAAGGAAGAATCTTCTGAACACATTAACTCCACAACCAAGGGCAAATAACAGTGATGAGAAAACATATTGATAGATTTAAAAAGCAAAGAGTGGCAGCAAATATTGCCTTCGGCCACACCAGTCTGGTGACGCCCGATCTCGTCAGATCTCGGAAGCTAAGCAGAGTCGGGCCTGGTTAGTACTTGGATGGGAGACCGCCTGGGAATACCATGTGCTGTAAGCTCTTTAACTTATTCCTCCAAAACGCAGTCGACTTTGCACTTTTATCATTTGAGAAAAAATTAAAAACGAGATACTTTCAATATTAATGTATAATGAAAAAAAATACATATTGATAGATTTAAAAAAGCAAAGCGTGGCAGCAAAATTTGCCTACGGCCACACCAGTCTGGTGACGCCCGATCTCGTCAGATCTCGGAAGCTAAGCAGAGTCGGGCCTTGTTAGTACTTGGATGGGAGACCGCCTGGGAATACCAGGTGCTGTAAGCTCTTTAACTTATTCCTCAAAACGCAGTCGACGTTACTTTTATCATTTGAGAAAGAAAAAAACAAGATACTTTCAATATTAATGTATTATGAAAAAAAACATATTGATAGATTTAAAAGCAAAGAGTGGCAGCAATTATTGCCTACAGCCACACCAGTCTGGACACCCGATCTGCCAGATCTCGAAGCTAAGCAGAGTCGGGCCTGGTTAGTACTTGGGGAGACCGCCTGGGAATACCAGGTGCTGTAAGCTCTTTAACTTATTCCTCCAAAACGCAGTCGACGTTGCACTTTTTATCATTTGAGAAAAAAAAAACGAGATACTTTCAATATTAATGTATTATGAAAGGACAAAAAAAAGATATTGATAAATTTAAAAAAGCAAAGCGTGGCAGCAAATATAGCCTACGGCCACACCAGTCTGGTGACGCCCGATCTCGCCAGATCTCGGAAGCTAAGCAGAGTCGGGCCTGGTTAGTACTTGGATGGGACACCGCCTGGGAATACCAGGTGCAGTAAGCTTTTAACTTATTCCTCAAAAACGCAGTCGACGTTGCACTGCACTTTTATCATTTGAGAAAAGAAAAAAGGAGATACTTTCAATATTAATGTATTATGAAAATAAACATATTGATAGATTTAAAAAGCAAAGCTTGGCAGCAATTATTGCCTACGGCCACACCAGTCTAGGACGCCCGATCTCGCCAGATCTCGGAAGCTAAGCAGAGTCGGGCCTGGTTAGTACTTGGATGGGAGACCGCCTGGGAATACCAGGTGGTGTAAGCTCTTCAACTTATTCCTCCAAAACGCAGTCGACGTTGC
>JAYMGU010000026.1:0-47245 GCA_036178185.1 Liparis tanakae
AGCTAAGCAGAGTCGGGCCTGGTTAGTACTTGGATGGGAGACCGCCTGGGAATACCAGGTGCTGGAAGCTCTTTAACTTATTCCTCCAAAACGCAGTCGACGTTGCACTTTTATCATTTGAGAAAAAAAAAACGAGATACTTTCAATATTAATGTATGAAAAAAAAAACATATTGATAGATTTAAAAAAGCAAAGCGTGGCAGCAAATATTGCCTACGGCCACACCAGTCTGATGACGCCCGATCTCGTCAGATCTCGGAAGCTAAGCAGAGTCGGGCCTGGTTAGTACTTGGATGGGAGACCGCCTGGGAATACCAGGTGCTGTAAGCTCTTTAACTTATTCCTCCAAAACGCAGTCGACATTGCACTTTTATCATTTGAGAAGAAAAAAAAAGATACTTTCAATATTAATTTATTATGAAATGAAAAAAAACATATTGATAGATTTAAAAAAGCAAAGCGTGGCAGCAAATATTGCCTACGGCCACACCAGTCTGGTGACGCCCGATCTCGTCAGATCTCGGAAGCTAAGCAGAGTCGGGCCTGGTTAGTACTTGGATGGGAGACCGCCTGGGAATACCAGGTGCTGTAAGCTCATTAACTTTTTTCTCCAAAAAGCAGTCGACGTTGCACTTTTATCATTTGAGAAAAAAAAAAAAACGAGATACTTTCAACATTAATGTATCATGAAATGACAAAAAAACATATTGATAGTGTTAAGTTGTAATAATTCATTTTGACTTTGCACATGTACATAGTACGTTTGTGTTTTAATAATACATATAGCAAGATATGATTAGAGAAATATTAGGGAGAATATTGATATTGTTATTGTTGTGTTATGAAGCATGGAGGTAGTGTCTACTCTATGCATATGTCAATGGCAGAAGTAATGTTTTTATGTGTTTATGAATATGTTTGTAATACTTGTATGTTTATGTTTGTTTATATGTATGCTGCATGAGAATGAAAGTTAGTTTGTTGTTTACATGTTGCCACGTGAGTTGGAAGCCGGTGGAAATCCGTGATGTTGATTGGAGCAGGAGTGTCACGTGAGACTTCCGTCGCCCAGGTGACCGGAAGTAGCGGTCAGCGGGATCATGACGTTTGACCGGCTCATTACCTGTTAGCTGGCCGTAAGCCAACGAGGCGTAGCATGCTGAACTGACCAATGGAGCTAACGTTTAGAGGAAAGGTGTGAAAGTGAAACTGATAAAACTTGTGCGTGAGGTGAGATTCAGTCTACTCTCGGGGGGGTCGGAAGCTTACAAGACATCCCCTATCTGCAACGTTGCTTTTAGTCTGTGGAGTAACGCTCCGCAGCCTCGATTGTAGCCCCAGTCTACTGCTTATGCTTCTGCCATTAAATATTAAAACGTAATCATCAGATTCGGATTCTCTTTTATATCAAGCACGGGACCGCAGTTTGAACCACACTTAACAGTTGCAGCCCAACGTGGGGCTGCAGAGAAATATAACAGTTGGAGCCCAACGTGGGGCTGCAGAGAATACTTAACAGTTGGAGCCGCGTGGACTGTAAAAGGAACCTCGTGGCTTGAAAGGACCGGTTTGCGGTCCGCCACTCAGGCAGACATGGCGCAATATCATACGGTAAGGCAGAACCAGTTACGTCAAATCTGCATAGTTTATGAATAGGAATTTAGCGTGTGGAGTGCTGAAGCCCCTCGGATTAAATATTGTTTTTACCAATAGATTTAAAAAAGCAAAAAGCGTGGCAGAAATATTGCCTACGGCCACACCAGTCTGGTGACGCCCGATCTCGTCAGATCTCGGAAGCTAAGCAGAGTAGGGCCTGGTTAGTACTTGGATGGGAGACTGCCTGGGAATACCAGGTGCTGTAAGCTCTTTAACTTATTCCTCAAAAACGCAGTCGACGTTGCACTTTTATCATTTGAAAAAAAAAAAAGAGATACTTTCAACATTAATGTATGACAAAAAAACATATTGATAGATTTAAAAAAGCAAAGCGTGGCAGCAAATATTGCCTCCGGCCACACCAGTCTGGTGGCGCCCAATCTCGTCAGATCTCGGAAGCTAAGCAGAGTCGGGCCTGGTTAGTACTTGGATGGGAGACCGCCTGGGAATACCAGGTGCTGTAAGCTCATTAACTTTTTCCTCCAAAAAGCAGTCGACGTTGCACTTTTATCATTTGAGAAAAAAAAAAGAGATACTTTCAATATTAATTTATTATGAAAAAAAAAACATATTGATAGATTTAAAAAAGCAAAGCGTGGCAGCAAAAATTGCCTACGGCCACACCAGTCTGGTGACGCCCGATCTCGTCAGATCTCGGAAGCTAAGCAGAGTTGGGCCTGGTTAGTACTTGGATGGGAGACCGCCTGGGAATACCAGGTGCTGTAAGCTCTTTAACTTATTCCAAAACGCAGTCGACGTTGCACTTTTATCATTAGAGAAAAAAAAGAGATACTTTCAATATTAATTTATTATGAAAAAAAAACATATTGATAGATTTAAAAAAGCAAAGCGTGGCAGGAAATATTGCCTACGGCCACACCAGTCTGGTGACGCCCGATCTCGTCAGATCTCGGAAGCTAAGCAGAGTCGGGCCTGGTTAGTACTTGGATGGGAGACCGCCTGGGAATACCAGGTGCTGTAAGCTCATTAACTTATTCCTCCAAAACGCAGTCGACGTTGCACTTTTATCATTTGAGAAAGAAAAAAAAAAGAGATACTTTCAATATTAATGTATTATGAAATGACAAAAAAAACATATTGATAGATTTAAAAAAGCAAAGCGTGGCAGCAAAAGCTGCCTACGGCCACCAGTCTGGTGACGCCCGATCTCGTCAGATCTCGGAAGCTAAGCAGAGTCGGGCCTGGTTAGTACTTGGATGGGAGACCGCCTGGGAATACCAGGTGCTGTAAGCTCATTAACTTATTCCTCAAAAACGCAGTCGACGTTGCACTTTTATCATTTGAGAAAGAAAAAAAAACGAGATACTTTCAAAATTAAATTTAATGAAAAAAAAAAACATATTGATAGATTTAAAAAAGCAAAGCGTGGCAGCAAATATTGCCTACGGCCACACCAGTCTGGTGACGCGCAATCTCGTCAGATCTCGGAAGCTAAGCAGAGTCGGGCCTGGTTAGTACTTGGATGGGAGATCTCCTGGGTATTTCAGGTGCTGTAAGCTTTTTAACTTTCCTCAAAAAAAAGTCGGCGTTTGCACTTTTTTTTTGAGAAAGAAAAAAAAACGAGATACTTTCAAAATTAATGTTATGAAAAAAAAAACATATTGATAGATTTAAAAAAGCAAAGCGTGGCAGCAAATATTGCCTACGGCCACACCAGTCTGGTGACGCCCGATCTCGTCAGATCTCGGAAGCTAAGCAGAGTCGGGCCTGGTTAGTACTTGGATGGGAGACCGCCTGGGAATACCAGGTGCTGTAAGCTCTTTAACTTATTCCTCCAAAACGCAGTCGACGTTGCACTTTTATCATTTGAGAAAGAAAAAAAAACGAGATACTTTCAATATTAATGTATTATGAAATGACAAAAAAACATATTGATAGATTTAAAAAAAGCAAAGAGTGGCAGGAAATATTGCCTACGGCCACACCAGTCTGGTGACGCCCGATCTCGTCAGATCTCGGAAGCTAAGCAGAGTCGGGCCTGGTTAGTACTTGGATGGGAGACCGCCTGGGAATACCAGGTGCTGTAAGCTCATTAACTTTTCCTCCAAAAGCGCAGTCGACGTTGCACTTTTATCATTTGAAAGAAAAAAAAAAAACGAGATACTTTCAATATTAATGTATTATGAAATGACAAAAAAACATATTGATAGATTTAAAAAAGCAAAGCGTGGCAGCAAATATTGCCCTACGGCCACACCAGTCTGGTGACGCCGATCTCGTCAGATCTCGGAAGCTAAGCAGAGTCGGGCCTGGTTAGTACTTGGATGGGAGACCGCCTGGGAATACCAGGTGCTGTAAGCTCTTTAACTTATTCCTCAAAACGCAGTCGGCGTTGCACTTTTATCATTTGGGAAAAAAAAAAAAGAAAAAAAAAGATACGTTCAACATTAATGTATTATGAAATGACAAAAAAACATATTGATAGATTTAAAAAAGCAAAGCGTGGCAGCAAATATTGCCCTCTGCCACACCAGTCTGGTGGCGCCCGATCTCGTCAGATCTCGGAAGCTAAGCAGAGTCGGGCCTGGTTAGTACTTGGATGGGAGACCGCCTGGGAATACCAGGAGCTGTAAGCTCTTTAACTTATTCCTCCAAAACGCAGTCGACGTTGCACTTTTATCATTTGAAAAAAAAAAAAAAACTAGATACTTTCAATATTAATGTATTATGAAATGACAAAAAAAACATATTGATAGATTTAAAAAAGCAAAAGCGTGGCAGCAAATATTGCCTCACGGCCACCAGTCTGGTGGCGCCGATCGTCAGATCTCGGAAGCTAAGCAGAGTCGGGCCTGGTTAGTACTTGGATGGGAGACCGCCTGGGAATACCAGGTGCTGTAAGCTCATTAACTTATTCCTCCAAAACGCAGTCGACGTTGCACTTTTATCATTTGAGAAAAAAAAACAAACAAGATACTTTCAACATAAATGTATCATGAAATGACAAAAAAACATATTGATAGATTTAAAAAAGCAAAGAGTGGCAGGAAATATTGCCTACGGCCACACCAGTCTGGTGACGCCCGATCTCGTCAGATCTCGGAAGCTAAGCAGAGTCGGGCCTGGTTAGTACTTGGATGGGAGACCGCCTGGGAATACCAGGTGCTGTAAGCTCTTTAACTTATTCCTCAAAAACGCAGTCGACGTTGCACTTTTATCATTTGAGAAAGAAAAAAAAACGAGATACTTTCAAAATTAATGTTATGAAAAAAAAAACATATTGATAGATTTAAAAAAGCAAAGCGTGGCAGCAAATATTGCCTACGGCCACACCAGTCTGGTGACGCCCGATCTCGTCAGATCTCGGAAGCTAAGCAGAGTCGGGCCTGGTTAGTACTTGGATGGGAGACCGCCTGGGAATACCAGGTGCTGTAAGCTCTTTAACTTATTCCTCAAAAACGCAGTCGACGTTGCACTTTTATCATTTGAGAAAGAAAAAAAAACGAGATACTTTCAATATTAATGTATTATGAAATGACAAAAAAAACATATTGATAGATTTAAAAAAGCAAAGCGTGGCAGCAAATATTGCCTACGGCCACACCAGTCTGGTGACGCCCGATCTCGTCAGATCTCGGAAGCTAAGCAGAGTCGGGCCTGGTTAGTACTTGGATGGGAGACCGCCTGGGAATACCAGGTGCTGTAAGCTCATTAACTTTTTCCTCCAAAACGCAGTCGACGTTGCACTTTTATCATTTGAGAAAAAAAAAAAAAGAAAAAAAAGATACTTTCAATATTAATGTATCATGAAATGACAAAAAAACATATTGATAGATTTAAAAAAGCAAAGCGTGGCAGCAAATATTGCCCTACGGCCACACCAGTCTGGTGGCGCCCGATCTCGTCAGATCTCGGAAGCTAAGCAGAGTCGGGCCTGGTTAGTACTTGGATGGGAGACCGCCTGGGAATACCAGGTGCTGTAAGCTCTTTAACTTATTCCTCCAAAAAAACGCAGATCGGCGTTGCACTTTTATCATTTGAAAAGAAAAAAAACGAGATACTTTCAATATTAATGTATTATGAAAAAAAAACATATTGATAGATTTAAAAAAGCAAAGCGTGGCAGCAAATATTGCCTCTGACACACCAGTCTGGTGGCGCCCGATCTCGTCAGATCTCGGAAGCTAAGCAGAGTCGGGCCTGGTTAGTACTTGGATGGGAGACCGCCTGGGAATACCAGGTGCTGTAAGCTCTTTAACTTATTCCTCAAAAGCAGTCGATCGGCGTTGCACTTTTATCATTTGAGAAGAAAAAAAAAACGAGATACTTTCAATATTAATGTATTATGAAATGACAAAAAAACATATTGATAGATTTAAAAAAGCAAAGCGTGGCAGCAAATATTGCCTACACACCAGTCTGGTGTCGCCCGATCTCGTCAGATCTCGGAAGCTAAGCAGAGTCGGGCCTGGTTAGTACTTGGATGGGAGACCGCCTGGGAATACCAGGTGCTGTAAGCTCATTAACTTATTCCTCAGAAACGCAGTCGACGTTGCACTTTTATCATTTGAGAAAGAAAAACAAACGAGATACTTTCAACATTAATGTATCATGAAATGACAAAAAAACATATTGATAGATTTAAAAAAGCAAAGCGTGGCAGCAAATATTGCCTACGGCCACACCAGTCTGGTGACGCCCGATCTCGTCAGATCTCGGAAGCTAAGCAGAGTCGGGCCTGGTTAGTACTTGGATGGGGACCGCCTGGGAATACCAGGTGCTGTAAGCTCTTTAACTTATTCCTCAAAAACGCAGTCGACGTTGCACTTTTATCATTTGAGAAAGAAAAAAAAACGAGATACTTTCAATATTAATGTTATATGAAAAAAAAACATATTGATAGATTTAAAAAAGCAAAGCGTGGCAGCAAATATTGCCTACGCCACACCAGTCTGGTGACGCCCGATCTCGTCAGATCTCGGAAGCTAAGCAGAGTCGGGCCTGGTTAGTACTTGGATGGGAGACCGCCTGGGAATACCAGGTGCTGTAAGCTCTTTAACTTATTCCTCAAAAACGCAGTCGACGTTGCACTTTTATCATTTGAGAAAGAAAAAAAAAACGAGATACTTTCAATATTAATGTATTATGAAATGACAAAAAAAACATATTGATAGATTTAAAAAAAGCAAAGCGTGGCAGCAAATATTGCCTACGGCCACACCAGTCTGGTGACGCCTGATCTCGTCAGATCTCGGAAGCTAAGCAGAGTCGGGCCTGGTTAGTACTTGGATGGGAGACCGCCTGGGAATACCAGGTGCTGTAAGCTCTTTAACTTTTTCCTCCAAAAAGCAGTCGACGTTGCACTTTTATCATTTGAGAAAAAAAAAAAACGAGATACTTTCAATATTAATGTATTATGAAATGACAAAAAAAACATATTGATAGATTTAAAAAAAAGCAAAGCGTGGCAGCAAATATTGCCTACGGCCACACCAGTCTGGTGACGCCCGATCTCGTCAGATCTCGGAAGCTAAGCAGAGTCGGGCCTGGTTAGTACTTGGATGGGAGACCGCCTGGGAATACCAGGTACTGTAAGCTCTTTAACTTATTCCTCAAAACGCAGTCGACGTTGCACTTTTATCATTTGAGAAAGAAAAAAAAAGAGATACTTTCAATATTAATGTATTATGAAAAAAAAAACATATTGATAGATTTAAAAAAGCAAAGCGTGGCAGCAAATATTGCCTACGGCCACACCAGTCTGGTGACGCCCGATCTCGTCAGATCTCGGAAGCTAAGCAGAGTCGGGCCTGGTTAGTACTTGGATGGGAGACCGCCTGGGAATACCAGGTGCTGTAAGCTCTTTAACTTATTCCCCAAAAACGCAGTCGACGTTGCACTTTTATCATTTGAGAAAGAAAAAAAACGAGATACTTTCAATATTAATGTATTATGAAAAAAAAAACATATTGATAGATTTAAAAAAGCAAAGCGTGGCAGCAAATATTGCCTCTGACACACCAGTCTGGTGGCCCGATCTCGTCAGATCTCGGAAGCTAAGCAGAGTCGGGCCTGGTTAGTACTTGGATGGGAGACCGCCTGGGAATACCAGGTGCTGTAAGCTCTTTAACTTATTCCTCCAAATGGCAGTCGACGTTGCACTTTTATCATTTGAGAAAAAAAAAAAAAAGAGATACTTTCAATATTAATGTATTATGAAATGACAAAAAAAACATATTGATAGATTTAAAAAAGCAAAGCGTGGCAGCAAATATTGCCTACGGCCACACCAGTCTGGTGACGCCCGATCTCGTCAGATCTCGGAAGCTAAGCAGAGTCGGGCCTGGTTAGTACTTGGATGGGAGACCGCCTGGGAATACCAGGTGCTGTAAGCTCTTTAACTTATTCCTCAAAACGCAGTCGACGTTGCACTTTTATCATTTGAGAAAAAAAAAAAAACGAGATACTTTCAATATTAATGTATTATGAAATGACAAAAAAACATATTGATAGATTTAAAAAAGCAAAGCGTGGCAGCAAATATTGCCTCCTCTGGCCACACCAGTCTGGTGGCGCCCGATCTCGTCAGATCTCGGAAGCTAAGCAGAGTCGGGCCTGGTTAGTACTTGGATGGGAGACCGCCTGGGAATACCAGGTGCTGTAAGCTCTTTAACTTATTCCTCAAAAGCAGATCGACGTTGCACTTTTATCATTTGAGAAAGAAAAAAAAGCGAGATACTTTCAATATTAATGTATTATGAAATGGCAAAAAAAACATATTGATAGATTTAAAAAAGCAAAGCGTGGCAGCAAATATTGCCTCACGGCCACACCAGTCTGGTGGCGCCCGATCTCGTCAGATCTCGGAAGCTAAGCAGAGTCGGGCCTGGTTAGTACTTGGATGGGAGACCGCCTGGGAATACCAGGTGCTGTAAGCTCTTTAACTTATTCCTCGAAAACCGCAGTCGGACGTTGCACTTTTATCATTTGAGAAAGAAAAAAAAACGAGATACTTTCAATATTAATGTATTATGAAATGACAAAAAAAACATATTGATAGATTTAAAAAAGCAAAGCGTGGCAGCAAATATTGCCTCCGGCCACACCAGTCTGGTGGCCCCGATCTCGTCAGATCTCGGAAGCTAAGCAGAGTCGGGCCTGGTTAGTACTTGGATGGGAGACCGCCTGGGAATACCAGGTGCTGTAAGCTCATTAACTTATTCCTCAAACCGCAGTCGACATTGCACTTTTATCATTTGAGAAAAGAAAAAAAAACGAGATACTTTCAATATTAATGTATTATGAAATGACAAAAAAACATATTGATAGATTTAAAAAAGCAAAGCGTGGCAGCAAATATTGCCTCGGCCACACCAGTCTGGTGGCGCCCGATCTCGTCAGATCTCGGAAGCTAAGCAGAGTCGGGCCTGGTTAGTACTTGGATGGGAGACCGCCTGGGAATACCAGGTGCTGTAAGCTCTTTAACTTATTCCTCAAAAGCAGATCGACGTTGCACTTTTATCATTTGAGAAAGAAAAAAAACGAGATACTTTCAATATTAATGTATTATGAAAAAAAAACATATTGATAGATTTAAAAAAGCAAAGCGTGGCAGCAAATATTGCCTCTGACACACCAGTCTGGTGGCGCCCGATCTCGTCAGATCTCGGAAGCTAGCTAAGCAGAGTCGGGCCTGGTTAGTACTTGGATGGGAGACCGCCTGGGAATACCAGGTGCTGTAAGCTCTTTAACTTATTCCTCAAAAACGCAATCGACGTTGCACTTTTATCATTTGAGAAAGAAAAAAAAACGAGATACTTTCAATATTAATGTATTATGAAATGCCAAAAAAAAACATGTTGATAGATTTAAAAAAAGCAAAGCGTGGCAGCAAATATTGCCTACGGCCACACCAGTCTGGTGGCGCCCGATCTCGTCAGATCTCGGAAGCTAAGCAGAGTCGGGCCTGGTTAGTACTTGGATGGGAGACCGCCTGGGAATACCAGGTGCTGTAAGCTCTTTAACTTATTCCTCAAAAACGCAGTCGACGTTGCACTTTTATCATTTGAGAAAAAAAAAAAAACGAGATACTTTCAATATTAATGTATTATGAAATGACAAAAAAACATATTGATAGATTTAAAAAAGCAAAAGCGTGGCAGCAAATATTGCCTCACGGCCACACCAGTCTGGTGACGCCCGATCTCGTCAGATCTCGGAAGCTAAGCAGAGTCGGGCCTGGTTAGTACTTGGATGGGAGACCGCCTGGGAATACCAGGTGCTGTAAGCTCTTTAACTTATTCCTCAAAACGCAGTCGACGTTGCACTTTTATCATTTGAGAAAAAAAAAAACGAGATACTTTCAATATTAATGTATTATGAAATGACAAAAAAAACATATTGATAGATTTAAAAAAAGCAAAGCGTGGCAGCAAATATTGCCTACGGCCACACCAGTCTGGTGACGCCCGATCTCGTCAGATCTCGGAAGCTAAGCAGAGTCGGGCCTGGTTAGTACTTGGATGGGAGACCGCCTGGGAATACCAGGTGCTGTAAGCTCTTTAACTTATTCCTCAAAAACGCAGTCGACGTTGCACTTTTATCATTTGAGAAAGAAAAAAAAACGAGATACTTTCAATATTAATGTATTATGAAAAAAAAACATATTGATAGATTTAAAAAAGCAAAGCGTGGCAGCAAATATTGCCTACGGCCACACCAGTCTGGTGACGCCCGATCTCGTCAGATCTCGGAAGCTAAGCAGAGTCGGGCCTGGTTAGTACTTGGATGGGAGACCGCCTGGGAATACCAGGTGCTGTAAGCTCTTTAACTTATTCCTCCAAAACGCAGTCGACGTTGCACTTTTATCATTTGAGAAAGAAAAAAAAAAAAACGAGATACTTTCAATATTAATGTATTATGAAATGACAAAAAAACATATTGATAGATTTAAAAAAGCAAAGCGTGGCAGCAAATATTGCCTCGGCCACACCAGTCTGGTGGCGCCCGATCTCGTCAGATCTCGGAAGCTAAGCAGAGTCGGGCCTGGTTAGTACTTGGATGGGAGACCGCCTGGGAATACCAGGTGCTGTAAGCTCATTAACTTTTTCCTCCAAAAAGCAGTCGACGTTGCACTTTTATCATTTGAGAAAGAAAAACAAACGAGATACTTTCAATATTAATGTATTATGAAATGACAAAAAAACATATTGATAGATTTAAAAAAGCAAAGCGTGGCAGCAAATATTGCCTACGGCCACACCAGTCTGGTGACGCCCGATCTCGTCAGATCTCGGAAGCTAAGCAGAGTCGGGCCTGGTTAGTACTTGGATGGGAGACCGCCTGGGAATACCAGGTGCTGTAAGCTAAGCTTTAACTTATTCCTCAAAAAACGCAGTCGACGTTGCACTTTTATCATTTGAGAAAGAAAAAAAAACGAGATACTTTCAATATTAATGTTATGAAAAAAAAAACATATTGATAGATTTAAAAAAAGCAAAGCGTGGCAGCAAATATAGCCTACGGCCACACCAGTCTGGTGGCGCCCGATCTCGTCAGATCTCGGAAGCTAAGCAGAGTCGGGCCTGGTTAGTACTTGGATGGGAGACCGCCTGGGAATACCAGGTGCTGTAAGCTCTTTAACTTATTCCTCAAAAAACGCAGTCGACGTTGCACTTTTATCATTTGAAAGAAAAAAAAAACCGAGATACTTTCAATATTAATGTATTATGAAATGACAAAAAAAACATATTGATAGATTTAAAAAAGCAAAGCGTGGCAGCAAATATTGCCTATGGCCACACCAGTCTGGTGGCGCCCGATCTCGTCAGATCTCGGAAGCTAAGCAGAGTCGGGCCTGGTTAGTACTTGGATGGGAGACCGCCTGGGAATACCAGGTGCTGTAAGCTCTTTAACTTATTCCTCAAAAACGCAGTCGACGTTGCACTTTTATCATTTGAGAAAGAAAAAAAAAACGAGATACTTTCAATATTAATGTATTATGAAATGACAAAAAAAAACATATTGATAGATTTAAAAAAGCAAAGCGTGGCAGCAAATATTGCCTTCGGCCACACCAGTCTGGTGACGCCCGATCTCGTCAGATCTCGGAAGCTAAGCAGAGTCGGGCCTGGTTAGTACTTGGATGGGAGACCGCCTGGGAATACCAGGTGCTGTAAGCTCTTTAACTTATTCCTCCAAAACGCAGTCGACGTTGCACTTTTATCATTTGAGAAAGAAAAAAAAACGAGATACTTTCAATATTAATGTATTATGAAATGACAAAAAAACATATTGATAGATTTAAAAAAGCAAAGCGTGGCAGCAAATATTGCCTACGGCCACACCAGTCTGGTGACGCCCGATCTCGTCAGATCTCGGAAGCTAAGCAGAGTCGGGCCTGGTTAGTACTTGGATGGGAGACCGCCTGGGAATACCAGGTGCTGTAAGCTCATTAACTTTTTCCTCCAAAACGCAGTCGACGTTGCACTTTTATCATTTGAGAAAGAAAAAAAAAACGAGATACTTTCAATATTAATGTATTATGAAATGACAAAAAAAACATATTGATAGATTTAAAAAAGCAAAGCGTGGCAGCAAATATTGCCTATGGCCACACCAGTCTGGTGACGCCCGATCTCGTCAGATCTCGGAAGCTAAGCAGAGTCGGGCCTGGTTAGTACTTGGATGGGAGACCGCCTGGGAATACCAGGTGCTGTAAGCTCTTTAACTTATTCCTCAAAAACGCAGTCGACGTTGCACTTTTATCATTTGAGAAAGAAAAAAAAACGAGATACTTTCAATATTAATGTATTATGAAAAAAAAAAAACATATTGATAGATTTAAAAAAGCAAAGCGTGGCAGCAAATATTGCCTACGGCCACACCAGTCTGGTGACGCCCGATCTCGTCAGATCTCGGAAGCTAAGCAGAGTCGGGCCTGGTTAGTACTTGGATGGGAGACCGCCTGGGAATACCAGGTGCTGTAAGCTCTTTAACTTATTCCTCAAAAACGCAGTCGACGTTGCACTTTTATCATTTGAAAGAAAAAAAAAACGAGATACTTTCAATATTAATGTATTATGAAATGAAAAAAAAACATATTGATAGATTTAAAAAAGCAAAGCGTGGCAGCAAATATTGCCTACGGCCACACCAGTCTGGTGCGATCTCGTCAGATCTCGGAAGCTAAGCAGAGTCGGGCCTGGTTAGTACTTGGATGGGAGACCGCCTGGGAATACCAGGTGCTGTAAGCTCTTTAACTTATTCCTCAAAAGCGCACCGGATGTTGCACTTTTATCATTTGAGAAAGAAAAAAAAAACGAGATACTTTCAATATTAATGTATTATGAAATGACAAAAAAAAATATTGATAGATTTAAAAAAGCAAAGCGTGGCAGCAAATATTGCCTCTGGCCACACCAGTCTGGTGGCGCCCGATCTCGTCAGATCTCGGAAGCTAAGCAGAGTCGGGCCTGGTTAGTACTTGGATGGGAGACCGCCTGGGAATACCAGGTGCTGTAAGCTCTTTAACTTATTCCTCCAAAAGCGCAGTCGACGTTGCACTTTTATCATTTGAAAAAAAAAAACGAGATACTTTCAATATTAATGTATTATGAAAAAAAAACATATTGATAGATTTAAAAAAGCAAAGCGTGGCAGCAAATATTGCCCTACGGCCACACCAGTCTGGTGGCGCCCGATCTCGTCAGATCTCGGAAGCTAAGCAGAGTCGGGCCTGGTTAGTACTTGGATGGGAGACCGCCTGGGAATACCAGGTGCTGTAAGCTCTTTAACTTATTCCTCAAAAACGCAGTCGACGTTGCACTTTTAGCATTTGAGAAAGAAAAAAAAAAACGAGATACTTTCAATATTAATGTATTTTGAAAAAAAAACATATTGATAGATTTAAAAAAGCAAAGCGTGGCAGCAAATATTGCCTACGGCCACACCAGTCTGGTGGCGCCCGATCTCGTCAGATCTCGGAAGCTAAGCAGAGTCGGGCCTGGTTAGTACTTGGATGGGAGACCGCCTGGGAATACCAGGTGCTGTAAGCTCTTTAACTTATTCCTCAAAAACGCAGTCGACGTTGCACTTTTATCATTTGAGAAAGAAAAAAAACGAGATACTTTCAATATTAATGTTATATGAAAAAAAAACATATTGATAGATTTAAAAAAGCAAAGCGTGGCAGCAAATATTGCCTACGGCCACACCAGTCTGGTGGCGCCAGATCTCGTCAGATCTCGGAAGCTAAGCAGAGTCGGGCCTGGTTAGTACTTGGATGGGAGACCGCCTGGGAATACCAGGTGCTGTAAGCTCTTTAACTTTTTCCTCAAAACGCAGTCGACGTTGCACTTTTATCATTTGAAAGAAAAAAAAACGAGATACTTTCAATATTAATGTATTATGAAATGACAAAAAAAACATATTGATAGATTTAAAAAAGCAAAGCGTGGCAGCAAATATTGCCTACGGCCACACCAGTCTGGTGGCGCCCGATCTCGTCAGATCTCGGAAGCTAAGCAGAGTCGGGCCTGGTTAGTACTTGGATGGGAGACCGCCTGGGAATACCAGGTGCTGTAAGCTCTTTAACTTATTCCTCAAAAGCGCAGTCGGCGTTGCACTTTTATCATTTGAGAAAAAAAAACGAGATACTTTCAATATTAATGTATTATGAAATGAAAAAAAAACATATTGATAGATTTAAAAAAGCAAAGCGTGGCAGCAAATATTGCCTACGGCCACACCAGTCTGGTGACGCCCGATCTCGTCAGATCTCGGAAGCTAAGCAGAGTCGGGCCTGGTTAGTACTTGGATGGGAGACCGCCTGGGAATACCAGGTGCTGTAAGCTCTTTAACTTATTCCTCAAAAACGCAGTCGACGTTGCACTTTTATCATTTGAGAAAGAAAAAAAAACGAGATACTTTCAATATTAATGTTATATGAAAAAAAAACATATTGATAGATTTAAAAAAGCAAAGCGTGGCAGCAAATATTGCCTACGGCCACACCAGTCTGGTGGCGCCCGATCTCGTCAGATCTCGGAAGCTAAGCAGAGTCGGGCCTGGTTAGTACTTGGATGGGAGACCGCCTGGGAATACCAGGTGCTGTAAGCTCTTTAACTTATTCCTCCAAAAACGCAGTCGACGTTGCACTTTTATCATTTGAGAAAAAAAAAAAAACGAGATACTTTCAATATTAATGTATTATGAAATGAAAAAAAAACATATTGATAGATTTAAAAAAGAAAAGCGTGGCAGCAAATATTGCCTACGGCCACACCAGTCTGGTGACGCCCGATCTCGTCAGATCTCGGAAGCTAAGCAGAGTCGGGCCTGGTTAGTACTTGGATGGGAGACCGCCTGGGAATACCAGGTGCTGTAAGCTCTTTAACTTATTCCTCAAAAAGCGCAGTCGACGTTGCACTTTTATCATTTGAAAGAAAAAAAAACGAGATACTTTCAATATTAATGTATTATGAAATGAAAAAAACCATATTGATAGATTTAAAAAAGCAAAGCGTGGCAGCAAATATTGCCTCGGCCACACCAGTCTGGTGGCGCCGATCTCGTCAGATCTCGGAAGCTAAGCAGAGTCGGGCCTGGTTAGTACTTGGATGGGAGACCGCCTGGGAATACCAGGTGCTGTAAGCTCTTTAACTTATTCCTCAAAAAGCGCAGTCGACGTTGCACTTTTATCATTTGAGAAAGAAAAAAAAACGAGATACTTTCAATATTAATGTATTTTGAAAAAAAAAACATATTGATAGATTTAAAAAAGCAAAGCGTGGCAGCAATTTCTGCCTACGGCCACACCAGTCTGGTGACGCCCGATCTCGTCAGATCTCGGAAGCTAAGCAGAGTCGGGCCTGGTTAGTACTTGGATGGGAGACCGCCTGGGAATACCAGGTGCTGTAAGCTCTTTAACTTATTCCTCCAAAACGCAGTCGACGTTGCACTTTTATCATTTGAGAAAAAAAAAAAAACGAGATACTTTCAATATTAATGTATTATGAAATGACAAAAAAAACATATTGATAGATTTAAAAAAGCAAAGCGTGGCAGCAAATATTGCCTACGGCCACACCAGTCTGGTGGCGCCCGATCTCGTCAGATCTCGGAAGCTAAGCAGAGTCGGGCCTGGTTAGTACTACTTGGATGGGAGACCGCCTGGGAATACCAGGTGCTGTAAGCTCTTTAACTTATTCCTCAAAACGCAGTCGACGTTGCACTTTTATCATTTGAGAAAGAAAAAAAAACGAGATACTTTCAATATTAATGTATTATGAAATGACAAAAAAACATATTGATAGATTTAAAAAAGCAAAGCGTGGCAGCAAATATTGCCTACGGCCACACCAGTCTGGTGACGCCCGATCTCGTCAGATCTCGGAAGCTAAGCAGAGTCGGGCCTGGTTAGTACTTGGATGGGAGACCGCCTGGGAATACCAGGTGCTGTAAGCTCATTAACTTTTTCCTCCAAAACGCAGTCGACGTTGCACTTTTATCATTTGTGAAAGAAAAAAAAACGAGATACTTTCAATATTAATGTATTATGAAAAAAAAAAAAACATATTGATAGATTTAAAAAAGCAAAGCGTGGCAGCAAATATTGCCTACGGCCACACCAGTCTGGTGGCGCCCGATCTCGTCAGATCTCGGAAGCTAAGCAGAGTCGGGCCTGGTTAGTACTTGGATGGGAGACCGCCTGGGAATACCAGGTGCTGTAAGCTCTTTAACTTATTCCTCAAGAACGCAGTCGACGTTGCACTTTTATCATTTGAGAAAAAAAAAAAAAACGAGATACTTTCAATATTAATGTATTATGAAATGACAAAAAAACATATTGATAGATTTAAAAAAGCAAAAAAGCGTGGCAGGAAATTGCCCTCGGCCACACCAGTCTGGTGGCGCCCGATCTCGTCAGATCTCGGAAGCTAAGCAGAGTCGGGCCTGGTTAGTACTTGGATGGGAGACCGCCTGGGAATACCAGGTGCTGTAAGCTCTTTAACTTATTCCTCAAAAACGCAGTCGGCGTTGCACTTTTATCATTTGAGAAAAAAAAAAAGAGATACTTTCAATATTAATGTATTATGAAAAAAAACATATTGATAGATTTAAAAAAGCAAAGCGTGGCAGCAAATATTGCCTACGGCCACACCAGTCTGGTGACGCCCGATCTCGTCAGATCTCGGAAGCTAAGCAGAGTCGGGCCTGGTTAGTACTTGGATGGGAGACCGCCTGGGAATACCAGGTGCTGTAAGCTCTTTAACTTATTCCTCAAAAAGGCAGTCGACGTTGCACTTTTATCATTTGAGAAAAAAAAAAAAAAACGAGATACTTTCAATATTAATGTATTATGAAATGACAAAAAAACATATTGATAGATTTAAAAAAGCAAAGCGTGGCAGCAAATATTGCCCTGGCCACACCAGTCTGTGGCGCCCGATCTCGTCAGATCTCGGAAGCTAAGCAGAGTCGGGCCTGGTTAGTACTTGGATGGGAGACCGCCTGGGAATACCAGGTGCTGTAAGCTCTTTAACTTATTCCTCAAAAAACGCAGTCGGCGTTGCACTTTTATCATTTGAGAAAAAAAAATCGAGATACTTTCAATATTAATGTATTATGAAATGACAAAAAAAACATATTGATAGATTTAAAAAAGCAAAGCGTGGCAGCAAATATTGCCTATGGCCACACCAGTCTGGTGGCGCCCGATCTCGTCAGATCTCGGAAGCTAAGCAGAGTCGGGCCTGGTTAGTACTTGGATGGGAGACCGCCTGGGAATACCAGGTGCTGTAAGCTCATTAACTTATTCCTCAAAAACGCAGTCGACGTTGCACTTTTATCATTTGAGAAAGAAAAAAAAAACGAGATACTTTCAATATTAATGTATTATGAAATGACAAAAAAAAACATATTGATAGATTTAAAAAAGCAAAGCGTGGCAGCAAATATTGCCTCTGACCCACACCAGTCTGGTGGCGCCCGATCTCGTCAGATCTCGGAAGCTAAGCAGAGTCGGGCCTGGTTAGTACTTGGATGGGAGACCGCCTGGGAATACCAGGTGCTGTAAGCTCTTTAACTTATTCCTCAAAACGCAGTCGACGTTGCACTTTTATCATTTGAGAAAAAAAAAAAAAACGAGATACTTTCAATATTAATGTATTATGAAATGACAAAAAAACATATTGATAGATTTAAAAAAGCAAAGCGTGGCAGCAAATATTGCCTACAGCCACACCAGTCTGGTGGCGCCCGATCTCGTCAGATCTCGGAAGCTAAGCAGAGTCGGGCCTGGTTAGTACTTGGATGGGAGACCGCCTGGGAATACCAGGTGCTGTAAGCTCATTAACTTATTCCTCAAAAACGCAGTCGACGTTGCACTTTTATCATTTGAGAAAGAAAAAAAAACGAGATACTTTCAATATTAATGTATTATGAAATGACAAAAAAACATATTGATAGATTTAAAAAAAGCAAAGCGTGGCAGCAAATATTGCCTACGGCCACACCAGTCTGGTGACGCCCGATCTCGTCAGATCTCGGAAGCTAAGCAGAGTCGGGCCTGGTTAGTACTTGGATGGGAGACCGCCTGGGAATACCAGGTGCTGTAAGCTCTTTAACTTATTCCTCCAAAACGCAGTCGACGTTGCACTTTTATCATTTGAGAAAAAAAAAAAAACGAGATACTTTCAATATTAATGTATTATGAAATGACAAAAAAACATATTGATAGATTTAAAAAAAGCAAAGCGTGGCAGCAAATATTGCCTACGGCCACACCAGTCTGGTGACGCGCAGTCTCGTCAGATCTCGGAAGCTAAGCAGAGTCGGGCCTGGTTAGTACTTGGATGGGAGACCGCCTGGGAATACCAGGTGCTGTAAGCTCTTTAACTTATTCCTCAAAAACGCAGTCGACGTTGCACTTTTATCATTTGAGAAAGAAAAAAAAAACGAGATACTTTCAATATTAATGTATTATGAAAAAAAAACATATTGATAGATTTAAAAAAGCAAAGCGTGGCAGCAAATATTGCCTACGGCCACACCAGTCTGGTGACGCCCGATCTCGTCAGATCTCGGAAGCTAAGCAGAGTCGGGCCTGGTTAGTACTTGGATGGGAGACCGCCTGGGAATACCAGGTGCTGTAAGCTCTTTAACTTATTCCTCCAAAACGCAGTCGACGTTGCACTTTTATCATTTGAGAAAAAAAAAAAAACGAGATACTTTCAATATTAATGTATTATGAAATGACAAAAAAAACATATTGATAGATTTAAAAAAAGCAAAGCGTGGCAGCAAATATTGCCTACGGCCACACCAGTCTGGTGGCGCCCGATCTCGTCAGATCTCGGAAGCTAAGCAGAGTCGGGCCTGGTTAGTACTTGGATGGGAGACCGCCTGGGAATACCAGGTGCTGTAAGCTCATTAACTTTTTCCTCCAAAACGCAGTCGACGTTTCACTTTTATCATTTTGAGAAAGAAAAAAAAAACGAGATACTTTCAATATTAATGTATTATGAAATGACAAAAAAACATATTGATAGATTTAAAAAAGCAAAGCGTGGCAGCAAATATTGCCTCTGCCACACCAGTCTGGTGGCGCCCGATCGCGTCAGATCTCGGAAGCTAAGCAGAGTCGGGCCTGGTTAGTACTTGGATGGGAGACCGCCTGGGAATACCAGGTGCTGTAAGCTCTTTAACTTATTCCTCAAAAAGCGCAGTCGACGTTGCACTTTTATCATTTGAAAGAAAAAAAACGAGATACTTTCAATATTAATGTATTATGAAAAAAAAAAACATATTGATAGATTTAAAAAAGCAAAGCGTGGCAGCAAATATTGCCTACGGCCACACCAGTCTGGTGACGCCCGATCTCGTCAGATCTCGGAAGCTAAGCAGAGTCGGGCCTGGTTAGTACTTGGATGGGAGACCGCCTGGGAATACCAGGTGCTGTAAGCTCTTTAACTTATTCCTCAAAAACGCAGTCGACGTTGCACTTTTATCGTTTGAGAAAGAAAAAAAAACGAGATACTTTCAATATTAATGTATTATGAAAAAAAAAACATATTGATAGATTTAAAAAAGCAAAGCGTGGCAGCAAATATTGCCTACACACCAGTCTGGTGGCGCCCGATCTCGTCAGATCTCGGAAGCTAAGCAGAGTCGGGCCTGGTTAGTACTTGGATGGGAGACCGCCTGGGAATACCAGGTGCTGTAAGCTCTTTAACTTATTCCTCAGAAGGCGGTCGACGTTGCACTTTTATCATTTGAAAAGAAAAAAAAACAGATACTTTCAATATTAATGTATTATGAAATGAAAAAAAAACATATTGATAGATTTAAAAAAGCAAAGCGTGGCAGCAAATATTGCCTCTGACACACCAGTCTGGTGGGCGCGATCTCGTGAGATCTCGGAAGCTAAGCAGAGTCGGGCCTGGTTAGTACTTGGATGGGAGACCGCCTGGGAATACCAGGTGCTGTAAGCTCTTTAACTTATTCCTCCAAAACGCAGTCGACGTTGCACTTTTATCATTTGAGAAAGAAAAAAAAACAGATACTTTCAATATTAATGTATTATGAAATGACAAAAAAACATATTGATAGATTTAAAAAAGCAAAGCGTGGCAGCAAATATTGCCTACGGCCACACCAGTCTGGTGGCGCCCGATCTCGTCAGATCTCGGAAGCTAAGCAGAGTCGGGCCTGGTTAGTACTTGGATGGGAGACCGCCTGGGAATACCAGGTGCTGTAAGCTCATTAACTTTTTCCTCCAAAACGCAGTCGACGTTGCACTTTTATCATTTGAGAAGAAAAAAAAACGAGATACTTTCAATATTAATGTATTATGAAATGACAAAAAAAACATATTGATAGATTTAAAAAAAGCAAAGCGTGGCAGCAAATATTGCCTACGGCCACACCAGTCTGGTGACGCCCAATCTCGTCAGATCTCGGAAGCTAAGCAGAGTCGGGCCTGGTTAGTACTTGGATGGGAGACCGCCTGGGAATACCAGGTGCTGTAAGCTCTTTAACTTATTCCTCCAAAAGCATGATCGACGTTGCACTTTTATCATTTGAGAAAAAAAAAAAAACGAGATACTTTCAACATTAATGTATCATGAAATGACAAAAAAACATATTGATAGATTTAAAAAAGCAAAGCGTGGCAGCAAATATTGCCTACGGCCACACCAGTCTGGTGACGCGCAATCTCGTCAGATCTCGGAAGCTAAGCAGAGTCGGGCCTGGTTAGTACTTGGATGGGAGACCGCCTGGGAATACCAGGTGCTGTAAGCTCTTTAACTTATTCCTCAAAAACGCAGTCGACGTTGCACTTTTATCATTTGAAAAAAAAAAAAAAAACTAGATACTTTCAATATTAATGTATTATGAAATGACAAAAAAACATATTGATAGATTTAAAAAAGCAAAGCGTGGCAGCAAATATTGCCTACGGCCACACCAGTCTGGTGGCGCCCGATCTCGTCAGATCTCGGAAGCTAAGCAGAGTCGGGCCTGGTTAGTACTTGGATGGGAGACCGCCTGGGAATACCAGGTGCTGTAAGCTCTTTAACTTATTCCTCAAAAAGCAGTCGACGTTGCACTTTTATCATTTGAAAAAAAAATGAAAACGAGATACTTTCAATATTAATGTATTATGAAATGACAAAAAAACATATTGATAGATTTAAAAAAGCAAAGCGTGGCAGCAAATATTGCCTATGGCCACACCAGTCTGGTGGCGCGCGATCTCGTCAGATCTCGGAAGCTAAGCAGAGTCGGGCCTGGTTAGTACTTGGATGGGAGACCGCCTGGGAATACCAGGTGCTGTAAGCTCTTTAACTTATTCCTCAAAAACGCAGTCGACGTTGCACTTTTATCATTTGAGAAAGAAAAAAAAAACGAGATACTTTCAATATTAATGTATTATGAAATGACAAAAAAAACATATTGATAGATTTAAAAAAGCAAAGCGTGGCAGCAAATATTGCCTACGGCCACACCAGTCTGGTGGCGCCGATCTCGTCAGATCTCGGAAGCTAAGCAGAGTCGGGCCTGGTTAGTACTTGGATGGGAGACCGCCTGGGAATACCAGGTGCTGTAAGCTCTTTAACTTATTCCTCCAAAAGCGCAGTCGACGTTGCACTTTTATCATTTGTGAAAAAAAAAAAACGAGATACTTTCAATATTAATGTATTATGAAATGACAAAAAAACATATTGATAGATTTAAAAAAGCAAAGCGTGGCAGCAAATATTGCCTACAGCCACACCAGTCTGGTGGCGCCGATATCGTCAGATCTCGGAAGCTAAGCAGAGTCGGGCCTGGTTAGTACTTGGATGGGAGACCGCCTGGGAATACCAGGTGCTGTAAGCTCATTAACTTATTCCTCCAAAACGCAGTCGACGTTGCACTTTTATCATTTGAAAAAAAAAAAAAAACTAGATACTTTCAATATTAATGTATTATGAAATGACAAAAAAAACATATTGATAGATTTAAAAAAAGCAAAAGCGTGGCAGCAAATATTGCTCACGGCCACACCAGTCTGGTGGCGCCCGATCTCGTCAGATCTCGGAAGCTAAGCAGAGTCGGGCCTGGTTAGTACTTGGATGGGAGACCGCCTGGGAATACCAGGTGCTGTAAGCTCTTTAACTTATTCCTCAAAAACGCAGTCGACGTTGCACTTTTATCATTTGAGAAAGAAAAAAAACGAGATACTTTCAATATTAATGTTATGAAAAAAAAAAAACCATATTGATAGATTTAAAAAAGCAAAGCGTGGCAGCAAATATTGCCTCCGGCCACACCAGTCTGGTGACGCCCGATCTCGTCAGATCTCGGAAGCTAAGCAGAGTCGGGCCTGGTTAGTACTTGGATGGGAGACCGCCTGGGAATACCAGGTGCTGTAAGCTCTTTAACTTATTCCTCCAAACGCATGTCGTCGTTGCACTTTTATCATTTGAGAAAAAAAAAAAAACGAGATACTTTCAATATTAATGTATTATGAAATGACAAAAAAACATATTGATAGATTTAAAAAAGCAAAGCGTGGCAGCAAATATTGCCTATGGCCACACCAGTCTGGTGACGCCCGATCTCGTCAGATCTCGGAAGCTAAGCAGAGTCGGGCCTGGTTAGTACTTGGATGGGAGACCGCCTGGGAATACCAGGTGCTGTAAGCTCTTTAACTTATTCCTCAAAAACGCAGTCGACGTTGCACTTTTATCATTTGAGAAAGAAAAAAAACGAGATACTTTCAATATTAATGTATTATGAAATGAAAAAAAAACATATTGATAGATTTAAAAAAGCAAAGCGTGGCAGCAAATATTGCCCTCGGCCACACCAGTCTGGTGACGCCCGATCTCGTCAGATCTCGGAAGCTAAGCAGAGTCGGGCCTGGTTAGTACTTGGATGGGAGACCGCCTGGGAATACCAGGTGCTGTAAGCTCTTTAACTTATTCCTCAAAACGCAGTCGACGTTGCACTTTTATCATTTGAGAAAAAAAAAAAAACGAGATACTTTCAATATTAATGTATTATGAAATGACAAAAAAACATATTGATAGATTTAAAAAAGCAAAGCGTGGCAGCAAATATTGCCTACGGCCACACCAGTCTGGTGACGCCCGATCTCGTCAGATCTCGGAAGCTAAGCAGAGTCGGGCCTGGTTAGTACTTGGATGGGAGACCGCCTGGGAATACCAGGTGCTGTAAGCTCTTTAACTTATTCCTCCAAAACGCAGTCGACGTTGCACTTTTATCATTTGAGAAAAAAAAAAAAACGAGATACTTTCAATATTAATGTATTATGAAATGACAAAAAAACATATTGATAGATTTAAAAAAGCAAAGCGTGGCAGCAAATATTGCCTACGGCCACACCAGTCTGGTGACGCCCGATCTCGTCAGATCTCGGAAGCTAAGCAGAGTCGGGCCTGGTTAGTACTTGGATGGGAGACCGCCTGGGAATACCAGGTGCTGTAAGCTCTTTAACTTATTCCTCAAAAACGCAGTCGACGTTGCACTTTTATCATTTGAGAAAAAAAAAAAACGAGATACTTTCAATATTAATGTTATGAAATGACAAAAAAAACATATTGATAGATTTAAAAAAGCAAAAGCGTGGCAGCAAATATTGCCTACGGCCACACCAGTCTGGTGGCGCCCGATCTCGTCAGATCTCGGAAGCTAAGCAGAGTCGGGCCTGGTTAGTACTTGGATGGGAGACCGCCTGGGAATACCAGGTGCTGTAAGCTCTTTAACTTATTCCTCCAAAAGCAGTCGGCGTTGCACTTTTATCATTTTGAAAAAAAAAAAACGAGATACTTTCAATATTAATGTATTATGAAATGACAAAAAAACATATTGATAGATTTAAAAAAAGCAAAAGTGGCAGCAAATATTGCCTCTGGCCACACCAGTCTGGTGGCGCCCGATCTCGTCAGATCTCGGAAGCTAAGCAGAGTCGGGCCTGGTTAGTACTTGGATGGGAGACCGCCTGGGAATACCAGGTGCTGTAAGCTCTTTAACTTATTCCTCAAAACGCAGTCGGCGTTGCACTTTTATCATTTGAGAAAAGAAAAAAAAAACGAGATACTTTCAATATTAATGTATTATGAAATGACAAAAAAACATATTGATAGATTTAAAAAAGCAAAGCGTGGCAGCAAATATTGCCTACGGCCACACCAGTCTGGTGGCGCCCGATCTCGTCAGATCTCGGAAGCTAAGCAGAGTCGGGCCTGGTTAGTACTTGGATGGGAGACCGCCTGGGAATACCAGGTGCTGTAAGCTCTTTAACTTATTCCTCAAAAACGCAGTCGACGTTGCACTTTTATCATTTGAGAAAAAAAAAAAAAAACGAGATACTTTCAATATTAATGTATTATGAAATGACAAAAAAACATATTGATAGATTTAAAAAAGCAAAGCGTGGCAGCAAATATTGCCTACGGCCACACCAGTCTGGTGACGCCCGATCTCGTCAGATCTCGGAAGCTAAGCAGAGTCGGGCCTGGTTAGTACTTGGATGGGAGACCGCCTGGGAATACCAGGTGCTGTAAGCCTTTTAACTTATTGCTCAAAACGCAGTCGACGTTGCACTTTTATCATTTGAAAGAAAAAAAAAACGAGATACTTTCAATATTAATGTATTATGAAATGACAAAAAAACATATTGATAGATTTAAAAAAAGCAAAAGCGTGGCAGCAAATATTGCCTCTGGCCACACCAGTCTGGTGGCGCCGATCTCGTCAGATCTCGGAAGCTAAGCAGAGTCGGGCCTGGTTAGTACTTGGATGGGAGACCGCCTGGGAATACCAGGTGCTGTAAGCTCTTTAACTTATTCCTCCAAAAACGCAGTCGACGTTGCACTTTTATCATTTGAAAAAAAAAAACGAGAGACTTTCAATATTAATTTATCATGAAATGACAAAAAAACATATTGATAGATTTAAAAAAGCAAAGCGTGGCAGCAAATATTGCCTCGGCCACACCAGTCTGGTGGCCCGATCTCGTCAGATCTCGGAAGCTAAGCAGAGTCGGGCCTGGTTAGTACTTGGATGGGAGACCGCCTGGGAATACCAGGTGCTGTAAGCTCTTTAACTTATTCCTCAAAAACGCGGTCGACGTTGCACTTTTATCATTTGAGAAAAAAAAAAAAAGAGATACTTTCAATATTAATGTATTATGAAATGACAAAAAAAACATATTGATAGATTTAAAAAAGCAAAGCGTGGCAGCAAATATTGCCTACGGCCACACCAGTCTGGTGACGCCCGATCTCGTCAGATCTCGGAAGCTAAGCAGAGTCGGGCCTGGTTAGTACTTGGATGGGAGACCGCCTGGGAATACCAGGTGCTGTAAGCTCTTTAACTTATTCCTCAAAAACGCAGTCGACGTTGCACTTTTATCATTTGAGAAAAAAAAAAAAACGAGATACTTTCAATATTAATGTATTATGAAATGACAAAAAAAACATATTGATAGATTTAAAAAAGCAAAGCGTGGCAGCAAATATTGCCTACGGCCACAACAGTCTGGTGACGCCCGATCTCGTCAGATCTCAGAAGCTAAGCAGAGTCGGGCCTGGTTAGTACTTGGATGGGAGACCGCCTGGGAATACCAGGTGCTGTAAGCTCTTTAACTTATTCCTCAAAAAACGCAGTCGGCGTTGCACTTTTATCATTTGAGAAAAGAAAAAAAACGAGATACTTTCAATATTAATGTATTATGAAATGACAAAAAAACATATTGATAGATTTAAAAAAGCAAAAGCGTGGCAGCAAATATTGCCTACGGCCACCAGTCTGGTGGCGCCCGATCTCGTCAGATCTCGGAAGCTAAGCAGAGTCGGGCCTGGTTAGTACTTGGATGGGAGACCGCCTGGGAATACCAGGTGCTGTAAGCTCTTTAACTTATTCCTCAAAAAGCGCATCGACGTTGCACTTTTATCATTTGAGAAAAAAAAAAACAGATACTTTCAATATTAATGTATTATGAAATGACAAAAAAACATATTGATAGATTTAAAAAAGCAAAAGCGTGGCAGCAAATATTGCCTACTGCCACACCAGTCTGGTGACGCCCGATCTCGTCAGATCTCGGAAGCTAAGCAGAGTCGGGCCTGGTTAGTACTTGGATGGGAGACCGCCTGGGAATACCAGGTGCTGTAAGCTCTTTAACTTATTCCTCAAAAACGCAGTCGACGTTGCACTTTTATCATTTGAGAAAAAAAAAAAACGAGATACTTTCAATATTAATGTATTATGAAATGAAAAAAAAACATATTGATAGATTTAAAAAAGCAAAGCGTGGCAGCAAATATTGCCTACGGCCACACCAGTCTGGTGACGCCCGATCTCGTCAGATCTCGGAAGCTAAGCAGAGTCGGGCCTGGTTAGTACTTGGATGGGAGACCGCCTGGGAATACCAGGTGCTGTAAGCTCTTTAACTTATTCCTCAAAAGCAGATCGACGTTGCACTTTTATCATTTGAAAGAAAAAAAACGAGATACTTTCAATATTAATGTGTATCATGAAATGAAACAAACATATTGATAGATTTAAAAAAGCAAAGCGTGGCAGCAAATATTGCCTACGGCCACACCAGTCTGGTGCCCGCCGATCTCGTCAGATCTCGGAAGCTAAGCAGAGTCGGGCCTGGTTAGTACTTGGATGGGAGACCGCCTGGGAATACCAGGTGCTGTAAGCTCTTTAACTTATTCCTCGAAACGCAGTCGGCTTTGCACTTTTATCATTTGAGAAAAAAAAAAAAAGATACTTTCAATATTAATGTATTATGAAATAAAAAAACATATTGATAGATTTAAAAAAGCAAAAGCGTGGCAGCAAATATTGCCTACGGCCACACCAGTCTGGTGGCGCCCGATCTCGTCAGATCTCGGAAGCTAAGCAGAGTCGGGCCTGGTTAGTACTTGGATGGGAGACCGCCTGGGAATACCAGGTGCTGTAAGCTCTTTAACTTATTCCTCAGAAACGCACACGGCGTTGCACTTTTATCATTTGAGAAGAAAAAAAAAGGAGATACTTTCAATATTAATGTATTATGAAATGACAAAAAAACATATTGATAGATTTAAAAAAGCAAAGCGTGGCAGCAAATATTGCCTACGGCCACACCAGTCTGGTGACGCCCGATCTCGTCAGATCTCGGAAGCTAAGCAGAGTCGGGCCTGGTTAGTACTTGGATGGGAGACCGCCTGGGAATACCAGGTGCTGTAAGCTCTTTAACTTATTCCTCAAAAACGCAGTCGACGTTGCACTTTTATCATTTGAGAAAGAAAAAAAAACGAGATACTTTCAATATTAATGTATTATGAAAAAAAAACATATTGATAGATTTAAAAAAGCAAAGCGTGGCAGCAAATATTGCCTACGGCCACACCAGTCTGGTGGCACCCGATCTCGTCAGATCTCGGAAGCTAAGCAGAGTCGGGCCTGGTTAGTACTTGGATGGGAGACCGCCTGGGAATACCAGGTGCTGTAAGCTCTTTAACTTATTCCTCAAAAACGCAGTCGACGTTGCACTTTTATCATTTGAGAAAAAAAAAAAAACGAGATACTTTCAATATTAATGTATTATGAAATGACAAAAAAACATATTGATAGATTTAAAAAAGCAAAGCGTGCCAGCAAATATTGCCTACGGCCACACCAGTCTGGTGACGCCCGATCTCGTCAGATCTCGGAAGCTAAGCAGAGTCGGGCCTGGTTAGTACTTGGATGGGAGACCGCCTGGGAATACCAGGTGCTGTAAGCTCTTTAACTTATTCCTCAAAACGCAGTCGACGTTGCACTTTTATCATTTGAAAGAAAAAAAACGAGATACTTTCAATAATAATGTATTATGAAAAAAAAAACATATTGATAGATTTAAAAAAGCAAAGCGTGGCAGCAAAAATTGCCTACTGCCACACCAGTCTGGTGACACCCGGTCTCGTCAGATCTCGGAAGCTAAGCAGAGTCGGGCCTGGTTAGTACTTGGATGGGAGACCGCCTGGGAATACCAGGTGCTGTAAGCTCTTTAACTTATTCCTCCAAAAGCAGTCGACGTTGCACTTTTATCATTTGAGAAAGAAAAAAAAAAAACAGATACTTCCAATATTAATGTATCATGAAATGAAAAAAACATATTGATAGATTTAAAAAAGCAAAGCGTGGCAGCAAATATTGCCTACGGCCACACCAGTCTGGTGACGCCCGATCTCGTCAGATCTCGGAAGCTAAGCAGAGTCGGGCCTGGTTAGTACTTGGATGGGAGACCGCCTGGGAATACCAGGTGCTGTAAGCTCTTTGCTTATTCCTCCAAGCAGTTGCACTTTTATCATTTGCCTCCAAAACGCAGTCGACGTTGCACTTTTATCATTTGAGAAAAGAAAAAAACGAGATACTTTCAATATTAATGTATTATGAAATGACAATAAAAACTTATTGGTAGAATTAAGAAAGGCTAAGCGTGGCAACAAATATTGCCTCTGACCCACCAGTCTGGTGGCGCCGATCTCGTCAGATCTCGGAAGCTAAGCAGAGTCGGGCCTGGTTAGTACTTGGATGGGAGACCGCCTGGGAATACCAGGTGCTGTAAGCTCTTTAACTTATTCCTCCAAAAAGCAGTCGACGTTGCACTTTTATCATTTGAGAAAAAAAAAAAACGAGATACTTTCAACATTAATGTATCATGAAATGACAAAAAAACATATTGATAGATTTAAAAAAGCAAAGCGTGGCAGCAAATATTGCCTACGGCCACACCAGTCTGGTGACGCCCGATCTCGTCAGATCTCGGAAGCTAAGCAGAGTCGGGCCTGGTTAGTACTTGGATGGGAGACCGCCTGGGAATACCAGGTGCTGTAAGCTCTTTAACTTATTCCTCAAAAACGCAGTCGACGTTGCACTTTTATCATTTGAGAAAAGAAAAAAAACGAGATACTTTCAATATTAATGTATTATGAAAAAAAAACATATTGATAGATTTAAAAAAGCAAAGCGTGGCAGCAAATATTGCCTTCGGCCACACCAGTCTGGTGACCCCCGATCTCGTCAGATCTCGGAAGCTAAGCAGAGTCGGGCCTGGTTAGTACTTGGATGGGAGACCGCCTGGGAATACCAGGTGCTGTAAGCTCTTTAACTTATTCCTCCAAAACGCAGTCGACGTTGCACTTTTATCATTTGAGAAAAAAAAAAAGAGATACTTTCAATATTAATTTATTATGAAAAAAAAACATATTGATAGATTTAAAAAAGCAAAGCGTGGCAGCAAATATTGCCTACGGCCACACCAGTCTGGTGACGCCCGATCTCGTCAGATCTCGGAAGCTAAGCAGAGTCGGGCCTGGTTAGTACTTGGATGGGAGACCGCCTGGGAATACCAGGTGCTGTAAGCTCTTTAACTTATTCCTCCAAAACGCAGTCGACGTTGCACTTTTATCATTTGAGAAAAAAAAAAATCGACGTTGCACTTTTATCATTTGAGAAAAGAAAAAAAACGAGATACTTTCAATATTAATGTATTATGAAATGACAAAAAAACATATTGATAGATTTAAAAAAGCAAAGCGTGGCAGCAAATATTGCCCTGACGCCACCAGTCTGGTGACGCCACATCTCGTCAGATCTCGGAAGCTAAGCAGAGTCGGGCCTGGTTAGTACTTGGATGGGAGACCGCCTGGGAATACCAGGTGCTGTAAGCTCTTTAACTTATTCCTCAAAACGCAGTCGGCGTTGCACTTTTATCATTTGAAAGAAAAAAAAAACGAGATACTTTCAATATTAATGTATTATGAAATGACAAAAAAAACATATTGATAGATTTAAAAAAGCAAAAGCGTGGCAGCAAATATTGCCTCACGGCCACACCAGTCTGGTGGCCCGATCTCGTCAGATCTCGGAAGCTAAGCAGAGTCGGGCCTGGTTAGTACTTGGATGGGAGACCGCCTGGGAATACCAGGTGCTGTAAGCTCTTTAACTTATTCCTCAAAAACGCAGTCGACGTTGCACTTTTATCATTTGAGAAAAAAAAAAAACGAGATACTTTCAATATTAATGTATTATGAAATGACAAAAAAAAACATATTGATAGATTTAAAAAAGCAAAAGCGTGGCAGCAAATATTGCCTACAGCCACACCAGTCTGGTGACGCCCGATCTCGTCAGATCTCGGAAGCTAAGCAGAGTCGGGCCTGGTTAGTACTTGGATGGGAGACCGCCTGGGAATACCAGGTGCTGTAAGCTCTTTAACTTATTCCTCCAAACGCAGTCGACGTTGCACTTTTATCATTTGAAGAAAAAAAAAACGAGATACTTTCAATATTAATGTATTATGAAATGACAAAAAAACATATTGATAGATTTAAAAAAAGCAAAAGCGTGGCAGCAAATATTGCCTACGGCCACCAGTCTGGTGGCCCGATCTCGTCAGATCTCGGAAGCTAAGCAGAGTCGGGCCTGGTTAGTACTTGGATGGGAGACCGCCTGGGAATACCAGGTGCTGTAAGCTCTTTAACTTATTCCTCAAAAGCACGCAGTCGGACGTTGCACTTTTATCATTTGAGAAAGAAAAAAAAACGAGATACTTTCAATATTAATGTATTATGAAATGACAAAAACATATTGATAGATTTAAAAAAGCAAAGCGTGGCAGCAAATATTGCCTACGGCCACACCAGTCTGGTGGCGCCCGATCTCGTCAGATCTCGGAAGCTAAGCAGAGTCGGGCCTGGTTAGTACTTGGATGGGAGACCGCCTGGGAATTCCAGGTGCTGTAAGCTCGTTAACTTATTCCTCAAAAACGCAGTCGACGTTGCACTTTTATCATTTGAGAAAGAAAAAAAAACGAGATACTTTCAATATTAATGTATTATGAAAAAAAAACATATTGATAGATTTAAAAAAGCAAAGCGTGGCAGCAAATATTGCCTATACACACCAGTCTGGTGGCGCCCGATCTCGTCAGATCTCGGAAGCTAAGCAGAGTCGGGCCTGGTTAGTACTTGGATGGGAGACCGCCTGGGAATACCAGGTGCTGTAAGCTCTTTAACTTTTCCTCCAAACGCAGTCGACGTTGCACTTTTATCATTTGAGAAAAAAAAAAACGAGATACTTTCAACATTAATGTATCATGAAATGACAAAAAAACATATTGATAGATTTAAAAAAGCAAAGCGTGGCAGCAAATATTGCCTACGGCCACACCAGTCTGGTGACGCCCGATCTCGTCAGATCTCGGAAGCTAAGCAGAGTCGGGCCTGGTTAGTACTTGGATGGGAGACCGCCTGGGAATACCAGGTGCTGTAAGCTCTTTAACTTATTCCTCAAAAGCGCAGTCGACGTTGCACTTTTATCATTTGAGAAAGAAAAAAACGAGATACTTTCAATATTAATGTATTATGAAAAAAAAACATATTGATAGATTTAAAAAAGCAAAAGCGTGGCAGCAAATATTGCCTCCGGCCACACCAGTCTGGTGCCGCCCGATCTCGTCAGATCTCGGAAGCTAAGCAGAGTCGGGCCTGGTTAGTACTTGGATGGGAGACCGCCTGGGAATACCAGGTGCTGTAAGCTCTTTAACTTATTCCTCCAAAAAGCAGTCGACGTTGCACTTTTATCATTTGAGAAAGAAAAAAAAACGAGATACTTTCAATATTAATGTATTATGAAAAAAAAAAAAAACATATTGATAGATTTAAAAAAGCAAAGCGTGGCAGCAAATATTGCCTACGGCCACACCAGTCTGGTGGCGCCCGATCTCGTCAGATCTCGGAAGCTAAGCAGAGTCGGGCCTGGTTAGTACTTGGATGGGAGACCGCCTGGGAATACCAGGTGCTGTAAGCTCTTTAACTTATTCCTCAAAAACGCAGTCGACGTTGCACTTTTATCATTTGAGAAAAAAAAAACGAGATACTTTCAATATTAATGTATTATGAAAAAAAAAAACATATTGATAGATTTAAAAAAGCAAAGCGTGGCAGCAAATATTGCCTACGGCCACACCAGTCTGGTGACGCCCGATCTCGTCAGATCTCGGAAGCTAAGCAGAGTCGGGCCTGGTTAGTACTTGGATGGGAGACCGCCTGGGAATACCAGGTGCTGTAAGCTCTTTAACTTATTCCTCAAAAACGCAGTCGACGTTGCACTTTTATCATTTGAGAAAAAAAAAAAAAAGAGATACTTTCAACATTAATGTATCATGAAATGACAAAAAAACATATTGATAGATTTAAAAAAGCAAAGCGTGGCAGCAAATATTGCCTCTGACACACCAGTCTGGTGGCCCGATCTCGTCAGATCTCGGAAGCTAAGCAGAGTCGGGCCTGGTTAGTACTTGGATGGGAGACCGCCTGGGAATACCAGGTGCTGTAAGCTCTTCAACTTATTCCTCAAAAACGCAGTCGACGTTGCACTTTTATCATTTGAGAAAGAAAAAAAACGAGATACTTTCAATATTAATGTATTATGAAATGACAAAAAAACATATTGATAGATTTAAAAAAGCAAAGCGTGGCAGCAAATATTGCCTACGGCCACACCAGTCTGGTGGCGCCCGATCTCGTCAGATCTCGGAAGCTAAGCAGAGTCGGGCCTGGTTAGTACTTGGATGGGAGCCCGCCTGGGAATACCAGGTGCTGTAAGCTCTTTAACTTATTCCTCCAAAACGCAGTCGACGTTGCACTTTTATCATTTGAGAAAGAAAAAAAAAGAGATACTTTCAATATTAATGTATTATGAAATGACAAAAAAACATATTGATAGATTTAAAAAAGCAAAAGCGTGGCAGCAAATATTGCCTGACACACCAGTCTGGTGGCGCCCGATCTCGTCAGATCTCGGAAGCTAAGCAGAGTCGGGCCTGGTTAGTACTTGGATGGGAGACCGCCTGGGAATACCAGGTGCTGTAAGCTCTTTAACTTATTCCTCAAAAAACGCAGTCGGCGTTGCACTTTTATCATTTGAGAAAAAAAAAAAAAACGAGATACTTTCAATATTAATGTATTATGAAATGACAAAAAAACATATTGATAGATTTAAAAAAGCAAAAGCGTGGCAGCAAATATTGCTACGGCCACACCAGTCTGGTGGCGCCCGGTCTCGTCAGATCTCGGAAGCTAAGCAGAGTCGGGCCTGGTTAGTACTTGGATGGGAGACCGCCTGGGAATACCAGGTGCTGTAAGCTCTTTAACTTATTCCTCAAAAAGCAGTCGACGTTGCACTTTTATCATTTGAGAAAGAAAAAAACGAGATACTTTCAATATTAATGTATTATGAAAAAAAAACATATTGATAGATTTAAAAAAGCAAAAGCGTGGCAGCAAATATTGCCTACGGCCACACCAGTCTGGTGACGCGCCCGATCTCGTCAGATCTCGGAAGCTAAGCAGAGTCGGGCCTGGTTAGTACTTGGATGGGAGACCGCCTGGGAATACCAGGTGCTGTAAGCTCTTTAACTTATTCCTCCAAAACGCAGTCGACGTTGCACTTTTATCATTTGAAAAAAAAAACGAGATACTTTCAATATTAATGTATTATGAAAAAAAAAACATATTGATAGATTTAAAAAAAGCAAAGCGTGGCAGCAAATATTGCCCTCTGACCACACCAGTCTGGTGGCGCCCGATCTCGTCAGATCTCGGAAGCTAAGCAGAGTCGGGCCTGGTTAGTACTTGGATGGGAGACCGCCTGGGAATACCAGGTGCTGTAAGCTCTTTAACTTATTCCTCCAAAGCGCAGTCGGCGTTGCACTTTTATCATTTGAGAAAAAAAAAAAAAGATACTTTCAACATTAATGTATTCGACGTTGCACTTTTATCATTTGAGAAAGAAAAAAAAGATACTTTCAATATTAATGTATTATGAAATGACAAAAAACATATTGATAGATTTAAAAAAGCAAAGCGTGGCAGCAAATATTGCCTCTGCCACACCAGTCTGGTGACGCCCGATCTCGTCAGATCTCGGAAGCTAAGCAGAGTCGGGCCTGGTTAGTACTTGGATGGGAGACCGCCTGGGAATACCAGGTGCTGTAAGCTCTTTAACTTATTCCTCAAAAACGCAGTCGACGTTGCACTTTTATCATTTGAGAAAGAAAAAAAAACGAGATACTTTCAATATTAATGTATTATGAAATGACAAAAAAACATATTGATAGATTTAAAAAAGCAAAGCGTGGCAGCAAATATTGCCTACGGCCACACCAGTCTGGTGGCGCCCGATCTCGTCAGATCTCGGAAGCTAAGCAGAGTCGGGCCTGGTTAGTACTTGGATGGGAGACCGCCTGGGAATACCAGGTGCTGTAAGCTCTTTAACTTATTCCTCCAAAAACGCAGTCGACGTTGCACTTTTATCATTTGAGAAAAAAAAAAAACGAGATACTTTCAATATTAATGTATTATGAAATGACAAAAAACATATTGATAGATTTAAAAAAGCAAAGCGTGGCAGGAAATATTGCCTCCGGCCACACCAGTCTGTTGACGTCAGATCTCGGAAGCTAAGCAGAGTCGGGCCTGGTTAGTACTTGGATGGGGACCGCCTGGGAATACCAGGTGCTGTAAGCTCTTTAACTTATTCCTCCAAAAAAAACGCGATCGGCGTTGCACTTTTATCATTTGAGAAAAAAAAAAAAAAAAAAACAGATACTTTCAATATTAATGTATTATGAAATGACAAAAAAACATATTGATAGATTTAAAAAAAGCAAAGCGTGGCAGCAAATATTGCCTACGGCCACACCAGTCTGGTGACGCCCAATCTCGTCAGATCTCGGAAGCTAAGCAGAGTCGGGCCTGGTTAGTACTTGGATGGGAGACCGCCTGGGAATACCAGGTGCTGTAAGCTGTTTAACTTATTCCTCAAAAACGCAGTCGGCGTTGCACTTTTATCATTTGAGAAAGAAAAAAAAACGAGATACTTTCAATATTAATGTATTATGAAAAAAAAAACATATTGATAGATTTAAAAAAGCAAAGCGTGGCAGCAAATATTGCCTACGGCCACACCAGTCTGGTGGCGCCCGATCTCGTCAGATCTCGGAAGCTAAGCAGAGTCGGGCCTGGTTAGTACTTGGATGGGAGACCGCCTGGGAATACCAGGTGCTGTAAGCTCTTTAACTTATTCCTCCAAAACGCAGTCGACGTTGCACTTTTATCATTTGAGAAAAAAAAAAGAGATACTTTCAATATTAATGTATTATGAAATGACAAAAAAAACATATTGATAGATTTAAAAAAGCAAAGCGTGGCAGCAAATATTGCCTACGGCCACACCAGTCTGGTGACGCCCGATCTCGTCAGATCTCGGAAGCTAAGCAGAGTTGGGCCTGGTTAGTACTTGGATCGGAGACCGCCTGGGAATACCAGGTGCTGTAAGCTCTTTAACTTATTCCTCAAAAACGCAGTCGACGTTGCACTTTTATCATTTGAGAAAAGAAAAAAAAAGGAGATACTTTCAATATTAATGTATTATGAAAAATAAACATATTGATAGATTTAAAAAAGCAAAAGCGTGGCAGCAAATATTGCCTACAGGCCACCAGTCTGGTGGCGCCCGATCTCGTCAGATCTCGGAAGCTAAGCAGAGTCGGGCCTGGTTAGTACTTGGATGGGAGACCGCCTGGGAATACCAGGTGCTGTAAGCTCTTTAACTTATTCCTCAAAACGCAGTCGACGTTGCACTTTTATCATTTGAGAAAGAAAAAAAAACGAGATACTTTCAATATTAATGTTATGAAGAAAAAAACATATTGATAGATTTAAAAAAGCAAAGCGTGGCAGCAAATATTGCCTATACACACCAGTCTGGTGACGCCCGATCTCGTCAGATCTCGGAAGCTAAGCAGAGTCGGGCCTGGTTAGTACTTGGATGGGAGACCGCCTGGGAATACCAGGTGCTGTAAGCTCTTCAACTTATTCCTCAAAAACGCAGTCGACGTTGCACTTTTATCATTTGAGAAAGAAAAAAAACGAGATACTTTCAATATTAATGTATTATGAAATGACAAAAAAACATATTGATAGATTTAAAAAAGCAAAGCGTGGCAGCAAATATTGCCTACAGCCACACCAGTCTGGTGACGCCCGATCTCGTCAGATATCGGAAGCTAAGCAGAGTCGGGCCTGGTTAGTACTTGGATGGGAGACCGCCTGGGAATACCAGGTGCTGTAAGCTCTTTAACTTATTCCTCCAAAACGCAGTCGACGTTGCACTTTTATCATTTGAGAAAAAAAAAAAACAGATACTTTCAATATTAATGTATCATGAAATGACAAAAAAACATATTGATAGATTTAAAAAAGCAAAGCGTGGCAGCAAATATTGCCTACGGCCACACCAGTCTGGTGACGCCCGATCTCGTCAGATCTCGGAAGCTAAGCAGAGTCGGGCCTGGTTAGTACTTGGATGGGAGACCGCCTGGGAATACCAGGTGCTGTAAGCTCTTTAACTTATTCCTCAAAAACGCAGTCGACGTTGCACTTTTATCATTTGAGAAAAGAAAAAAAAACGAGATACTTTCAATATTAATGTATTATGAAATGACAAAAAACATATTGATAGATTTAAAAAAGCAAAGCGTGGCAGCAAATATTGCCTACGGCCACCAGTCTGGTGACGCCCGATCTCGTCAGATCTCGGAAGCTAAGCAGAGTCGGGCCTGGTTAGTACTTGGATGGGGACCGCCTGGGAATACCAGGTGCTGTAAGCTCTTTAACTTATTCCTCCAAAAGCGCAGTCGACGTTGCACTTTTATCATTTGAGAAAGAAAAAAACGAGATACTTTCAATATTAATGTATTATGAAATGACAAAAAAACATATTGATAGATTTAAAAAAGCAAAGCGTGGCAGCAAATATTGCCTCTGGCCACACCAGTCTGGTGGCACGCCGATCTCGTCAGATCTCGGAAGCTAAGCAGAGTCGGGCCTGGTTAGTACTTGGATGGGAGACCGCCTGGGAATACCAGGTGCTGTAAGCTCTTTAACTTATTCCTCAAAAGCGCAGTCGACGTTGCACTTTTATCATTTGAGAAAGAAAAAAAAAAACGAGATACTTTCAATATTAATGTATTATGAAAAAAAAAACATATTGATAGATTTAAAAAAGCAAAGCGTGGCAGCAAATATTGCCTACGGCCACCAGTCTGGTGGCGCCCGATCTCGTCAGATCTCGGAAGCTAAGCAGAGTCGGGCCTGGTTAGTACTTGGATGGGAGACCGCCTGGGAATACCAGGTGCTGTAAGCTCTTTAACTTATTCCTCCAAAACGCAGTCGACGTTGCACTTTTATCATTTGAGAAAAAAAAAAAACGAGATACTTTCAATATTAATGTATGAAATGAAAAAAAACATATTGATAGATTTTAAAAAAGCAAAGCGTGGCAGCAAATATTGCCTCTGGCCACACCAGTCTGGTGGCCCGATCTCGTCAGATCTCGGAAGCTAAGCAGAGTCGGGCCTGGTTAGTACTTGGATGGGAGACCGCCTGGGAATACCAGGTGCTGTAAGCTCTTTAACTTATTCCTCCAAAAGCGCAGTCGGCGTTGCACTTTTATCATTTAAGAAAAAAAAAAAAAAGATACTTTCAACATTAATGTATAAAAACATATTGATAGATTTAACTTATTCCTCAAAAACGCAGTCGACGTTGCACTTTTATCATTTGAGAAGAAAAAAAAACGAGATACTTTCAATATTAATGTATTATGAAATGACAAAAAAACATATTGATAGATTTAAAAAAGCAAAGCGTGGCAGCAAATATTGCCTACGGCCACACCAGTCTGGTGGCGCCCGATCTCGTCAGATCTCGGAAGCTAAGCAGAGTCGGGCCTGGTTAGTACTTGGATGGGGACCGCCTGGGAATACCAGGTGCTGTAAGCTCTTTAACTTATTCCTCAAAAAGGCAGTCGACGTTGCACTTTTATCATTTGAGAAAAAAAAAAAAACGAGATACTTTCAATATTAATGTATTATGAAATGACAAAAAAACATATTGATAGATTTAAAAAAGCAAAGCGTGGCAGCAAATATTGCCTACGGCCACACCAGTCTGGTGGCGCCCGATCTCGTCAGATCTCGGAAGCTAAGCAGAGTCGGGCCTGGTTAGTACTTGGATGGGAGACCGCCTGGGAATACCAGGTGCTGTAAGCTCTTTAACTTATTCCTCCAAAACGCAGTCGACGTTGCACTTTTATCATTTGAGAAAAAAAAAAAAAAAACGAGATACTTTCAACATTAATGTATCATGAAATGACAAAAAAACATATTGATAGATTTAAAAAAAGCAAAGCGTGGCAACAAATATTGCCTCTGACCCACCAGTCTGGTGGCCGATCTCGTCAGATCTCGGAAGCTAAGCAGAGTCGGGCCTGGTTAGTACTTGGATGGGAGACCGCCTGGGAATACCAGGTGCTGTAAGCTCTTTAACTTATTCCTCCAAAACGCAGTCGACGTTGCACTTTTATCATTTGAGAAAAAAAAAAACGAGATACTTTCAATATTAATGTATCATGAAATGACAAAAAAACATATTGATAGATTTAAAAAAGCAAAGCGTGGCAGCAAATATTGCCTACGGCCACACCAGTCTGGTGACGCCCGATCTCGTCAGATCTCGGAAGCTAAGCAGAGTCGGGCCTGGTTAGTACTTGGATGGGAGACCGCCTGGGAATACCAGGTGCTGTAAGCTCTTTAACTTATTCCTCAAAAACGCAGTCGACGTTGCACTTTTATCATTTGAGAAGAAAAAAAAACGAGATACTTTCAATATTAATGTATTATGAAATGACAAAAAAAACATATTGATAGATTTAAAAAAGCAAAGCGTGGCAGCAAATATTGCCTACGGCCACACCAGTCTGGTGACGCCCGATCTCGTCAGATCTCGGAAGCTAAGCAGAGTCGGGCCTGGTTAGTACTTGGATGGGAGACCGCCTGGGAATACCAGGTGCTGTAAGCTCATTAACTTTTTCCTCAAAAGCAGTCGACGTTGCACTTTTATCATTTGAGAAAAAAAAAAAACGAGATACTTTCAATATTAATGTATCATGAAATGACAAAAAAACATATTGATAGATTTAAAAAGCAGCAAAGCGTGGCAGCAAATATTGCCTACGGCCACCAGTCTGGTGGCGCCCGATCTCGTCAGATCTCGGAAGCTAAGCATAGTCGCGCCTGGTTAGTACTTGGATGGGAGACCGCCTGGGAATACCAGGTGCTGTAAGCTCTTTAACTTATTCCTCAAAAAACGCAGTCGACGTTGCACTTTTATCATTTGAGAAAAAAAAAAAAAACGAGATACTTTCAATATTAATGTATTATGAAAAAAAAACATATTGATAGATTAAAAAAGCAAAGCGTGGCAGCAAATATTGCTACAGCCACACCAGTCTGGTGACGCCCGATCTCGTCAGATCTCGGAAGCTAAGCAGAGTCGGGCCTGGTTAGTACTTGGATGGGAGACCGCCTGGGAATACCAGGTGCTGTAAGCTCTTTAACTTATTCCTCCAAAACGCAGTCGACGTTGCACTTTTATCATTTGAGAAAAAAAAAAAAGAGATACTTTCAATATTAATGTATCATGAAATGAAAAAAAACATATTGATAGATTTAAAAAAGCAAAGCGTGGCAGCAAATATTGCCTACGGCCACACCAGTCTGGTGACGCCCGATCTCGTCAGATCTCGGAAGCTAAGCAGAGTCGGGCCTGGTTAGTACTACTTGGATGGGAGACCGCCTGGGACTACCAGGTGCTGTAAGCTCTTTAACTTATTCCTCAAACGCAGTCGACATTGTTGCACACTTTATCATTTGAGAAAAAAAAAACGAGATACTTTCAATATTAATGTATTATGAAATGAAAAAAACATATTGATAGATTTAAAAAAGCAAAAGCGTGGCAGCAAATATTGCCTACGGCCACACCAGTCTGGTGACGCCCGATCTCGTCAGATCTCGGAAGCTAAGCAGAGTCGGGCCTGGTTAGTACTTGGATGGGAGACCGCCTGGGAATACCAGGTGCTGTAAGCTCTTTAACTTATTCCTCAAAAAGCATGATCGACGTTGCACTTTTATCATTTGAGAAAAAAAAAACGAGATACTTTAAATATGAATGTATTATGAAATGACAAAAAAACATATTGATAGATTTAAAAAAGCAAAGCGTGGCAGCAAATATTGCCTACGGCCACACCAGTCTGGTGACGCCCGATCTCGTCAGATCTCGGAAGCTAAGCAGAGTCGGGCCTGGTTAGTACTTGGATGGGAGACCGCCTGGGAATACCAGGTGCTGTAAGCTCTTTAACTTATTCCTCAAAAACGCAGTCGACGTTGCACTTTTATCATTTGAGAAAAAAAAAAAAAGAGATACTTTCAATATTAATGTATTATGAAAAAAAAACATATTGATAGATTTAAAAAAGCAAAGCGTGGCAGCAAATATTGCCTACGGCCACACCAGTCTGGTGACACCGATCTCGTCAGATCTCGGAAGCTAAGCAGAGTCGGGCCTGGTTAGTACTTGGATGGGAGACCGCCTGGGAATACCAGGTGCTGTAAGCTCTTTAACTTATTCCTCCAAAACGCAGTCGGCGTTGCACTTTTATCATTTGAGAAAAAAAAAAACGAGATACTTTCAATATTAATTTATTATGAAATGACAAAAAAACATATTGATAGATTTAAAAAAGCAAAGCGTGGCAGCAAATATTGCCTACGGCCACACCAGTCTGGTGACGCCCGATCTCGTCAGATCTCGGAAGCTAAGCAGAGTCGGGCCTGGTTAGTACTTGGATGGGAGACCGCCTGGGAATACCAGGTGCTGTAAGCTCTTTAACTTATTCCTCAAAAACGCAGTCGACGTTGCACTTTTATCATTTGAGAAAAGAAAAAAAACGAGATACTTTCAATATTAATGTATTATGAAAAAAAAAACATATTGATAGATTTAAAAAAGCAAAGCGTGGCAGCAAATATTGCCTACGGCCACACCAGTCTGGTGACGCCAGATCTCGTCAGATCTCGGAAGCTAAGCAGAGTCGGGCCTGGTTAGTACTTGGATGGGAGACCGCCTGGGAATACCAGGTGCTGTAAGCTCTTTAACTTATTCCTCAAAAACGCAGTCGACGTTGCACTTTTATCATTTGAGAAAGAAAAAAAACGAGATACTTTCAATATTAATGTATTATGAAATGACAAAAAAACATATTGATAGATTTAAAAAAGCAAAGCGTGGCAGCAAATATTGCCTACAGCCACACCAGTCTGGTGGCGCCGATCTCGTCAGATCTCGGAAGCTAAGCAGAGTCGGGCCTGGTTAGTACTTGGATGGGAGACCGCCTGGGAATACCAGGTGCTGTAAGCTCTTTAACTTATTCCTCAAAAAGCAGTCGACGTTGCACTTTTATCATTTGAGAAAGAAAAAAAAACGAGATACTTTCAATATTAATGTATTATGAAAAAAAAAAACATATTGATAGATTTAAAAAAGCAAAGCGTGGCAGCAAATATTGCCTACGGCCACACCAGTCTGGTGACGCCCGATCTCGTCAGATCTCGGAAGCTAAGCAGAGTCGGGCCTGGTTAGTACTTGGATGGGAGACCGCCTGGGAATACCAGGTGCTGTAAGCTCTTTAACTTATTCTCCAAAAAGCGAGTCGGCGTTGCACTTTTATCATTTGAGAAAAAAAAAAAAAAGAGATACTTTCAATATTAATGTATTATGAAATGAAAAAAAACATATTGATAGATTTAAAAAAGCAAAGCGTGGCAGCAAATATTGCCCTACGGCCACACCAGTCTGGTGACGCCGATCTCGTCAGATCTCGGAAGCTAAGCAGAGTCGGGCCTGGTTAGTACTTGGATGGGAGACCGCCTGGGAATACCAGGTGCTGTAAGCTCTTTAACTTATTCCTCCAAAACGCAGTCGACGTTGCACTTTTATCATTTGAGAAAAAAAAAAAAAGAGATACTTTCAATATTAATGTATTATGAAATGACAAAAAAACATATTGATAGATTTAAAAAAGCAAAGCGTGGCAGCAAATATTGCCTCTGGCCACACCAGTCTGGTGGCGCCGATCTCGTCAGATCTCGGAAGCTAAGCAGAGTCGGGCCTGGTTATTACTTCCGCCTGGGAATACCAGGTGCTGTAAGCTCTTTAACTTATTCCTCAAAAACGCAGTCGACGTTGCACTTTTATCATTTGAGAAAAAAAAAAAGAGATACTTTCAATATTAACTTATTATGAAAAAAAAACATATTGATAGATTTAAAAAAGCAAAGCGTGGCAGCAAATATTGCCTACGGCCACACCAGTCTGGTGACGCCCGATCTCGTCAGATCTCGGAAGCTAAGCAGAGTCGGGCCTGGTTAGTACTTGGATGGGAGACCGCCTGGGAATACCAGGTGCTGTAAGCTCTTTAACTTATTCCTCCAAAACGCAGTCGACGTTGCACTTTTATCATTTGAGAAAGAAAAAAAAACGAGATACTTTCAATATTAATGTATTATGAAAAAAAAAAACATATTGATAGATTTAAAAAAGCAAAGCGTGGCAGCAAATATTGCTCTGACCACACCAGTCTGGTGACCCGATCTCGTCAGATCTCGGAAGCTAAGCAGAGTCGGGCCTGGTTAGTACTTGGATGGGAGACCGCCTGGGAATACCAGGTGCTGTAAGCTCTTTAACTTATTCCTCCAAAACGCAGTCGACGTTGCACTTTTATCATTTGAGAAAAAAAAAAAAAAGAGATACTTTCAACATTAATGTATCATGAAATGACAAAAAAACATATTGATAGATTTAAAAAAGCAAAGCGTGGCAGCAAATATTGCCTACGGCCACACCAGTCTGGTGACGCCCGATCTCGTCAGATCTCGGAAGCTAAGCAGAGTCGGGCCTGGTTAGTACTTGGATGGGAGACCGCCTGGGAATACCAGGTGCTGTAAGCTCTTTAACTTATTCCTCCAAAAACGCAGTCGACGTTGCACTTTTATCATTTGAGAAAAAAAAAAAAAAAGATACTTCCAATATTAATGTATTATGAAATGACAAAAAATCCATATTGATAGATTTAAAAAAGCAAAGCGTGGCAGCAAATATTGCCTACGGCCACACCAGTCTGGTGACGCCCGATCTCGTCAGATCTCGGAAGCTAAGCAGAGTCGGGCCTGGTTAGTACTTGGATGGGGACCGCCTGGGAATACCAGGTGCTGTAAGCTCTTTAACTTATTCCTCCAAAAGCGCAGTCGACGTTGCACTTTTATCATTTGAGAAAAAAAAAAAAAAGATACTTTCAATATTAATGTATTATGAAATGAAAAAAACATATTGATAGATTTAAAAAAGCAAAAGTGGCAGGAAATATTGCTCACGGCCACCAGTCTGGTGACACCCGATCTCGTCAGATCTCGGAAGCTAAGCAGAGTCGGGCCTGGTTAGTACTTGGATGGGAGACCGCCTGGGAATACCAGGTGCTGTAAGCTCTTTAACTTATTCCTCCAAAACGCAGTCGACGTTGCACTTTTATCATTTGAGAAAAAAAAACGAGATACTTTCAACATTAATGTATTATGAAATGACAAAAAAACATATTGATAGATTTAAAAAAGCAAAGCGTGGCAGCAAAAATTGCCTACGGCCACACCAGTCTGGTGACACCCGATCTCGTCAGATCTCGGAAGCTAAGCAGAGTCGGGCCTGGTTAGTACTTGGATGGGAGACCGCCTGGGAATACCAGGTGCTGTAAGCTCTTTAACTTATTCCTCCAAAACGCAGTCGACGTTGCACTTTTATCATTTGAAAAAAAAAAAAAAAAGATACTTTCAATATTAATGTATTATGAAAAAAAAACATATTGATAGATTTAAAAAAGCAAAGCGTGGCAGCAAATATTGCCTCTGACCACACCAGTCTGGTGGACGCCCGATCTCGTCAGATCTCGGAAGCTAAGCAGAGTCGGGCCTGGTTAGTACTTGGATGGGAGACCGCCTGGGAATACCAGGTGCTGTAAGCTCTTTAACTTATTCCTCAAAAAGCAGATCGACGTGGCACTTTTATCATTTGAGAAAAAAAAAAAAACAAGATACTTTCAATATTAATGTATTATGAAAAAAAAACATATTGATAGATTTAAAAAAGCAAAGCGTGGCAGCAAATATTGCCTACGGCCACACCAGTCTGGTGACGCCCGATCTCGTCAGATCTCGGAAGCTAAGCAGAGTCGGGCCTGGTTAGTACTTGGATGGGAGACCGCCTGGGAATACCAGGTGCTGTAAGCTCTTTAACTTATTCCTCCAAAACGCAGTCGACGTTGCACTTTTATCATTTGAGAAAAAAAAAAAAAAGAGATACTTTCAACATTAATGTATTATGAAAAAAAAAAACATATTGATAGATTTAAAAAAGCAAAGCGTGGGCAGCAAATATTGCCTACGGCCACACCAGTCTGGTGACACCCGATCTCGTCAGATCTCGGAAGCTAAGCAGTCGGGCCTGGTTAGTACTTGGATGGGAGACCGCCTGGGAATACCAGGTGCTGTAAGCTCTTTAACTTATTCCTCAAAAACGCAGTCGACGTTGCACTTTTATCATTTGAGAAAGAAAAAAAAACGAGATACTTTCAATATTAATGTTATATGAAAAAAAAACATATTGATAGATTTAAAAAAAGCAAAGCGTGGCAGCAAATATTGCCTACGGCCACACCAGTCTGGTGACGCCCGATCTCGTCAGATCTCGGAAGCTAAGCAGAGTCGGGCCTGGTTAGTACTTGGATGGGAGACCGCCTGGGAATACCAGGTGCTGTAAGCTCTTTAACTTTTCCTCCAAAAGCAGTCGACGTTGCACTTTTATCATTTGAGAAAAAAAAAAAACGAGATACTTTCAACATTAATGTATCATGAAATGACAAAAAAACATATTGATAGATTTAAAAAAGCAAAGAGTGGCAGGAAATATTGCCTACGGCCACACCAGTCTGGTGACGCCCGATCTCGTCAGATCTCGGAAGCTAAGCAGAGTCGGGCCTGGTTAGTACTTGGATGGGAGACCGCCTGGGAATACCAGGTGCTGTAAGCTCTTTAACTTATTCCTCCAAAACGCAGTCGACGTTGCACTTTTATCATTTGAGAAAAAAAAAGAGATACTTTCAATATTAATGTATTTTGAAAAAAAAAAAAATATTGATAGATTTAAAAAAGCAAAGCGTGGCAGCAAATATTCACACCAGTCTGGTGACGCCGATCTCGTCAGATCTCGGAAGCTAAGCAGAGTCGGGCCTGGTTAGTACTTGGATGGGAGACCGCCTGGGAATACCAGGTGCTGTAAGCTCTTTAACTTATTCCTCCAAAACGCAGTCGACGTTGCACTTTTATCATTTGAGAAAAAAAAAAAAAGATACTTTCAACATTAATGTATCATGAAATGACAAAAAAACATATTGATAGATTTAAAAAAGCAAAGCGTGGCAGCAAATATTGCCTCTGACCACACCAGTCTGGTGGCGCCCGATCTCGTCAGATCTCGGAAGCTAAGCAGAGTCGGGCCTGGTTAGTACTTGGATGGGAGACCGCCTGGGAATACCAGGTGCTGTAAGCTCTTTAACTTATTCCTCAAAAGCGCAGTCGACGTTGCACTTTTATCATTTGAGAAAAAAAAAAAAAGATACTTTCAATATTAATGTATTATGAAATGACAAAAAAACATATTGATAGATTTAAAAAAGCAAAAGCGTGGCAGCAAATATTGCCTCGGCCACCAGTCTGGTGGCGCCCGATCTCGTCAGATCTCGGAAGCTAAGCAGAGTCGGGCCTGGTTAGTACTTGGATGGGAGACCGCCTGGGAATACCAGGTGCTGTAAGCTCTTTAACTTATTCCTCCAAACGCAGTCGACGTTGCACTTTTATCATTTGAGAAAAAAAAAAAACGAGATACTTTCAATATTAATGTATTATGAAAAAAAAACATATTGATAGATTTAAAAAAGCAAAAGCGTGGCAGCAAATATTGCCTATGGCCACACCAGTCTGGTGACGCCCGATCTCGTCAGATCTCGGAAGCTAAGCAGAGTCGGGCCTGGTTAGTACTTGGATGGGAGACCGCCTGGGAATACCAGGTGCTGTAAGCTCTTTAACTTATTCCTCCAAAACGCAGTCGACGTTGCACTTTTATCATTTGAGAAAGAAAAAAAAACGAGATACTTTCAATATTAATGTATTATGAAAAAAAAACATATTGATAGATTTAAAAAAGCAAAGCGTGGCAGCAAATATTGCCTACGGCCACACCAGTCTGGTGACGCCCGATCTCGTCAGATCTCGGAAGCTAAGCAGAGTCGGGCCTGGTTAGTACTTGGATGGGAGACCGCCTGGGAATACCAGGTGCTGTAAGCTCTTTAACTTATTCCTCCAAAACGCAGTCGACGTTGCACTTTTATCATTTGAGAAAAAAAAAAACGAGATACTTTCAATATTAATGTATTATGAAATGACAAAAAAACATATTGATAGATTTAAAAAAGCAAAGCGTGGCAGCAAATATTGCCTACGGCCACACCAGTCTGGTGACGCCCGATCTCGTCAGATCTCGGAAGCTAAGCAGAGTCGGGCCTGGTTAGTACTTGGATGGGAGACCGCCTGGGAATACCAGGTGCTGTAAGCTCTTTAACTTATTCCTCAAAAACGCAGTCGACGTTGCACTTTTATCATTTGAGAAAGAAAAAAAAACGAGATACTTTCAATATTAATGTATTATGAAAAAAAAACATATTGATAGATTTAAAAAAGCAAAGCGTGGCAGCAAATATTGCCTACGGCCACACCAGTCTGGTGACGCCCGATCTCGTCAGATCTCGGAAGCTAAGCAGAGTCGGGCCTGGTTAGTACTTGGATGGGAGACCGCCTGGGAATACCAGGTGCTGTAAGCTCTTTAAATTATTCCTCAAAAACGCAGTCGACGTTGCACTTTTATCATTTGAGAAAAAAAAAAAGATACTTTCAATATTAATGTATTATGAAAAAAAAACATATTGATAGATTTAAAAAAGCAAGCGTGGCAGCAAATATTGCCTCTGGCCACACCAGTCTGGTGACACCGATCTCGTCAGA
>JAYMGU010000026.1:47745-97745 GCA_036178185.1 Liparis tanakae
TTTTAAATCTATCAATATGTTTTTTTGTCATTTCATAATACATTAATATTGAAAGTATCTCGTTTTTTTTCTTTTTCTCAAATGATAAAAGTGCAACGCCGACATGCTTTTTGAGGAAAAAGTTAAAGAGCTTACAGCACCTGGTATTCCCAGGCGGTCTCCATCCAAGTACTAACCAGGCCCGACTCTGCTTAGCTTCCGAGATCTGACGACGAGGGCGTCACCAGACTGGTGTGGTGAGGCAATATTTGCTGCCACGCTTTGCTTTTTTAAATCTATCAATATTTTTTTTTTCATAACATTAATATTGAAAGTATCGTTTTTTTTTTTTTTCTCAAATGATAAAAGTGCAACGTCGACTGCGTTTTTGAGGAATAAGTTAAAGAGCTTACAGCACCTGGTATTCCCAGGCGGTCTCACATCCAAGTACTAACCAGGCTCGACTCTGCTTAGCTTCCGAGATCTGACGAGATCGGCCACCAGACTGGTGCCGAGGCAATATTTGCTGCCACGCTTTTTTTTTTAAATCTATCAATATGTTTTTTTTTTCCATAATACATTAAATATTGAAAGTATCTTTTTTTTTTTTCAAATGATAAAAGTGCAACGTCGACTGCGTTTTGAGGAATAAGTTAAAGAGCTTACAGCACCTGGTATTCCCAGGGTCTCCCATCCAAGTACTAACCAGGCCCGACTCTGCTTAGCTTCCGAGATCTGACGAGATCGGGCGCCACCAGACTGGTGTGGCCGAGGGCAATATTTGCTGCCACGCTTTGCTTTTTTTTAAATCTATCAATATGTTTTTTTTTTCATTAATACATTAATATTGAAAGTATCTCGTTTTTTTTTTCTCAAATGATAAAAGTGCAACGTCGACCGCTTTTTTGAGGAATAAGTTAAAGAGCTTACAGCACCTGGTATTCCCAGGCGGTCTCCCCATCCAAGTACTAACCAGGCTCGACTCTGCTTAGCTTCCGAGATCTGACGAGATCGGGCCACACCAGACTGGTGTGCGTAGGCAATATTTGCTGCCACGCTTTGCTTTTTTAAATCTATCAATATGTTTTTTGTCATTTCATAATACATTAATATTGAAAGTATCTCGTTTTTTTTCTTTCAAATGATAAAAGTGCAACGCCGATCTGCTTTTTGAGGAATAAGTTAAAGAGCTTACAGCACCTGGTATTCCCAGGCGGTCTCCCATCCAAGTACTAACCAGGCCCGACTCTGCTTAGCTTCCGAGATCTGACGAGATCAGGCCTCACCACACTGATGTGGGCTTAGGCAATATTTGCTGCCACGCTTTGCTTTTTTAAATCTATCAATATGTTTTTTTGTCATTTCATATTACATAAATATTGTAAGTATCACATTTTTTTTTCTTTTCTCAAATGATAAAAGTGCAACGCCGACTGCGTTTTTGAGGAATAAGTTAACGAGCTTACAGCACCTGGTATTCCCAGGCGGTCTCCCATCCAAGTACTAACCAGGCCCGACTCTGCTTAGCTTCCGAGATCTGACGAGATCGGGCGTCACCAGACTGGTGTGGCCAGGTAATATTTGCTGCCACGCTTTTGCTTTTTTTAAATCTATCAATATGTTTTTTTTTCATAACATTAATTTTGAAAGTATCTCTGTTTTTTTTTCTTTCTCAAATGATAAAAGTGCAACGTCGACTGCGTTTTTGAGGAATAAGTTAAAGAGCTTACAGCACCTGGTATTCCCAGGCGGTCTCCCATCCAAGTACTAACCAGGCCGACTCTGCTTAGCTTCCGAGATCTGACGAGATCGGGCCCACCAGACTGGTGTGGCCGTAGGCAATATTTGCTGCCACGCTTTGCTTTTTTAAATCTATCAATATGTTTTTTTTTTCAAAATACATTAATATTGAAAGTATCTTTTTTTTTTTCTTTCTCAAATGATAAAAGTGCAACGTCGACTGCGTTTTGAGGAATAAGTTAAAGAGCTTACAGCACCTGGTATTCCCAGGCGGTCTCCCATCCAAGTACTAACCAGGCCCGACTCTGCTTAGCTTTCCGAGATCTGACGAGATCGGGCGTCACCAGACTGGTGTGGCCGTAGGCAATATTTGCTGCCACGCTTTGCTTTTTTAAATCTATCAATATGTTTTTTTTGTCATTTCATAATACATAATATTGAAAGTATCTCGTTTTTTTTTTCTCAAATGATAAAAGTGCAACGCCGATCATGCTTTTGAGGAATAAGTTAAAGAGCTTACAGCACCTGGTATTCCCAGGCGGTCCCCATCCAAGTACTAACCAGGCCCGACTCTGCTTAGCTTCCGAGATCTGACGAGATCTGGCGCCACCAGACTGGTGTGGCAGAGGCAATATTTGCTGCCACGCTTTTGCTTTTTTAAATCTATCAATATGTTTTTTTTTTTGTCATTTCAAAATACATTAATATTGAAAGTATCTTGTTTTTTTTTCTTTCTCAAATGATAAAAGTGCAACGTCGACTGCGTTTTGGAGGAATAAGTTAAAGAGCTTACAGCACCTGGTATTCCCAGGCGGTCTCCCATCCAAGTACTAACCAGGCCCGACTCTGCTTAGCTTCCGAGATCTGACGAGATCGGGCCACCAGACTGGTGTGGCCGTAGGCAATATTTGCTGCCACGCTTTGCTTTTTTAAATCTATCAATATGTTTTTTTTTCATAATAAGTTAATATTGAAAGTATCTCTTTTTTTTTTTCTCAAATGATAAAAGTGCAACGTCGACTGCGTTTTTGAGGAATAAGTTAAAGAGCTTACAGTACCTGGTATTCCCAGGCGGTCTCCCATCCAAGTACTAACCAGGCCCAACTCTGCTTAGCTTCCGAGATCTGACGAGATCGGACGTCACCAGACTGGTGTGGCCGTAGGCAATATTTGCTGCCACGCTTTGCTTTTTTAAATCTATCAATATGTTTTTTTTGTCATTTCATAATACATTAATATTGAAAGTATCTCGTTTTTTTTTTTTTCTCAAATGATAAAAGTGCAACGTCGACTGCGTTTTGGAGGAAAAAGTTAATGAGCTTACAGCACCTGGTATTCCCAGGCGTCTCCCATCCAAGTACTAACCAGGCCCGACTCTGCTTAGCTTCTGAGATCTGACGAGATCGGGCGTCACCAGACTGGTGTGGCCGTAGGCAATATTTGCTGGCACGCTTTGCTTTTTAAATCTATCAATATGTTTTTTTTTGTCATTTCATAATACATTAATATTGAAAGTATCTCGTTTTTTTTTTTTCTCAAATGATAAAAGTGCAACGTCGACTGCGTTTTTGAGGAATAAGTTAAAGAGCTTACAGCACCTGGTATTCCCAGGCGTTCTCCCATCCAAGTACTAACCAGGCCCGACTCTGCTTAGCTTCCGAGATCTGACGAGATTGCGCGTCACCAGACTGTTGTGGCCGTAGGCAATATTTGATGCCACGCTTTGCTTTTTTAAATCTATCAATATGTTTTTTTTTCAAAATACATTAATATTGAAAGTATCTCGTTTTTTTTTCTTTCTCAAATGCTAAAAGTGCAACGTCGACTGCGTTTTTGAGGAATAAGTTAATGAGCTTACAGCACCTGGTATTCCCAGGCGGTCTCCCATCCAAGTACTAACCAGGCCCGACTCTGCTTAGCTTCCGAGATCTGACGAGATCGGGCGTCACCAGACTGGTGTGGCTCAGGGCAATATTTCCTGCCACTCTTTGCTTTTTTAAATCTATCAATATGTTTTTTTGTCATTTCATGATACATTAATGTTGAAAGTATCTTGTTTTTTTCTTTTCAAATGATAAAAGTGCAACGCCGACTGCGCTTTTGGAGGAATAAGTTAAAGAGCTTACAGCACCTGGTATTCCCAGGCGGTCTCCCATCCAAGTACTAACCAGGCCCGACTCTGCTTAGCTTCCGAGATCTGACGAGATCGGGCGCCACCAGACTGGTGTGCCGTAGGCAATATTTGCTGCCACGCTTTGCTTTTTTAAATCTATCAATATGTTTTTTTTTTTCATAATACATTAATATTGAAAGTATCTCGTTTTTTTTTCTTTCTCAAATGATAAAAGTGCAACGTCGACTGCGTTTTTGAGGAATAAGTTAAAGAGCTTACAGCACCTGGTATTCCCAGGCGGTCTCCCATCCAAGTACTAACCAGGCCCGACTCTGCTTAGCTTCCGAGATCTGACGAGATCGGGCGTCACCAGACTGGTGTGGCCGTAGGCAATATTTGCTGCCACGCTTTGCTTTTTTAAATCTATCAATATGTTTTTTTGTCATTTCATAATACATTAATATTGAAAGTATCTCGTTTTTTTTTTTCTCAAATGATAAAAGTGCAACGTCGACTGCGTTTTTGAGGAATAAGTTAAAGAGCTTACAGCACCTGGTATTCCCAGGCGGTCTCCCATCCAAGTACTAACCAGGCCCGACTCTGCTTAGCTTCCGAGATCTGACGAGATCGGGCGTCACCAGACTGGTGTGGCCGGAGGCAATATTTGCTGCCACGCTTTGCTTTTTTTTAAATCTATCAATATGTTTTTTTTCTCTATTCATAATACATTATTATTGAATGTATCCCGTTTTTTTTTTTTCAAATGATAAAAGTGCAACGTCGATCATGCGTTTTGGAGGAATAAGTTCAAGAGCTTACAGCACCTGGTATTCCCAGGCGGTCTCCCATCCAAGTACTAACCAGGCCCGACTCTGCTTAGCTTCTGAGATCTGACGAGATCGGGCGTCACCAGACTGGTGTGGCCGTAGGCAATATTTGCTGGCACGCTTTGCTTTTTTAAATCTATCAATATGTTTTTTTTTGTCATTTCATAATACATTAATATTGAAAGTATCTCGTTTTTTTTTCTTTCTCAAACGATAAAAGTGAAACGTCGACTGCGTTTTGGAGGAAAAAGTTAATGAGCTTACAGCACCTGGTATTCCCAGGCGGTCTCCCATCCAAGTACTAACCAGGCCCGACTCTGCTTAGCTTCCGAGATCTGACGAGATCGGGCGTCACCAGACTGGTGTGGCCGTAGGCAATATTTGCTGCCACGCTTTGCTTTTTTAAATCTATCAATATGTTTTTTTTTGTCATTTCATAATACATTAATATTGAAAGTATCTCGTTTTTTTTTCTTTCTCAAACGATAAAAGTGAAACGTCGACTGCGTTTTGGAGGAAAAAGTTAATGAGCTTACAGCACCTGGTATTCCCAGGCGGTCTCCCGTCCAAGTACTAACCAGGCCCGACTCTGCTTAGCTTCCGAGATCTGACGAGATCGGGCGTCACCAGACTGGTGTGGCCGTAGGCAATATTTGCTGCCACGCTTTGCTTTTTAAATCTATCAATATGTTTTTTGTCATTTCATAATACATTAATATTGAAAGTATCTCGTTTTTTTTCTTTCTCAAATGATAAAAGTGCAACGTCGACTGCGTTTTTGAGGAATAAGTTAAAGAGCTTACAGCACCTGGTATTCCCAGGCGGTCTCCCATCCAAGTACTAACCAGGCCCGACTCTGCTTAGCTTCCGAGATCTGACGAGATTGCGCGTCACCAGACTGGTGTGGCCGTAGGCAATATTTGCTGCCACGCTTTGCTTTTTTAAATCTATCAATATGTTTTTTTGTCATTTCATGATACATTTATGTTGAAAGTATCTTGTTTGTTTTTCTTTCAAATGATAAAAGTGCAACGTCGACTGCGTTTTGGAGGAAGAAGTTAATGAGCTACAGCAAACCGGTATTCCCAGGCGGTCTCCTATCCAAGTACTAACCAGGCCCGACTCTGCTTAGCTTCCGAGATCTGACGAGATCGGGCGTCACCAGACTGGTGTGGCCGTAGGCAGCTTTTGCTGCCACGCTTTGCTTTTTTAAATCTATCAATATGTTTTTTTTTGTCATTTCATAATACATTAATATTGAAAGTATCTCGTTTTTTTTTCTTTCTCAAATGATAAAAGTGCAACGTCGACTGCGTTTTGGAGGAAAAAGTTAAAGAGCTTACAGCACCTGGTATTCCCAGGCGGTCTCCCATCCAAGTACTAACCAGGCTCGACTCTGCTTAGCTTCCGAGATCTGACGAGATCGGGCGTCACCAGACTGGTGTGGCCGTAGGCAATATATCCAGCCACTCTTTGCTTTTTTAAATCTATCAATATGTTTTTTTTTCATAATAAATTAATATTGAAAGTATCTCTTTTTTTTTCTCTAATGATAAAAGTGCAACGTCGACTGCGTTTTGGAATAAGTTAAAGAGCTTACAGCACCTGGTGTTCCCAGGCGGTCTCCCATCCAAGTACTAACCAGGCCCAACTCTGGTAAGCTTCCGAGAGCTGACGAGATCGGGCGTCATCAGACTGGTGTGGCCGTAGGCAATTTTTGCTGCCAAGCTTTGCTTTTTTAAATCTATCAATATGTTTTTTTTTCATAATAAATTAATATTGAAAGTATCTCTTTTTTCTCAAATGATAAAAGTGCAACGTCGACTGCGTTTTGGAGGAAAAAGTTAATGAGCTTACAGCACCTGGTATTCCCAGGCGGTCTCCCATCCAAGTACTAACCAGGCCCGACTCTGCTTAGCTTCCGAGATCTGACGAGATTGGGCGTCACCAGTCTGGTGTGGCCGTAGGCAATATTTGCTGCCACGCTTTGCTTTTTTAAATCTATCAATATGTTTTTTTGTCATACATTAATGTTGAAAGTATCTCTTTTTTTTTTTTTTCTCAAATGATAAAAGTGCAACGTCGACTGCGTTTTGGAGGAATAAGTTAAAGAGCTTACAGCACCTGGTATTCCCAGGCAGTCTCCCATCCAAGTACTAACCAGGCCCTACTCTGCTTAGCTTCCGAGATCTGACGAGATCGGGCGTCACCAGACTGGTGTGGCCGTAGGCAATATTTCCTGCCACTCTTTGCTTTTTTAAATCTATTGGTAAAAAAACAATATTTAATCCGAGGGGCTTCACAGCACTCCACACGCTAAATTCCTATTCATAAACTATGCAGATTTGACGTAACTGGTTCTGCCTTACCGTATGATATTGCGCGCGGTTCGTCTGGAGTGGCGTGAAACCGCCCGGTCCTTTCAAGCCACGAGGTTCCTTTTACAGTCCACGTTGGGCTCCAACTGTTAAGTATTTCCTCTTGCAGCCCCACGTTGGGCTCCAACTGTTAAGTATTTCCTCTTGCAGCCCCACGTTGGGCTGCAACTGTTAAGTGTGGTTCGAAACTGCGGTCCCGTGCTTGATATAAAAAGAGAATCCGAATCTGATGATTACGTTTTAACAATATTTAATGGCAGAAGCATAAGCAGTAGACTGGGGCTACAATCGTAGGGCCAAGCGGAGCGTTACTCCACAGACTAAAAGCAACGTTGCAGATAGGGGATGTCTTGTAAGCTTCCGACCGTCCCGAGAGTAGACTGAATCTCACCTCACGCACAAGTTTTATCAGTTTCACTTTCACACCTTTCCTCTAAACGTTAGCTCCATTGGTCAGTTCAGCATGCTACGCTCTCGTTGGCTTACGGCCAGCTAACAGGTAATGAGCCGGTCAAACGTCATGATCCCATGACCTGCTACTTCCGGTCACCTGGGCGACGGAAGTCTCACGTGACACTCCTGCTCCAATCAACATCACGGATTTCCACCGGCTTCCAACTCACGTGGCAACATGTAAACAACAAACTAACTTTCATTCTCATGCAGCATACATATAAACAAACATAAACATACAAGTATTACAAACATATTCATAAACACATAAAAACATTACTTCTGCCATTGACATATGCATAGAGTAGACACTACCTCCATGCTTCATAACACAACAATAACAATATCAATATTCTCCCTAATATTTCTCTAATCATATCTTGCTATATGTATTATTAAAACACAAACGTACTATGTACATGTGCAAAGTCAAAATGAATTATTACAACTTAACACTATCAATATGTTTTTTTGTCATTTCATGATACATTAATGTTGAAAGTATCTCGTTTTTTTTTTTCACAAATGATAAAAGTGCAACGTCGACTGCTTTTTGGAGAAAAAAGTTAATGAGCTTACAGCACCTGGTATTCCCAGGCGGTCTCCCATCCAAGTACTAACCAGGCCCGACTCTGCTTAGCTTCCGAGATCTGACGAGATCGGGCTTCACCAGACTGGTGTGGCCGTAGGCAATATTTGCTGCCATGCTTTGCTTTTTTAAATCTATCAATATGTTTTTTTGTCATTTCATGATAAATTAATATTGAAAGTATTTCTTTTTTTTTTTTCTCAAATGATAAAAGTGCAACGTCGACTGCGTTTTGGAGGAATAAGTTAAAGAGCTTACAGCACCTGGTATTCCCAGGCGGTCTCCCATTTAAGTACTAACCAGGAACGACTCTGCTTAGCTTCCGAGATCTGACGAGATCGGGCGTCACCAGACTGGTGTGGCCGTAGGCAATATTTCCTGCCACTCTTTGCTTTTTTAAATCTATCAATATGTTTTTTTTTCATAATAAATTAATATTGAAAGTATCTCCTTTTTTTTTTCTCAAATGATAAAAGTGCAACGCTGAGCTTACAGCACCTGGTATTCCCAGGCGGTCTCCCATCCAAGTACTAACCAGGCCCGACTCTGCTTAGCTTCCGAGAACTGACGAGATTGGGCGTCACCAGTCTGGTGTGAGGCAATATTTGCTGCTTTTTTTTTAAATCTATCAATATGTTTTTTTGTCATACATTAATGTTGAAAGTATCTCTTTTTTTTTTTTTTCTGAAATGATAAAAGTGCAACGCGACGCGCGCTTTTTGAGGAATAAGTTAAAGAGCTTACAGCACCTGGTATTCCCAGGCGGTCTCCCATCCAAGTACTAACCAGGCCCGAATCTGCTTAGCTTCCGAGATCTGACGAGGGGCCACCAGACTGGTGTGGCCGAGGCAATTTTGCTGCCACGCTTTGCTTTTTTAAATCTATCAATATGTTTTTGTCATTTCATGATACATTAATGTTGAAAGTATCTCTTTTTTTTTTTTTCTCAAATGATAAAAGTGCAACGTCGACTGCTTTTGAGGAATAAGTTAAAGAGCTTACAGCACCTGGTATTCCCAGGCGGTCTCCCATCCAAGTACTAACCAGGCCCGACTCTGCTTAGCTTCCGAGATCTGACGAGATCGGCGCACCAGACTGGTGTGGTCAGAGGCAATATTTCCTGCCACTTGCTTTTTTTTTAAATCTATCAATATGTTTTTTTTTTCAATAATACATTAATATTGAAAGTATCTTTTTTTTTTTCTCAAATGATAAAAGTGCAACGCCGACTGCGTTTTGAGGAATAAGTTAAAGAGCTTACAGCACCTGGTATTCCCAGGCAGTCTCCCATCCAAGTACTAACCAGGCCCTACTCTGCTTAGCTTCCGAGATCTGACGAGATCGGGCGTCACCAGACTGGTGTGGCCGTAGGCAATATTTCCTGCCACTCTTTGCTTTTTTAAATCTATCAATATGTTTTTTGTCATTTCATAATACATTAATGTTGAAAGTATCTCGTTTTTTTTTTTTCTCAAATGATAAAAGTGCAACGTCGACTGCGTTTTGGAGGAATAAGTTAAAGAGCTTACAGCACCTGGTATTCCCAGGCGGTCTCCCATCCAAGTACTAACCAGTCACCAGACTGGTGTGGTCGTAGGCAATATTTCCTGCCACTTTTGCTTTTTTAAATCTATCAATATGTTTTTTTTCATAATAAATTAATGAAAGTATATCTTTTTTTTTTTTTTCAAATGATAAAAGTGCAACATCGACTGCTTTCTGGAGGAATAAGTTAAAGATCTTACAGCTCCTGGTATTCCCAGGTCTCCCATCCAAGTACTAACCAGGCCCAAATCTGCTTAGCTTCCGAGATCTGACGAGATCGGGCATCACCAGACTGGTGTGGCCGTAGGCAATATATCCTGCCACGCTTTGCTTTTTTAAATCTATCAATATGTTTTTTTTTTCATAATACATTAATATTGAAAGTATCTCTTTTTTTTTTTTCAAATGATAAAAGTGCAACGCCGACTGCTTTTGGAGGAATAAGTTAAAGAGCTTACAGCACCTGGTATTCCCAGGCGGTTCCCATCCAAGTACTAACCAGGCCCGACTCTGCTTAGCTTCCGAGATCTGACGAGATCGGGGTCACCAGACTGGTGTGGTCAGAAATATTTCCTGCCACGCTTGCTTTTTTAAATCTATCAATATGTTTTTTTCTGTTATTTCATAATACATTAATATTGAAAGTATCTCGTTTGTTTTCCCTTCTCAAATGATAAAAGTGCAACGTCGACTGCGTTTTGGAGGAATAAGTTCAAGAGCTTACAGCACCTGTATTCCCAGGCTGTCTCCCATCCAACTAACCAGGCCCGACTCTGCTTAGCTTCCGAGATCTGACGAGATCGGGCGTCACCAGACTGGTGTCAGAGGCAATATTTCCTGCCACGCTTGCTTTTTTAAATCTATCAATATGTTTTTTTTGTCATTTCATAATACATTAATATTGAAAGTATCTGCTTTTTTTCTTCTCAAATGATAAAAGTGCAACGCCGACTGCGTTTCTGAGGAATAAGTTAATGAGCTTACAGCACCTGGTATTCCCAGGCGGTCTTCCATCCAAGTACTAACCAGGCCCGACTGCTTAGCTTCCGAGATCTGACGAGATCGTCACCAGACTGGTGGTCGAGGCAATATTTCGTGCCACACTTTTGCTGTTTTAAATCTATCAATATGTTTTTTGTCATTTCATAATACATTAATGTTGAAAGTATCTCGTTTTTTTTTTTTTCTCAAATGATAAAAGTGCAACGTTGACTGCGTTTTGGAGGAATAAGTTAAAGAGCTTACAGCACCTGGTATTCCCAGGCGGTCTCCCATCCAAGTACTAACCAGGCCCAACTCTACTTAGCTTCCGAGATCTGACGTCACCAGACTGGTGTGGCCGTAGGCAACTTTTGCTGCCATGCTTTGCTTTTTTAAATCTATCAATATGTTTTTTTTTCAAAATACATTAATATTGAAAGTATCTTGTTTTTTTTTTTTCAAATGATAAAAGTGCAACGTCGACTGCTTTTGAGGAATAAGTTGAAGAGCTTACACCACCTGGTATTCCCGGTCTCCCATCCAAGTACTAACCAGGCCCAACTCTGCTTAGCTTCGAGATCTGACGATCGGGCGCCACCAGACTGGTGTCAGAGGCAATATTTTCTGCCACTCTTTGCTTTTTAAATCTATCAATATGTTTTTTTTTGTCATTTCATAATACATTAATATTGAAAGTATCTTTTTTTTTTTTCAAATGATAAAAGTGCAACGTCGACTGCGTTTTTGGAGGAATAAGTTAAAGAGCTTACAGCACCTGGTATTCCCAGGCGGTCTCCCATCCAAGTACTAACCAGGCCCGACTCTGCTTAGCTTCCGAGATCTGACGAGATCGGCGCGTCACCAGACTGGTGGCCGAGGCAATATTTCCTGCCACTTTGCTTTTTTAAATCTATCAATATGTTTTTTTGTCATTACATGATACATTAATGTTGAAAGTATCTTGTTTTTTTTCTTTTCTCAAATGATAAAAGTGCAACGTCGACTGCGTTTTGGAGGAATAAGTTAATGAGCTTACAGCACCTGGTATTCCCAGGCGGTCTCCCATCCAAGTACTAACCAGGCCCGACTCTGCTTAGCTTCCGAGATCTGACGAGATCGGCTGTCACCAGACTGGTGCGGCCGTAGGCAAAAATTCCTGCCACGTTTTGCTTTTTTAAATCTATCAATATGATTTTTTTGTCATTTCATAATACATTATTGAAAGTATCTCGTTTTTTTTCTTTCTCAAATGATAAAAGTGCAACGCCGATCATGCTTGGAGGAAAAAGTGGAAGAGCTTACAGCAACCGGTATTCCCAGGCGGTCTCCCATCCAAGTACTAACCAGGCCCGACTCTGCTTAGCTTCCAAGATCTGACGAGATCTGGCACCAGACTGGTGTGGCCGTAGGCAATATTTCCTGCCACTCTTTGCTTTTTTAAATCTATCAATATGTTTTTTTTTGTCATTTCATAATACATTAATATTAAAAGTATCTCGTTTTTTTTTCTTTCTCAAATGATAAAAGTGCAACGTCGACTGCGTTTTGGAGGAATAAGTTAATGAGCTTAGAGCACCTGGTATTCCCAGGCGGTCTCCCATCCAAGTACTAACCAGGCCCAACTCTACTTAGCTTCCGAGATCTGACGTCACCAGACTGGTGTGGCCGTAGACAATATTTCGTGCCACACTTTGCTGTTTTAAATCTAACAATATGTTTTTTTGTCATTTCATAATACATTAATGTTGAAAGTATCTCGTTTTTTTTTTTTTCTCAAATGATAAAAGTGCAACGTCGACTGCGTTTTGGAGGAATAAGTTGAAGAGCTTACACCACCTGGTATTCCCAGGCGGTCTCCCATCCAAGTACTAACCAGGCCCAACTCTACTTAGCTTCCGAGATCGGACGTCACCAGACTGGTGTGGCCTTAGGCAATAATTGCTGCTTTTGCTTTTTAAATCTATCAATATGTTTATTTTTCATAATACATTAATATTGAAAGTATCTCCTTTTTTTTCTTTTCTCAAATGATAAAAGTGCAACGTCGACTGCGTTTTTGAGGAATAAGTTAAAGAGCTTACAGCACCTGGTATTCCCAGGCGGTCTCCGATCCAAGTACTAACCAGGCCCAACTCTGCTTAGCTTCCGAGATCTGACGAGATCGGGCGTCACCAGACTGGTGTGGCCGTAGGCTATAGTTTCTGCCACGCTTTGCTTTTTTAAATCTATCAATATGTTTTTTTTGTCATTTCATAATACATTAATATTGAAAGTATCTCTTTTTTTTTCTCAAATGATAAAAGTGCAACGTCGACTGCGTTTTGGAGGAATAAGTTAAAGAGCTTACAGCACCTGGTATTCCCAGGCGGTCTCCAATCCAAGTACTAACCAGGCCCGACTCTGCTTAGCTTCCGAGATCTGACGAGATTGCGCGTCACCAGACTGGTGTGGCCGTAGGCAATATTTCCTGCCACTCTTGCTTTTTAAATCTATCAATATGTTTTTTGTCATTTCATAATACATTAATATTGAAAGTATCTTTTTTTTCTTCTCAAATGATAAAAGTGCAACGCCGACTGCTTTTGGAGGAATAAGTTAATGAGCTTACAGCACCTGGTATTCCCAGGCGTCTCCCATCCAAGTACTAACCAGGCCCGACTCTGCTTAGCTTCCGAGATCTGACGAGATCGGCTGTCACCAGACTGGTGTGGCAGAAATTACCCTGCCACGCTTTTGCTTTTTTAAATCTATCAATATGATTGTTTGTCATTTCATAATACATTAATATTGAAAGTATCTTTTTTTTTTCTTTCTCAAATGATAAAAGTGCAACGTCGACTGCGCTTTGGAGGAAAGTGGAAGAGCTTACAGCAACCGGTATTCCCAGGCTGTCTCCATCCAAGTACTAACCAGGCCCGACTCTGCTTAGCTTCCAAGATCTGACGAGATCGGGCCACCAGACTGGTGTGCCAGGCAATATTTCCTGCCACTCTTTGCTTTTTTAAATCTATCAATATGTTTTTTTGTCATTTCATAATACATTAATATTAAAAGTATCTCGTTTTTTTTTCTTTCTCAAATGATAAAAGTGCAACGTCGACTGCGTTTTGGAGGAATAAGTTAATGAGCTTAGAGCACCTGGTATTCCCAGGCGGTCTCCCATCCAAGTACTAACCAGGCCCAACTCTACTTAGCTTCCGAGATCTGACGTCACCAGACTGGTGTGGCCGTAGACAATATTTCGTGCCACACTTTGCTGTTTTAAATCTAACAATATGTTTTTTTGTCATTTCATAATACATTAATGTTGAAAGTATCTCGTTTTTTTTTTTTTCTCAAATGATAAAAGTGCAACGTCGACTGCGTTTTGGAGGAATAAGTTGAAGAGCTTACACCACCTGGTATTCCCAGGCGGTCTCCCATCCAAGTACTAACCAGGCCCAACTCTACTTAGCTTCCGAGATCGGACGTCACCAGACTGGTGTGGCCTTAGGCAATAATTGCTGCCAAGCTTTGCTTTTTTAAATCTATCAATATGTTTATTTTTCATAATACATTAATATTGAAAGTATCTCCTTTTTTTTTCTTTTCTCAAATGATAAAAGTGCAACGTCGACTGCGTTTTTGAGGAATAAGTTAAAGAGCTTACAGCACCTGGTATTCCCAGGCGGTCTCCGATCCAAGTACTAACCAGGCCCAACTCTGCTTAGCTTCCGAGATCTGACGAGATCGGGCGTCACCAGACTGGTGTGGCCGTAGGCTATAGTTTCTGCCACGCTTTGCTTTTTTAAATCTATCAATATGTTTTTTTTGTCATTTCATAATACATTAATATTGAAAGTATCTCTTTTTTTTTCAAATGATAAAGTGCAACGCCGATCATGCTTGGAGGAATAAGTTAAAGAGCTTACAGCACCTGGTATTCCCAGGCGGTCTCCAATCCAAGTACTAACCAGGCCCGACTCTGCTTAGCTTCCGAGATCTGACGAGATTGCGCGTCACCAGACTGGTGTGGCCATAGGCAATATTTCCTGCCACTCTTTGCTTTTTTAAATCTATCAATATGTTTTTTTGTCATTACATGATACATTAATGTTGAAAGTATCTCGTTTTTTTTCTTTTCTCAAATGATAAAAGTGCAACGTCGATCATGCTTTTGGAGGAATAAGTTAATGAGCTTACAGCACCTGGTATTCCCAGGCGGTCTACCATCCAGGTACTTACCAGGCCTGACTCTGTTTAGCTTCCGAGATCTGACGAGATCGCGCGTCACCAGACTGGTGTGGGTCAGGGCAAAATTACCTGCCACACTTTGCTTTTTTTCAAATCTATCAATATGTTTTTTTTTCATAATACATTAATATTGAAAGTATCTCGTTTTTTTTTTCTTTCTCAAATGATAAAAGTGCAACGTCGACTGCGTTTTTGGAGGAATAAGTTAAAGAGCTTACAGCACCTGGTATTCCCAGGCAGTGTCCCATCCAAGTACTAACCAGGCCCGACTCTGCTTAGCTTCCGAGATCTGACGAGATCCGGTGTCACCAGACTGGTGTGGCCGGAGGCAATATTTCCTGCGACTCTTTGCTTTTTTTAAATCTATCAATATGTTTTTTTTTCAAAATAAATTAATATTGAAAGTATCTTTTTTTTTCTTTCTCAAATGATAAAAGTGCAACGTCGATCATGCTTTTGGAGGAATAAGTTAAAGAGCTTACAGCACTTGGTATTCCCAGGCAGTCTCCCATCCAAGTACTAACCAGGCACGACTCTGCTTAGCTTCCGAGATCTGACGAGATCGGGCGTCACCAGACTGGTGTGGCCGTAGGCAATATTACCTGCCACTCTTTGCTTTTTTAAATCTATCAATATGTTTTTCATCACTGTTATTTGCCCTTGGTTGTGGAGTTAATGTGTTCAGAAGATTCTTCCTTCGTCAACCTGCTCATATTTCAGGCTTTCGATTGTTCGCAGGGCTGTGTCTGGAGAGGAACACCAATGAGATGAAGATAGTTTAGGCCAGCTTTTCCATTTGGCTGAGCCTTGTAAAATTGTAAAAGAAAGATAGATAATAATCTTCACTTAACTAGACTAATCTGCGAGAAATTGAGGGCTTGAGGGTGTGCTAAGCATCCAATGCTATGCCCAGTACAACTGCACCATGACAAGTGACAAAGGTCCCAGGAGGTTGTCTCTGAGCGAACCATTTGTGGTCATCGCCGCCTTTTTGGCTAAGATCAAGTGTAGTATCAAGTGGTGGAAGCAGATAACTACTTCATAGTGAGTTCACGCTGACGGACAATGGCTGCTACTTAGCAGCAGATTCCAAAGGTTGGGCTGAGGTACACGCTACGGTTCCAGGCAAAGACAGAAGAGGACAAAGTGCGATCAGGAATTTTTTTTGGAAAAGAAGTCATCATCGGACAACTGCACTTGAAGATTGAGGAGGTTTGCTGCATCCAGTGGAACCAGCAGGAGAAAAGTTTTGATGTAACCCTGTTTGACGACTTCACCTACAGAAGAGTGGCTGAAGACTGCAGAAGAGAAGCCGGGGTGAGCCCTATCCTGCAACACGGTCTTAAATCTCGACAGACCGAACTTCAGAGTTGTGTCAGTACACATGTACAACCCTTTTATTACTGATGAAGCCCTGTTCCATTTTTGGGCCCAGTATGGCGATGTGGTGACAAAAGCTCGGCACATTAAGGACCCCTTGATTCTGGACTGGGCGCGCCAGTTTCAGGTGCTGTTGCATGAAGACCAATGGGCCAGATGGCTAGCACACCCCCTGCCATTTTAGCCTTTGGGTTGATCGTGGATACCTTTTCTACGCCGCCAACCAGCTTTTTTGTAGGAAATGCAGGCAGTCCGCCATAACGATGCAGGCTGTGCTGGAGATCGTTGTCGGTTCTGTGGGCAGACTGACACTCAGTTAAGGACGGCACGGTGGAAAAACTTGCCATGGATGCGTGAGTCCGCCACCTGTTCCGGAGCTGTCCAAGTCGGAAGAGAACTTTGCAGAGGTTGTCAAACCTACTGGTGTCCTTCATGGAGAAGGCGGGAAAATCGGGCATGCCCAGGAGTGCCCATTACAAGGGGAGCAGGTGTGATAACTGCAGAGAGTGGAGTTGGTGCAGTGCCGTGTAGAGCTAGAAGCAGATGTGGGGCGCAAGAACTACCGACGTGGGGAGGGGGTTCCCGACCCACACCTGTAGCAGTTTCCTCTCACCAAAGCCAGGGCGAAGGTCTCAAGAGGCTGGAGAACGCCACCAAACGGAGAATGGAGAGAATGGGAGGGGGCGGTAGCAAAAAATCAAAGAAGGAAAGCATGGATGGGCAGGCAAAAAGGGAGGGTTTGAGGGCGGGCTTGAAGACGGAGGAGGGCAGCAAAGGAGTGCTGCTGATGCAGAAGATGGTGGGGGCCCAGTTGAAAAGGTTGGGGACGCTCTAGTCGAGGTTACGGGGGACGCAGTTGCTATGCTAACTGAAGAATTGAGGCTAGAGTTGGACCTCCCTTGGGTCTGCCCATGCTGGAATCACCTTTGGGAGAAGACGCTTATGATGGGCCCGAAGACCATCTAATTCGCCCAACACAGGGCCCTTTTTCCTGGGGCTGAAGAGATGGATAAGGACAATTTTGGCTCCTGAGGGTACTGGATTTGATTTGGAACTCTTTACTTCTGTATTATGGGTTCAGTAAAAGTGATGTCTTTAAATGTAAGAGGAATGAGGGACTCAGTGAAAAGAAAGGTTGTTTATGATTTTGTGAACTCGATCATACTGCAATTTGTTTTATGCAGGAGGTTCATCTGCGTGTCCAAGGGATATTGGGGTTTTTACGAGTGAGTGGACCAATGGGAATTCAGTCTGGAGCGTAGGGGGGGTCCACTCTTCGGGGGTTGGTATTTTATTTGGATTTAAAGAAATCTCGCTCGAGGCTTCATTTGGGATTGTCCAGGGAGGTCGATGGGTGCAGACATAACATGGGGGTCAGTCAAACTGCAATTGTAGTCTATGGGCCACAAACTCCAAAAGACAGGATAGCTATGGTTGCCCAACTGGAACCGCATCTCGCCACCAATAGGCAGGTTATTTTAGGGGGGGATTTTAACGTGGAGTTAGGGAAGGGGGGTGATACCAGTGACATTTTCATTTCCAACCTAATGGCCAAATATGGCCTGGTTGATGGTGCGAAGGGAACAAAGCCGTCAAGAGGTAACTGGTCCCACATGGCGCAACTCAAGGGGGTAGTTCAACGCCTGGACTACATTTTTCATTCAAAATCTTTAAGTTTATTGTCAGGCAGACTTCTTGCTGTGTGTTTCTCCCACCATGATGGACTGTTGTTGGAGGTGCGCTTGCGCACCAGTGTTTGGGACCGTTTTTGGCGCCTCAACATCAGCATAATGGGGGAGGATAGATTTAATCAGGATTTCCGATTTTACATCAGAGGGCTGGTAAGATTGAGGGTAATGGCTCTGCGAGTAATTGAGTGGTGGGAGGTCGCCAAGAACGGATAAAGTATTATTGTCTAAAATACTGTAAGAGGAAGGCGAGGCGGGAAGGAGGAGGTAGGTGGTTGCAGTGCCTCTCGAGGTGGAGTACGCCAAGGCAAACTGCGGAGGCACTGTAAATCAGCAGGCTTGCGACACCCTCAAAGCACAGCTTAGGGATGTCTATGAGCGAGGCCAGAAAATGCTTGCTGCGGTCGCGGGACAAGTATATTGAGAGCTCGGAGACGTGTTCCGCTGCCTTTTTCAGCTCATTACGGGCTAAAATGGCAAAACAGGTAATGTCCGGGGTAAAGGAAAAACAGGGTAGGATTGTGTATGATGTGGTGAGATGGTGAAGGTCACCACAGAATACTACAGCACAAGTTTTGCAGGGAAAGAATTAGATGTAGGTGGGGGGCAAGATTTTTCAATTGTTGAGCGGCGGGTGCCAGCAGACATAGCACAGGCCATGGAGGGCCCGCCACCCTCGAAGAACTTGAAGGTGCTCTCCGGAGAATGAATAGGCGAAGGTACCCGGTATAGATGGGCTACCAGCAGAGTTCTATCTAAAGTTTTGGGATATGCTCGGGCCGGTAGTTTTAGAGGTGTTGTCCGCTATACTCCTAACTGGTGCGTTGGGAGGATCTTTGGCCACTGGAGTTATTTCCCTTCTTTTTAAGAAGGGGGATCACACTGATCTAGGAAACTGGCGGCCACTGACCATGTTGTGTGTTGATTATAAACTCCTAGCAAAGGTACTGGCGGATCGTCTGGGCAGAGCACTTCCTGACGTGGTCCATGTGGACCAGACATGTGGAGTGGTGGGGCGTTCAGTGAGGTGGAATCTTCAGCTCATTCGGGACACTATTGCTTGGGTGGAAGACCGGCACCTGCCACTTATGATGGTCGGTCTCGACCAGGCTAAGGCTTTTGACAGGGTGAATTGGGGTTTTATGTTTAGGGTTTTAAGCCAGTTAGGTTTCGGTCAGGGTTTGTAGGATGGCTACGTGTTGTACACAGGTGTGAGGAGCATAGTTTCAGTCAACGGCCACCTAGGAGAGGTCTTCAGGTTGCACACAGGGGTAAGACAGGGTGTCCGCTCTCACCTCTGCTTTACATCCTTACATGGAGCCCCTGGCAGCCGCTTATTCGTGCTGACCAAGGAATCAAAGGACTCCTGGTACCTGGTAGCGGAACTGGCGTCAAATTGTCGCAGTATGCAGATGACACCACACTGCTGCTAGACGACGATGCCTCCCTGATTCGATCCTTAGAGATTTTCCATAGATTCGGTCAGGTGGCGGGCTCTAGTTTAAATCGTGCAAAGTCCTCGGTCAAGTTCTTTGGCCGGTGGAAGGACAGAACTGAGGTACCAGGAGGCCTGCCGCTTTGCAAAGGACCGTGAGGGTACTGGGGATAAACTTTGGTACATCCAATAGTGCCTCGGAGAACTGGACCAGGCGCCTTTTGGCAGTTGAGAAGAGGTTTAATCTCTGGAAAGGCAGGTGCCTGTCTCTGATAGGGAAGGTACTTGTTCTGAAGGTAGACGTTTTCGCTCTCTTCTTTATTTGCATACATCTACCGATGCCAGTCAGCATGAGAAGGCCTCTCATGCGTCTTGTGTTTGGCTTTTATGGGGCGGAAGACAAAGTATGTGGCCAGGGGCCGCATGCTGGCTGGGATTGAAGCAGGGGAGAGACGGCTACACCTCCCGCTAAGCTGGACTGTATTTTTGTTTCCTTCTGTGCACGGAGTTGTCGGCTCCAGTCGCTCATCCATCGATTTTTCCTGCGCCTATTTTTTTGGTACCAGGCCAGGCATATCCTGGACTGGAGCAATTTAGCACCGCGGGTCGAGCAGCAGCCATGGCACTTTCAACATGCGGCGAGATGGCTGCGGGCACATCCCGAGGCATCAGCAACGGAGACTAGATGCAACCACAGGTTGCTGTACAAAGTAGGCAGGCAAAAAACGGTGACACCGGTAGTCGTTGGGATCCCATCAAAGATTTGGAGGGGGATTCAGCCACGGGGCTTGGACAATGGGCTCAAAGACCTCAATTGGTTGTGCCTCCACAAGGCTGCCAGTGAAAGAGGTGATGTTCGGCATGGGTTAGCAACATCCCCGGTGTGCCCTAGAGAGAGCTGTGCTGGGGAGGAAACCATCAGGCATGTTATGTGGGACTGCCCCTTTGCTAGAGGGGTATGGGGCAGAGCAAAAACCTGGATTGATCACATAGTCCCAGGGTTTAAACTGACGTGGATGAGGGTGGAGAGAGGGGTGGTGGGAAGGACCTTTTACTAACCTGGCTTGTAATGAGTCTGGTGAAAAGGGGTATGTGGAGAGCAAGGCAGGAACTGGTGGTGAAAAACACAAAGACTAGCTTGCAGGGGGTGTTGAAGAGGATAGAAATGGAGATAAGGGGAGGGTGGAAAGGGACATCAGGAAGTGGGGAAAGCATGCTGCCCTGGAAAGATGGAAAGGGGGGTTAGGGTGGAGATGGGGACTCCTTGAGGTGCGAGACGATATGTTTGTTTCTGTCGCTAGGCGTTAAGAACATAATTTGTACAGGTTTCCTGGGTCTTCAGAATCTTGTAATTGAAAGTATTTTTGAATGTTTCTTTTGGGTTATTTGTGAAAATGGAAAGTTGTAAATGTGTGTAAATTTGAGTTGTGTAAAGAATTTTCATAATAAAAAAAAAAAAAAAAAAAAAAAAAATCTGTTCTTATCAGTTTAATATCTGATATATCCTCTATATGAGGATAACTTATTAAGCAGATTTTTAGCATTGGGAGATGAAAAAGGAGCTTGCTTCATTCACTCCACGCATTGACCCGGTATTGCAGTATTGCTGGGAACAGTGCACCCTCCAAAAACATTGTTTAAAAGAAAAATCCCTGTATTCTTCTTCCTGATTCCTCCTCTAATGAAAGGAAATCAAGTCATCAAATTGGACCATATGGCCAAGTTGACAACAAAGAGGACCATGTTGGAATGTCCTTTTCATCATATGAAAATGGGTGTGGCTGTAGGCAAACCTTCTTTAAACATGTAAGTGGGTGTGGCTTGGGATCTGGAACACGTCACCCGAGGCTCACCATGAGATATCGGAGTGGGAGGTCTAGGTTACTTTCTGATCTTGGCGTGAGGACAACACTTTGGTTTCTTCAAAACGCAAAAGTCTTTCGCCTTTTACTAAAGACTTCCGTGGAGAGGAACACCAATGAGTTGAACTTATTTTTGTCAGGCTCTGCCATTAGGCCGAGCCTCGTGCGTTTGTAAAAAAAAAAGAAAAACAGTGTTTGGGTTAGTGCACTCAGACACTGCTATGCCAGATTGAAAGAACTGCTAGTGAGATTAGTCCAAGTCCTCTGAAATCAAACTGTGTCACCATGTGGCCTTTTTTTTTCTGGACTGCGATCTTTTGGATGAGCCCAGCCTGATTCCCCTCACTGAGATCTCTCCTTGTTTATGGAAGAAATGTGTCCTGAAGATTTCTCCATTATTTGCATCCTTGGATTTCGTGCTTTCCAATGGTTGCAAGGCTTTGTCTGCTTTCAGAGCAGGAGAAACCTCTTGCCAAGGGAGGTTGAAGTCAAAGACACTGAACCATCTGTGTACCATGAACTGGAGTGCTTTGTCTAAGAATGGGCCTCCTGTCTCTGTCTGTTCCAACTCATACTTACCTGGCAGGGGAGACACCATGATCAAGAAGGTGGTTCACCCAGAGCGAGGCTCAGCCATTGCACTCGGGTTGTGCTGACCACTGCGAATTCCCCAAATGTGGGAATCTCGACTGCATAATTTCTGGTAGAGAGGGACTGCGGTCGCGCTCTCCCCTGATTGTCGTGTTGAATGAATATCAAGCGATTCCCATGTGGAGGTGGACACCGACACGCTGCCCATTTCTGGTTGATGACTGTGTCAGATTGCGGCCTGGGCTTTCTTATGCAGTTTGACCAGACAAGTGAAAGTGAGGCATCAGAGGGGTGTGGTCTTTGGTGGTCTGAATCTGATTCTCATCACTGTTATTTGCCCTTGGTTGTGGAGTTAATGTGTTCAGAAGATTCTTCCTTCGCCAGCGTGCTCATATTTCAGGCTTTCGATTGTTCGCAGGGCTGTGTCTGGAGAGGAACTCCAATGAGTTGAAGATAGTTCAGGCCAGCTTTTCCATTTGGCTGAGCCTTGTGCAATTGTAAAAAGAAAGATAGATAATAATCTTCACTTAACTAGACTAATCTGCGAGACATTGGAGGGCTTGAGGGTGTGCTAAGCGGCATCCGATCCTATGCCCAGTACAACTGCACCATGACAAGAGAGAAAGGTCCCAGGAGGTTGTCTCTCGAAGCGAACCATTTGTGGTCATCGCTTCGCCTTTTTGGCTAAGATCAAGTGGTGGAAGCAGAGAACTACTTCATAGTGAGTTCACGTTGACGGGACAATGGCTGCTTACGAGCAGCAGATTCCAAAGGTTGGGCTGAGGTACACGCTACGGTTCCAGGCAAAGACAGAAGAGGACAAAGTGCGATCAAGAATTTTTTTTGGAAAAGAAGTCATCATCGGACAACTGCACTTGAAGATTGAGGAGGTTTGCTGCATCCAGTGGAACCAGCAGGAGAAAAGTTTTGATGTAACCCTGTTTGACGACTTCACCTACAGAAGAGTGGCTGAAGACTGCAGAAGAGAAGCCGGGGTGAGCCCGTTATCCTGCTACACGGTCTTAAATCTCGACAGACCGAACTTCAGAGTTGTGTCAGTACACATGTACAACCCTTTTATTACTGATGAAGCCCTGTTCCATTTTTTTGGGCCAGTATGGCGATGTGGTGACAAAAGCTCGGCACATTAAGGACCCCCTTGGATTCTGGACTGGGCGGCGTCAGTTTCAGGTGCTGTTGCATGAAGACCCGAATGGGCCAGATGGCCTAGCACACCCCCCTGCCATTTTTAGCCTTGGGGTTGATCGTGGATACCTTTTCTACGCGCGCCAACCAGCTTTTTGTAGGAAATGCAGGCAGTCCGGCCATAACGATGCAGGCTGTGCTGGAGATCGTTGTCGGTTCTGTGGGCAGACTGGACACTCAGTTAAGGACTGCACGGTGGAAAAAACTTGCCATGGATGCGGTGAGTCCGGCCACCTGTTCCGGAGCTGTCCAAGTCGGAAGAGAACTTTTGCAGAGGTTGTCAAACCTACTGGTGTCCTTCATGGAGAAGGGCGGGAAAAATCGGGCATGCCCAGGAGTGCCCATTACAAAGGGGACGAGGTGTGATAACTGCAGACAGTGGAGTTGGTGCAGTGCCTCGTGTAGAGCTAGAAGCAGATGTGGGGGAAGAATCTACCTACCGTGCGTGGGAGGGGTTCCCGACCCACACCTGTAGCAGTTTCCTCCTCACGACAGCCAGGGGCGCGGAAGGTCTCGCAGAGGTTGGAGAACGTCACCAAACGGAGAATGGAGAGAATGGCGAGGGGGCGTGTAGCAAAAATCAAAGAAGGAAAGCATGGATGGGCAGGCAAAAAAGGGAGGGTTTGAGGGTGGGACTGAAGACGGAGCAGGGCAGCAAAGGAGAGCTGCTGATGAAGAAGATGGTGGGGGCCCAGTTGAAAAGGTTGGGGAGGGTTTAGTACACGTTATGGGGGACGCAGTTGCTATGCTAACTGAAGAATTGAGGCTAGAGTTGGACCTCCTTGGGTCTGCCCATGCTGGAATCACCTTTGGGAGAAGACGCTTATGATGGGCCGGAAGACCATCTAATTCGCCCAACACAGGGCCCTTTTTCCTGGGCTGAAGAGATGGATAAGGACAATTTTGGCTCCTGGATTTTGAGGGTACTGGATTTTGATTTAGAACTCTTTACTTCTGTATTATGGGTTCAGTAAAAGTGATGTCTTTAAATGTAAGAGGAATGAGGGACTCAGTGAAAAGAAGGGTTGTTTATGATTTTGTGAACTCGCATCATACTGCAATTTGTTTTATGCAGGAGGTTCATCTGCGGGACCAAAGGAATATTGGGGTTTTACGAGTGAGTGGACCAATGGGAATTCAGTCTGGAGCGTAGGGGGGGTCCACTCTTCGGGGGTTGGTATTTTATTTGGATTTAAAGAAATCTCGCTCGAGGCTTCATTTGTGATTGTCCAGGGAAGGTCGATGGGTGCAGACATAACATGGGGGTCAGTCAAACTTCGGGTAATTGTAGTCTATGGGCCACAAACTCCAAAAGACAGGATAGCTATGGTTGCCCAACTGGAACCGCATCTCGCCACCAATAGGCAGGTTATTTTAGGGGGGGATTTTAACGTGGAGTTAGGGAAGGGGGGTGATACCAGTGACATTTTCATTTCCAACCTAATGGCCAAATATGGCCTGGTTGATGGTGAAGCGAAGGGAACAAAGCCGCAGGTAACTGGTCCCACATGGCGCAACTCAAGGGGGGTAGTTAAACGTCTGGACTACATTTTTCTTTCAAAATCTTTAAGTTTATTGTCAGGCAGACTTCTCCCTGTGTGTTTCTCCGACCATGATGGACTGCTGCTGGAGGTGCGCTCTTGCGCACCAGTGTTTGGGACTGGTTTTTGGCGCCTCAACATCAGCATATTGGAGGAGGATAGATTTAATCAGCATTTCCGATTTTTCTTCAGAGGACTGGTAGGATTGAGGATAATGGGTCTGGGAGTAATTGAGTGGTGGGAGGTCGTCAAGGAACGGATAAAGTATTATTGTCTAAAATACTGTAAGAGGAAGGCGAGGCGGGAAAGGAGGAGGTGTTTCGGTTGCAGTGCCTTCTCGAGGTGGAGTACGCCAAGGCAAACTGCGGAGGCACTGTAAATCAGCAGGCTTGCGACACCCTCAAAGCACAGCTTAGGGATGTCTATGAGCGAGGCCAGAAAATGCTTGCTGCGGTCGCGGGACAAGTATATTGAGAGCTCGGAGACGTGTTCCGCTGCCTTTTTCAGCTCATTACGGGCTAAAAGGGCAAAACAGGTAATGTCCGGGGTAAAGGAAAAACAGGGTAGGATTGTGTATGATGTGGGTGAGATGGTGAAGGTCACCACAGAATACTACAGCACAAGTTTTGCAGGGAAAGAATTAGATGTAGGTGGGGGGCAAGATTTCCTCAAATTGTTGAGCCGGCGGGTGCCAGCAGACATAGCACAGGCCATGGAGGGCCCGCTCACCCTCGAAGAACTTGAAGGTGCTCTCCGGAGAATGAATAGGCGTAAGGTACCCGCTATAGTTGGGCTACCAGCAGAGTTCTATCTAAAGTTTTGGGATATGCTCGGCCGGTAGTTTTAGAGGTGTTGTCCGCTATACTCCTAACTGGTGCGTTGGGAGGATCTTTGGCCACTGGAGTTATTTCCTTCTTTTAAGAAGGGGATCACACTGATCTAGGAAACTGGCGGCCACTGACCATGTTGTGTGTTGATTATAAACTCCTAGCAAAGGTACTGGCGGATCGTCTGGGCAGAGCACTTTCTCACGTGGTCCATGTGGACCAGACATGTGGAGTGGTGGGGCGTTCAGTGAGGTGGAATCTTCAGCTCATTCGGGACACTATTGCTTGGGTGGAAGACCGGCACCTGCCACTTATGATGGTCGGTCTCGACCAGGCTAAGGCTTTGACAGGGTGAATTGGGGTTTTATGTTTAGGGTTTTAAGCCAGTTAGGTTTCGGTCAGGGTTTTGTAGGATGGCTACGTATTGTACACAGGTGTGAGGAGCATAGTTTCAGTCAACGGCCACCTAGGAGAGGTCTTCAGGTTGCACACAGGGTAAGACAGGGGTGTCCGCTCACCTCTGCTTTACATCCTTACATGGAGCCCCTGGCAGCTTATTCGTGCTGACCAAGGAATCAAAGGACTCCTGGTACCTGGTAGCGGGGCTACGCTGGCGTAAATTGTCGCAGTATGCAGATGACACCACACTGCTGCTAGACGACGATGCCGATCTCCTGATTCGATCCTTAGAGATTTTCCATAGATTCGGTCAGGTGGCGGGCTCTAGTTTAAATCGTGCAAAAGTCCTCGGTCAAGTTCTTTGGCCGGTGGAAGGACAGAACTGAGGTACCAGGAGGCCTGCCGCTTTAAAGGACCCCTGAGGGTACTGGGGATAAACTTTGGTACATCCAATAGTGCCTCGGAGAACTGGACCAGGCGCCTTTTGGCAGTTGAGAAGAGGTTTAATCTCTGGAAAGGCAGGTGCCTGTCTCTGATAGGGAAGGTACTTGTTCTGAAGGTAGACGTTTTGCCGTCTCTTCTTTATTTGGCATACATCTACCCGATGCCAGTCAGCATGAGAAGGCCTCTCATGCGTCTTGTGTTTGGCTTTTTATGGGGCGGAAGACACGAGTATGTGGCCAGGGCCCGCATGCTGGCTGGGATTGAAGCAGGGGGGAGAGACGTGCCACACCTCCCGCTTAAGCTGGACTGTATTTTTGTTTCCTTTCTGTGCACGGAGTTGTCGGCTCCAGTCGCTCATCCATCGGGATTTTTCCTGCGGCTATTTTTTTCGTACCAGGCCAGGCATATGCTGGACTGGAGCAATTTAGCACCCCGGGTCGAGCAGCAGCCATGGCACTTTCAACATGCGGCGAGATGGCTGCGGGCACATCCCGAGGCATCAGCAACGGAGACTAGATGCAACCACAGGTTGCTGTACAAAGTAGGCAGGCAAAAAACGGTGACACCGGTAGTCGTTGGGATCCCATCAAAGATTTGGAGGGGGATTCAGCCACGGGGCTTGGACAATGGGCTCAAAGACCTCAATTGGTTGTGCCTCCACAAGGGGCTGCCAGTGAAAGAGGTGATGTTCCGGCATGGGTTAGCAACATCCCCGGTGTGCCCTAGAGAGAGCTGTGCTGGGGAGGAAACCATCAGGCATGTTATGTGGGACTGCCCTTTGCTAGAGGGGTATGGGGCAGAGCAAAACCTGGATTGATCACATAGTCCCAGGGTTTAAACTGACGTGGATGAGGGTGGAGAGAGGGGTGGGTGTGGGAAGGACCTTTTTACTAACCTGGCTTGTAATGAGTCTGGTGAAAAGGGGTTTGTGGAGAGCAAGGCAGGAACTGGTGGTGAAAAACACAAAGACTAGCTTGCAGGGGGTGTTGAAGAGGATAGAAATGGAGATAAAGGGGAGGGTGGAAAGGGACATCAGGAAGTGGGGGAAGCATGCTGCCCTGGAAAGATGGAAAGGGGGGTTAGGGTGGAGATGGGGGACTCCTTGAGGTGCGAGACGATATGTTTGTTTCTGTCGCTTAGGCGTTAAGAACATAATTTGTACAGGTTTCCTGTGGGTCTTCAGAATCTTGTAATTGAAAGTATTTTTGAATGTTTCTTTTGGGTTATTTGTGAAAATGGAAAGTTGTAAATGTGTGTAAATTTGAGTTGTGTAAAGAATTTTCATAAAAAAAAAAAAAAAAAAAAATCTGTTCTTATCAGTTTAATATCTGATATATCCTCTATATGAGGATAACTTATTAAGCAGATTTTTAGCATTGGGAGATGAAAAAGGAGCTTGCTTCATTCACTCCACGCATTGACCCGGTATTGCAGTATTGCTGGGAACAGTGCACCTCCAAAAACATTGTTTAAAAGAAAAATCCCTGTATTCTTCTTCCTGATTCCTCCTCTAATGAAAGGAAATCAAGTCATCAAATTGGACCATATGGCCAAGTTGACAACAAAGAGGACCATGTTGGAATGTCCTTTTCATCATATGAAAATGGGTGTGGCTGTAGGCAAACCTTCTTTAAACATGTAAGTGGGTGTGGCTTGGGATCTGGAACACGTCACCCGAGGCTCACCATGAGATATCGGAGTGGAGGTCTAGGTTACTTTCTGATCTTGGGGCGAGGCCAACACTTTGGTTTCTCTTCAAAACGCAAAAGTCTTTCGCCTTTTACTAAAGACTACCGTGGAGAGGAACACCAATGAGTTGAACTTATTTTGTCAGGCTCTGCCATTAGGCCGAGCCTCGTGCGCTTGTAAAAAAAAAAAAGAAAACAGTGTTTGGGTTAGTGCACTCAGACACTGCTATGCCAGATTGAAAGAACTGCTAGTGAGATTAGTCCAAGTCCTCTGAAATCAAACTGTGTCACCATGTGGCCTTTGTTTTCTGGACTGTGATCTTTGGATGAGCCCAGCCTGATTCCCTCACTGAGATCTCTCCTTGTTTATGGAAGAAATGTGTCCTGAAGATTTCTCCATTATTTGCATCCTTGATTTCGTGCTTTCCAATGGTTGCAAGGCTTTGTCTGCTTTCAGAGCAGGAGAAACCTCTTGCAAGGGGAGGTTGAAGTCAAAGACACTGAACCATCTGTGTACCATGAACTGGAGTGCTTTGTCTAAGAATGGGCCTCCTGTCTCTGTCTGTTCCAACTCATACTTACCTGGCAGGGGAGACACCATGATCAAGAAGGTGGTTCACCCAGAGCGAGGCTCAGCCATTGCACTCGGTTGTGCTGACCACTGCGAATTCCCCAAATGTGGGAATCTCGACTGCATAATTTCTGGTAGTGGGGGACTGCGTTCGCCCCCTGATTGTCGTGTTGAATGAATACCAAGCGATTCCCATGTGGAGGTGGACACCGACACGCTGCCCATTTCTGGTTGATAACTGTGTCAGATTGTGGCCTCGGCTTTCTTATGCAGTTTGACCAGACAAGTGAAAGTGAGGCATCAGAGGGGTGTGGTCTTTTGGGTGGTCTGAATCTGATTCTCATCACTGTTATTTGCCCTTGGTTGTGGAGTTAATGTGTTCAGAAGATTCTTCCTTCGTCAACGTGCTCATATTTCAGGCTTTCGATTGTTCGCAGGGCTGTGTCTGGAGAGGAACACCAATGAGATGAAGATAGTTTAGGCCAGCTTTTCCATTTGGCTGAGCCTTGTGCAATTGTAAAAAGAAAGATAGATAATAATCTTCACTTAACTAGACTAATCTGCGAGAAATTGGAGGGCTTGAGGGTGTGCTAAGCGGCATCCAATGCTATGCCCAGTACAACTGCACCATGACAAGTGACAAAGGTCCCAGGAGGTTGTCTCTGGAAGCGAACCATTTGTGGTCATCGCTTCTCGCCTTTTGGCTAAGATCAAGTGTAGTATCTGTTCTTATCAGTTTAATATCTGATATATCCTCTATATGAGGATAACTTATTAAGCAGATTTTTAGCATTGGGAGATGAAAAAGGAGCTTGCTTCATTCACTCCACGCATTGACCCGGTATTGCAGTATTGCTGGGAACAGTGCACCCTCCAAAAACATTGTTTAAAAGAAAAGTCCCTGTATTCTTCTTCCTGATTCCTCCTCTAATGAAAGGAAATCAAGTCATCAAATTGGACCATATGGCCAAGTTGACAACAAAGAGGACCATGTTGGAATGTCCTTTTCATCATATGAAAATGGGTGTGGCTGTAGGCAAACCTTCTTTAAACATGTAAGTGGGTGTGGCTTGGGATCTGGAACACGTCACCCGAGGCTCACCATGAGATATCGGAGTGGGAGGTCTAGGTTACTTTCTGATCTTGGCGGAGGACAACACTTTGGTTTTCTTCAAAACGCAAAAGTCTTTCGCCTTTTACTAAAGACTTCCGTGGAGAGGAACACCAATGAGTTGAACTTATTTTGTCAGGCTCTGCCATTAGGCCGAGCCTCGTGCGTTGTAAAAAAAAAAAAAAACAGTGTTTGGGTTAGTGCACTCAGACACTGCTATGCCAGATTGAAAGAACTGCTAGTGAGATTAGTCCAAGTCCTCTGAAATCAAACTGTGTCACCATGTGGCCTTTGTTTTCTGGACTGCGATCTTTTGGATGAGCCCAGCCTGATTCCCCTCACTGAGATCTCTCCTTGTTTATGGAAGAAATGTGTCCTGAAGATTTCTCCATTATTTGCATCCTTGGATTTCGTGCTTTCCAATGGTTGCAAGGCTTTGTCTGCTTTCAGAGCAGGAGAAACCTCTTGCCAAGGGAGGTTGAAGTCAAAGACACTGAACCATCTGTGTACCATGAACTGGAGTGCTTTGTCTAAGAATGGGCCTCCTGTCTCTGTCTGTTCCAACTCATACTTACCTGGCAGGGGAGACACCATGATCAAGAAGGTGGTTCACCCAGAGCGAGGCTCAGCCATTGCACTCCGGTTGTGCTGACCACTGCGCATTCCCCACATCGGGGAATCTCGACTGCATAATTTCTGGTAGTGGGGATCATGTCAAGGCCTCCCCTGATTGTCGTGTTGAATGAATACCAAGCGATTCCCATGTGGAGGTGGACACCGACACGCTGCCCATTTCTGGTTGATAACTGTGTCAGATTGTGGCCTCGGCTTTCTTATGCAGTTTGACCAGACAAGTGAAAGTGAGGCATCAGAGGGGTGTGGTCTTTTGGGTGGTCTGAATCTGATTCTCATCACTGTTATTTGCCCTTGGTTGTGGAGTTAATGTGTTCAGAAGATTCTTCCTTCGTCAACGTGCTCATATTTCAGGCTTTCGATTGTTCGCAGGGCTGTGTCTGGAGAGGAACACCAATGAGATGAAGATAGTTTAGGCCAGCTTTTCCATTTGGCTGAGCCTTGTGCAATTGTAAAAAGAAAGATAGATAATAATCTTCACTTAACTAGACTAATCTGCGAGAAATTGGAGGGCTTGAGTGGGTGTGCTAAGCGGCATCCAATGCTATGCCCAGTACAACTGCACCATGACAAGTGACAAAGGTCCCAGGAGGTTGTCTCTGGAAGCGAACCATTTGTGGTCATCGCCGCCTTTTGGCTAAGATCAAGTGTAGTATCTGTTCTTATCAGTTTAATATCTGATATATCCTCTATATGAGGATAACTTATTAAGCAGATTTTTAGCATTGGGAGATGAAAAAGGAGCTTGCTTCATTCACTCCACGCATTGACCCGGTATTGCAGTATTGCTGGGAACAGTGCACCCTCCAAAAACATTGTTTAAAAGAAAAATCCCTGTATTCTTCTTCCTGATTCCTCCTCTAATGAAAGGAAATCAAGTCATCAAATTGGACCATATGGCCAAGTTGACAACAAAGAGGACCATGTTGGAATGTCCTTTTCATCATATGAAAATGGGTGTGGCTGTAGGCAAACCTTCTTTAAACATGTAAGTGGGTGTGGCTTGGGAACTGGAACACGTCACCCGAGGCTCACCATGAGATATCGGAGGGAGGTCTAGGTTACTTTCTGATCTTGGCGGGAGGACAACACTTTGGTTTTCTCTTCAAAACGCAAAAGTCTTTTCGCCTTTTACTAAAGACTTCCGTGGAGAGGAACACCAATGAGTTGAACTTATTTTGTCAGGCTCTGCCATTAGGCCGAGCCTCGTGCGTTGTAAAAAAAAAAAGAAAAACAGTGTTTGGGTTAGTGCACTCAGACACTGCTATGCCAGATTGAAAGAACTGCTAGTGAGATTAGTCCAAGTCCTCTGAAATCAAACTGTGTCACCATGTGGCCTTTGTTTTCTGGACTGCGATCTTTTGGATGAGCCCAGCCTGATTCCCCTCACTGAGATCTCTCCTTGTTTATGGAAGAAATGTGTCCTGAAGATTTCTCCATTATTTGCATCCTTGGATTTCGTGCTTTCCAATGGTTGCAAGGCTTTGTCTGCTTTCAGAGCAGGAGAAACCTCTTGCCAAGGGAGGTTGAAGTCAAAGACACTGAACCATCTGTGTACCATGAACTGGAGTGCTTTGTCTAAGAATGGGCCTCCTGTCTCTGTCTGTTCCAACTCATACTTACCTGGCAGGGGAGACACCATGATCAAGAAGGTGGTTCACCCAGAGCGAGGCTCAGCCATTGCACTCCGGTTGTGCTGACCACTGCGAATTCCCCAAATGTGGGAATCTCGACTGCATAATTTCTGGTAGTGGGGGACTGCGTTCGCGCTCTCCCCTGATTGTCGTGTTGAATGAATACCAAGCGATTCCCATGTGGAGGTGGACACCGACACGCTGCCCATTTCTGGTTGATAACTGTGTCAGATTGTGGCCTCGGCTTTCTTATGCAGTTTGACCAGACAAGGGAAAGTGAGGCATCAGAGGGGTGTGGTCTGTTTGGTGGTCTGGATCTGGTTGTCATGACTGTTATTTGGACTTGGTTGTGGAGTTAATGTGTTCAGAAGATTCTTCCTCCGCCAACGTGCTCATATTTCAGGCTTTCGATTGTTCGCAGGGCTGTGTCTGGAGAGGAACACCAATGAGATGAAGATAGTTTAGGCCAGCTTTTCCATTTGGCTGAGCCTTGTGCAATTGTAAAAAGAAAGATAGATAATAATCTTCACTTAACTAGACTAATCTGCGAGAAATTGGAGGGGGCTTGAGTGGGTGTGCTAAGCGGCATCCAATGCTATGCCCAGTACAACTGCACCATGACAAGTGACAAAGGTCCCAGGAGGTTGTCTCTGGAAGCGAACCATTTGTGGTCATCGCTTCTCGGCCTTTTGGCTAAGATCAAGTGTAGTATCTGTTCTTATCAGTTTAATATCTGATATATCCTCTATATGAGGATAACTTATTAAGCAGATTTTAGCAGCATTGGGAGATGAAAAAGGAGCTTGCTTCATTCACTCCACGCATTGACCCGGTATTGCAGTATTGCTGGGAACAGTGCACCCTCCAAAAACATTGTTTAAAAGAAAAATCCCTGTATTCTTCTTCCTGATTCCTCCTCTAATGAAAGGAAATCAAGTCATCAAATTGGACCATATGGCCAAGTTGACAACAAAGAGGACCATGTTGGAATGTCCTTTTCATCATATGAAAATGGGTGTGGCTGTAGGCAAACCTTCTTTAAACATGTAAGTGGGTGTGCCTTGGGAACTGGAACACGTCTCCCGAGGCCCACCATGAGATATCGGAGTGGGAGGTCTAGGTTACTTTCTGATCTTGGCGGAGGACAACACTTTGGTTTTTCTTCAAACGCAAAGTCTTTAGCCGCTTTTTACTAAAGACTTCCGTGGAGAGGAACACCAATGAGTTGAACTTATTTGTCAGGCTCTGCCATTAGGCCAAGCCTCGTGCGTTTGTAAAAAAAAAAAGAAAAACAGTGTTTGGGTTAGTGCACTCAGACACTGCTATGCCAGATTGAAAGAACTGCTAGTGAGATTAGTCCAAGTCCTCTGAAATCAAACTGTGTCACCATGTGGCCTTTGTTTTCTGGACTGCGATCTTTTGGATGAGCCCAGCCTGATTCCCCTCACTGAGATCTCTCCTTGTTTATGGAAGAAATGTGTCCTGAAGATTTCTCCATTATTTGCATCCTTGGATTTCGTGCTTTCCAATGGTTGCAAGGCTTTGTCTGCTTTCAGAGCAGGAGAAACCTCTTGCCAAGGGAGGTTGAAGTCAAAGACACTGAACCATCTGTGTACCATGAACTGGAGTGCTTTGTCTAAGAATGGGCCTCCTGTTCCAACTCATACTTACCTGGCAGGGGAGACACCATGAACTTATTTTTGTCAGGCTCTGCCATTAGGCCGAGCCTCGTGCATTTGTAAAAGAAAAACAATTATTGGTTAAGTGCACTATAACAGATTAAAAATAACTGCTAGTGAGATTAGTCCAAGGGTCGCCCTCTGAAATCAAACTGTGTCACCTTGTGGCCTATTTTTCTGGACTGTGATCTTTTGGATGAGCCAAACCTGATTCCCTTCACTGAGATCTCCCCTTGTATATGGAAGAAATGTGTTCTGAAGATTTCTCCATTATTAGCATCATTGAAATTTGTGCTTTCCAATGGTTGCAAGGCTGTGTTTGCTTTCACACCAGGAGAAACTTCTTGCCAAGGGAGGTTGACAAAGAAACTGAACCATCTGTCCTCTTGACGTCACAGGCATTCTGCTCTGCTCTAGTACCGTCTGTGACCACAACGGCCACGGTGGCACTGTTTCACCTCAAATATGAAGAAATCAAACCAAAAAATGTATGAAATCATGAATAAATTATAATTTAACAATAAATAAGGAACGCTTCACGAATTTGCGTGTCATCCTTGCGCCCTTACCGGTTCCATCTTCGAGGCGCTCTGGGTTCCACTCTGTTCCACCCTTGGAAGCCCGCCCTCGCCTCTGATTGGCTCGGTCCCCCCTGATTTCTGTTTTCAATCCATCATCATTGGACGTTCCACCCAACAGTGACATTAACGTACGCTTTTGATTGGCTGCCGGGTGGAACCCCGCGAAGGTGTGGCGCCTCCCTCATTCTCCAGGTGGACAGCGCTCAGCCCGACACTAGCGGGAAACAACAGCGGCACACACGCAGCAACATTTTTTTTCCCCAACAGCCTTCCTTCACCAGCTTTATAACGGTAAAGAAACACTCTGAAACTGTATGAACTCTTACCTGAGCAGGTAACTGAACTTTCCCGTCTACCGGAGGACAATATAATTACTGGTTTAAAATCTAAAGTTAACGCACTACAATGTGCGTCATTGACGTGTTGTACCGTATAATTACTGGCTTAATATCTAAAGTTGACGGACTACAATGTGCATTATTGCCGTGTTGTACTGTATAATTAATGCATTAATAATAAAGTTAACGGACTACAATGTGCATTAACGCCGTGTGGTACTGTATAATTACTGCATTAATAATAAAGTTAACGCACTACAATGTGCATTAACGCCGTGGTACTGTATAATTACTGCATTAATAATAAAGTTAACGCACTACAATGTGCATTAACGCCGTGTTGTACTGTATAATTACTGCCTTTAATAATACATTTAACGCACTACAATGTGCATTAACACCGTGTTGTACTGTATAATTACTGCCTTTAATAATACATTTAACGCACTACAATGTGCATTAACGCCGTGTTGTACTGTATAATTACTGCCTTTAATAATACATTTAACGCACTACAATGTGCATTAACGCCGTGTTGTACTGTATAATTACTGCCTTTAATAATACATTTAACGCACTACAATGTGCATTAACGCCGTGTTGTACTGTATAATTACTGCCTTTAATAATACATTTAACGCACTACAATGTGCATTAACGCCGTGTTGTACTGTATAATTACTGCATTAATGAGTGACAAATAAAATAAAAACAGTTATTTTACATGATGTGTTGTGATGATTATAGTTTTATTACTGCTGCGTAACCACTGTTCTCATTGGGTCTTCCTCCCGTCTCTCCATGAGCAGATGGATTATGCCCCAGCCTTCCGGTGGACGGACTCCAACCAGCTGATGCTGAGACCCTCTCCTGAGGCAGAGGCTTTCTGCCGTCAGCAGGAGGGAGTCCGTCCTCTTGGGAGGCCAAAAAATCTGCCTGCCGTCACGCAGGACGCCCGGGACCGGGTCGCCGCCGGTGGAGGGGACTGCACCGACAACAAGCTGCTTCTCAGCCGTTATGAGATGCAGCTTGGGAAGTACAGGGGGCAGACCTTCCACTGGCTGGCCAGCCACGACATCGGCTACCTGGTGATGATCGTGGCTGACCACGCGAAGGCGCGCAAGGCGGGGGACAGCAGCACCGGGGCCCTTATGTTAAATAAGGACGCTCTGTGGCGGTACGCCAGGCTGTTCCCCGAGGTGAACACGGCGGTCAGCCAGAGGAGGGCGGTGGAAGGCTCCACCGAGGGAGCTCTGGATGGCCGGTTGGTGGGATTCGGCGACCACGCCGGACTCACCTACCGGGCCTTCTATGAGTCCTCGGATGCTGAGGTGCAGAGGTGAGTCACCGAGCGAGTCGTGATCAACGTCACTGTGATGCGTTACCTGTGGTCGTGTAACGAGGCTTCCTCCCTCCAGCTACAGGATGTGGCTCAGGAAGGCCCACGTCAAGTCTGTGGGCTCCAGCATGGACTACCTGAAGAGGTATGTCCTGGAGTCGAACAGGAAGAAGATAGGCCCTTCACCTTCTGCTCCAGCACATACCTCCTCAGCACCCTCCTCAGCACCCTCCTCAGCACCCTCCTCAGCATCCTCCTCAGCACCCTCCTCAGCACCTCCTCAGCACCCTCCTCAGCACCCTCCACCTCCTCAGCTCCCATCCCCATGGCCTCCTCCTCTTCGTCTGGGCTGAGTAGCGTTCTCGAGGTAATGCGTACAGTGGACCAGCGCTGCTCTGTGGGTGTCGTGGTCCGATGAGTTCTGAGGATTCTCTGTTACTGATTCCTCCTCAGAGGATGACGCAGAGCTGATGGAGGCAGCTGCTCTCACGAGCTTTCAGCTGCTTCAGGTGAAGACCCCGCAATCCAGTTTACTGTCTTCGTTATTGCATTTAAAACAGACAAATCATTAAATTAGTTTTTCTTTTTATCATTATGACGTAGCTCCACCTGCTCCACCTGCTCCACCTGCTCCGCCCAGAGCAGTCTACCTGCTGCCTGTCTCCCAGCGGATGTCAGTCCTCTGATAGAATCCAAACGCATGTTGGAAGTTGTGATGCTGTTTGTTAACGTGGTTTCTACATGTGTGTGTGTGTGTGGTACAGGTTCTGCTCCCAGACACCTGGAAGAGGACTCTTCCCAGGGTGCAGCACAGCTGGGTCAGCCAGGCTCTGTTCACCAGGGACAGTGTTGGGAAGCCCGTGCTGAAGGCGGAGCTGCACACCTGGTACCACCCTCCAGGGCCTCGGCCGGATGTACCACCAGCCTCCGGCGCCGCCGACGCCTTCTTCCAGCGGCCAATCTTCCTCTGGTTCCCTACAGGATGTGGCAGTGCCCCATCAACTGCCCCATCTGCACCCATAGGATGACCGGCTGTGGTCTGTACAAGACCCCCCGCAAGGTCCTGCACAGAGCTGGCCGCCACTTCTTGCGTACAGAGCCGCTGCAGTGCCGCTGCTGTGGGAAGAAGTTGGCGTCCTGGTCCATGAGTATCATGGCCCAGCTGGACATGGGGTACAGGAGTCATTCCCAGCAGTGCTCAGATACAGGTACATCAAAGACTTCAATCTCTAGAAGGGACTTTGAACTCTGGGAGAGGGGAGGAGGGAGAGAGGGGAGGGGAAGTGAGATGGGGAAGTGAGGAGGGAGGAGGGGAAGTGAGGAGCCTGATAGCCCGATGGCCCCTTCACACCTCTCAAAGCTCAGAACAAAGGAACAAGGTTCACTCGGTGCTCCTTTGATCAAGGTCACATGGCATCTCCCCCAGCAGGAGCTGCTTAGATCTTCTCTCTGAGGAGCTGAGGCGGTTTACTTGTTATCTTCCATGATCAGTTCTGTGGTTTTCTAAACGTCTCGTTGTCTCTGCAGGCTGTCGTGTGACAAGCGGGTCGTCACGCAGATGAGCGGCCGGACGCTGGGCAACAGTGCCAGCAGTCTGCGCTCCTACCTGGTGGAGCAGCACACGGCCGCCTGGTGCAAACGGGTCATCGCCTACTTCTCCATTTATGGAACGTTTGCGATGCCGGGAGTGACCGTTCCGCCTCCTCTAGCCATCCCAGAGATGGAGCCGGTCCCCAGCAGCAGGTGGGTGCTCGGCCCACGCCGCCGACAGCTTCTCTCGTCTGGGGGAGATGAGGGCCAAGGTGACCTCCATCTTTGGCTCCATCATAAAGATGGACTCCACTAAGAAGGTAGAATTTTAACTCGAGTCATTCACAATGAGAGCATCTTGACCGGATTCTCACCCGAGTCCTTCTGCTTGTGTAGATCACCAGGAAGCTGTCGGGCCTCGCTGCAGGGATGGCGCAGTGGATGACCAACGTGGGCAACGAGCACGGCCAGGTGCTCATGTCGGTCCTCACTGCCGCCGAGGGCTACGGGCTGAAGGACATGACCGCTGGGCTGGTCAGGCGGTACCAGCAGGCCGGGGAGAAGCCTGTGGTCCTCTATGTGGACAGGGACTGCTGCGCCATCACCGGGGGGTCAGCAGCAGCCGCCCTGTTCCCAGAGTGGACCCAGCTCCTGGTCCGGCTGGACAGCTGGCACTTTGTCAGGAGGCTGGCAGCAATGGTCACCACTGAGAGCCACCCCCTCTACGCCCACTTCATGCGCCGCCTGTCCGTCTGTGTCTTCGTGTGGGACACGGAGGACGTGGCCCTGCTGAAGAGAGCCAAGGAGGCCGAGCGGGCCGGCAGCTGGAGGGCCGCCTCGCCCAAGGAGATGGCTCGGCACTGCCGCCGCACACGCGGGGCGCATGAGACCGGGCGTCTCATCGAGGAGGCCCTGGACCACTTCAAGGCGGCCAAGGACACCATGGGCATCCTGCTGCTGGACCCGGAGAGGGTGAAGGGCATCTGGAGCACCCAGCGCCGCCACTTGGCGTGCCTCCAGGGCCCCCCGGGCTGCAGCTGTATACCAGGACCGCTGGCTGACCCGGGGCGGAGTCAGGCTGCCGCTGTACCGCTGCGCCCGCGGCTCCACCTCCCTGGAGTCGTTCCACCTCCACCTCAACAGGTTCATCCCTGGTGAGTGTCTGCAGCCTCACACGTTACTGTTCTGAGAGTCTCTTCTCACCTCACTCTTCTGTCACGTTACAGGAACCAGTGCCAACGCCATGCACTTCCAGATTTACCTGCTGGAGGGCCTGACGCGGTGGAACGAGGACCGCATGCGGGCCGCGGTGGATCGGAGTGTCCAGCAGCAGCAGCAGCAGCAGCAGCAGCAGCCGCAGCCGCAGCAGCGCAGCTACAGCAGTGAGCTCAGAACCTGTGAACGAGCTGTCCCAACGCCTGGCCGGGATGAGGCTGCTCCACACCTACACCCGGACGATGGACTACACAGGTACCCTCTGAGGGAGGAGCTCGAGGAGGTGCTCGGGACATTGACTGTGTTCTTAATATTCTTTTCTGTCCTGCCACAGGAGAGTTGATCGGGGTCAAATACCTGTACTCCCAGACCAGCCGGGCGCTGCAGGAGATTCCGGAGGACCCCGACGTCCCAGATGAGGAGGAGGTGGAGGAGGAGGTGGAGGTGGAGGTGGAGGAGGAAGGGGTTGATGAGGGTTTCCAGGAATACACGTCTCCTGACGAGTATTCCCTGACAGCCGCCTCACAGCCCCGACCTCAAAGTCGACCTCCAAGTCGACCTCCAAGTCGACCTCCAAGTCGCCGCCGCGGAGCAGGTACGTGATCCTTTGACCGTTGTCCTTCCCCTCCGTTCTCAAAGCCTCACGATGAATGGTCTTCCTGCCCTCTGTAGGAGTGCGTTGGCCCAGCTGGCTTACCGGGGTACCAGCATGTGGTGGTACGGGAGGGGCAGCTCTTGGCCTTGTGGGAGCAACTCCCAGTGGGAGACAAGGCCCCGGTGAACTACCCCGGGCGTTTCAGGGCCACGCTCACAAAGGGCAGGTTCAAAAAGGCCAAGTCTGCCCACGCAGCCAACGACTCCACTCTGGGTGTGGAGAGCCTGAAAAGGTAAGCGATATTTGGGTCTGCTTGTAAAGTGAATCTGAGTTCAGGGTCTCCTCCTCTGACTTCCTGTTTCTCTGCAGGTGTTTCCACAGTGAGGGCAGCGGGCCCTCCACGAGGCCCGACGCCAGCAGGCTGGTGGAGGCCGTCTTCATCCAGCTGTGCCGGCTCCATCCGAAGAGCTGCTCTCTGGCGGGGGCTCGGATCAGCCGCTGGATACTCAGGAGTTACTCCGTCGTCAGAGACAGCGTGCTGGCCAGCCTGGCCCTGAAGGGGAAGTTCCAGCTATTCCAGGTCAACCAGAGCACGCTCACCCAGTGGTGAGTATCACACTCAACTAAGATGTCTACTGTAACACAGTTACGTCTTCAAGGTGTTAATCCTGAATCAACTCTAGGTACAACTGGAAGAATGGGGGCAATGAGCGTGAGGTCCTCCAGGGCGCGGTGGCATCCACCAGCGCTCCTCTGGCCCCTGCACTGCCACCCAGAGGTCCCCCACCAGGCCTCCCCCTCACCAGCCCGTAGCAGGCGGCTCCCAGAGCCTGGTCCCACCAGCAGCTGCTCCCCCCACCACTGAGGCTGCTGCTCCAGCTGCCGGTCCACATCTCCCCATGTGTGTGTGCGTGTTATTCGCGTAAGTAAAAAAGTATTAAACCAAATCGCATGAAATTTGGTGGGATGATTGGTTATTATCCGGGGACCATTTTATTAGATTTTGGGATCGATCGGGTCAAAAGTCAGGTTGTTTGCCCTTGATCTTGTCGTAAATGCTAGCTAAGCAGCTTGCTGTGAAAACACCACAATATCACTCATGATTATTTCTCCCCTTATTCAGGGGCGTAACATGTGTTTGTGCGTGTATTCGCGTAAGTAAAAAAGTATTAAACCAAATCGCATGAAATTTGGTTAGATGATTGGTTATTATCCGGGGACCATTTGATTAGATTTTGGGATCGATCAGGTCAAAAGTCAGGTTGTTTTCCCATTGATCTTGTCGTAAACGCTAAATAAGCAGCTTGCTGTGAAAACACCACAATATCACTCGCGATTATTTCTCCCCTTATTCAGGGTCGTAACATGTGTGTGTGCGTGTTATTCGCGTAAGTAAAAAAGTATTAAACCAAATCGCATGAAATTTGGTGGGATGATTGGTTATTATCCGGGGACCATTTGATTACATTTTGGGATCGATCGGGTCAAAAGTCAGGTTATTTGCCCTTGATCTTGTCGTGAATGCTAGATAAGCAGCTTGCTGTGAAAACACCACAATATCACTCGCAATTATTTCTCCCCTTATTCAGGGGCGTAACATGTGTGTGTGCGTGTTATTCGCGTAAGTAAAAAAGTATTAAACCAAATCGCATGAAATTTGGTTAGATGATTGGTTATTATACGGGGACCATTTGATTAGATGTTGGGATCGATCAGGTCAAAAGTCAGGTTGTTTTCCCATTGATCTTGTCGTAAACGCTAAATAAGCAGCTTGCTGTGAAAACACCACAATATCACTCGCGATTATTTCTCCCCTTATTCAGGGGCGTAACATGTGTTTGTGCGTGTTATTCGCGTAAGTAAAAAAGTATTAAACCAAATCGCATGAAATTTGGTGGGATGATTGGTTATTATCCGGGGACCATTTTATTAGATTTTGGGATCGATCGGGTCAAAAGTCAGGTTGTTTGCCCTTGATCTTGTCGTAAATGCTAGCTAAGCAGCTTGCTGTGAAAACACCACAATATCACTCGCGATTATTTCTCCCCTTATTCAGGGGCGTAACATGTGTTTGTGCGTGTTATTCGCGTAAGTAAAAAAGTATTAAACCAAATCGCATGAAATTTGGTGGGATGATTGGTTATTATCCGGGGACCATTTGATTAGATTTTGGGATTGATCGGGTCAAAAGTCAGGTTGTTTGCCCTTGATCTTGTCGTAAATGCTAGCTAAGCAGCTTGCTGTGAAAACACCACAATATCACTCGCGATTATTTCTCCCCTTATTCAGGGGCGTAACATGTGTGTGTGCGTATATTCGCGTAAGTAAAAGTATTAAACCAAATCGCATGAAATTTGGTTAGATGATTGGTTATTATACCGGGACCATTTGATTAGATGTTGGGATCGATCAGGTCAAAAGTCAGGTTGTTTGCCCTTGATCTTGTCGTAAATGCTAAATAAGCAGCTTGCTGTGAAAACACCACAATATCACTCGCGATTATTTCTCCCCTTATTCAGGGGCGTAACATGTGTTTGTGCGTGTTATTCGCGTAAGTAAAAAAGTATTAAACCAAATCGCATGAAATTTGGTTAGATGATTGGTTATTATACGGGGACCATTTGATTAGATTTTGGGATTGATCGGGTCAAAAGTCAGGTTGTTTTCCCATTGATCTTGTCGTAAATGCTAAATAAGCAGCTTGCTGTGAAAACACCACAATATCACTCGCGATTATTTCTCCCTTATTCAGGGGCGTAACATGTGTGTGTTATTCGCGTAAGTAAAAAAGTATTAAACCAAATCGCATGAAATTTGGTGGGATGATTGGTTATTATCCGGGGACCATTTGATTAGATTTTGGGATCGATCAGGTCAAAAGTCAAGTTGTTTGCCCTTGATCTTGTCGTAAATGCTAGCTAAGCAGCTTGCTGTGATAACACCACAATATCACTCCTGATTATTTCTCCCCTTATTCAGTGGCGTTAGATGTGTGTCTGCATGTTATTCGCGTAAATAAAAAAGTATTAAACCAAATCGCATGAAATTTGGTTAGATGATTGGTTATTATCCGGGACCATTTGATTAGATTTTGGGATCGATCAGGTCAAAAGTCAGGTTGTTTTCCCATTGATCTTGTCGTAAACGCTAAATAAGCAGCTTGCTGTGAAAACACCACAATATCACTCGATTATTTCTCCCTTATTCAGGGGCGTAACATGTGTGTGTGCGTGTTATTCGTAAGTAAAAGTATTAAACCAAATCGCATGAAATTTGGTGGGATGATTGGTTATTATCCGGGGACCATTTGATTAGATTTTGGGATCGATCGGGTCAAAAGTCAGGTTATTTGCCCTTGATCTTGTCGTGAATGCTAGATAAGCAGCTTGCTGTGAAAACACCACAATATCACTCGCAATTATTTCTCCCCTTATTCAGGGCGTAACATGTGTGTGTGCGTTATTCGCGTAAGTAAAAAAGTATTAAACCAAATCGCATGAAATTTGGTTAGATGATTGGTTATTATCCGGGGACCATTTGATTAGATTTTGGGATCGATCGGGTCAAAAGTCAGGTTGTTTTCCCATTGATCTTGTCGTAAATGCTAAATAAGCAGCTTGCTGTGAAAACACCACAATATCACTCGCGATTATTTCTCCCTTATTCAGGGCGTAACGTGTGTGTGCGTGTTATTCGCGTAAGTAAAAAAGTATTAAACCAAATCGCATGAAATTTGGTGGGATGATTGGTTATTATCCGGGGACCATTTGATTAGATTTTGGGATTGATCGGGTCAAAAGTCAGGTTGTTTGCCCTTGATCTTGTCGTAAATGCTAGCTAAGCAGCTTGCTGTGAAAACACCACAATATCACTCGCGATTATTTCTCCCCTTATTCAGGGGCGTAACATGTGTGTGTGTGTTATTCGCGTAAGTAAAAAAGTATTAAACCAAATCGCATGAAATTTGGTGGATGATTGGTTATTATCCGGGGACCATTTGATTAGATTTTGGGATCGATCGGGTCAAAAGTCAGGTTGTTTGCCCTTGATCTTGTCGTAAATGCTAGCTAAGCAGCTTGCTGTGAAAACACCACAATATCACTCGCGATTATTTCTCCCTTATTCAGGGGCGTAATATGTGTGTGCGTGTATCCGCGTAAGTAAAAGTATTAAACCAAATCGCATGAAATTTGGTTAGATGATTGGTTATTATCCGGGGACCATTTGATTAGATTTTGGGATCGATCGGGTCAAAAGTCAGGTTGTTTGCCCTTGATCTTGTCGTAAATGCTAAATAAGCAGCTTGCTGTGAAAACACCACAATATCACTGCGATTATTTCTCCCTTATTCAGGGCGTAACATGTGTGTGTGCGTGTTATTCGCGTAAGTAAAAGTATTAAACCAAATCGCATGAAATTTGGTGGATGATTGGTTATTATCCGGGACCATTTGATTAGATTTTGGGATCGATCGGGTCAAAAGTCAGGTTGTTTGCCCTTGATCTTGTCGTAATGCTAGATAAGCAGCTTGCTGTGAAAACACCACAATATCACTCGCATTATTTCTCCCCTTATTCAGGGCGTAATATGTGTGTGCGTGTTATTCGCAAGTAATAAAGTATTAAACCAAATCGCATGAAATTTGGTTAGATGATTGGTTATTATACGGGGACCATTTGATTAGATTTTGGGATCGATCAGGTCAAAAGTCAGGTTGTTTTCCCATTGATCTTGTCGTAAATGCTAAATAAGCAGCTTGCTGTGAAAACACCACAATATCACTATGATTATTTCTCCCTTATTCAGGGGCGTAACATGTGTTTGTGCGTTATTCGCGTAAGTAAAAGTATTAAACCAAATCGCATGAAATTTGGTGATGATTGGTTATTATCCGGGACCATTTGATTAGATTTTGGGATTGATCGGGTCAAAAGTCAGGTTGTTTGCCCTTGATCTTGTCGTAAATGCTAGCTAAGCAGCTTGCTGTGAAAACACCACAATATCACTTCATGATTATTTCTCCCCTTATTCAGGGGCGTAACATGTGTGTGTGCGTATTATTCGCGTAAGTAAAAAAGTATTAAACCAAATCGCATGAAATTTGGTGGGATGATTGGTTATTATCCGGGGACCATTTGATTAGATTTTGGGATCGATCGGGTCAAAAGTCAGGTTGTTTGCCCCTGATCTTGTCGTAAATGCTAGCTAAGCAGCTTGCTGTGAAAACACCACAATATCACTCGCGATTATTTCTCCCCTTATTCAGGGGCGTAATATGTGTGTGTGCGTGTTATTCGCGTAAGTAAAAAAGTATTAAACCAAATCGCATGAAATTTGGTTAGATGATTGGTTATTATCCGGGGACCATTTGATTAGATTTTGGATTGATCGGGTCAAAAGTTGGTTGTTTGCCCTTGATCTTGTCGTAAATGCTAAATAAGCAGCTTGCTGTGAAAACACCACAATATCACTCGCGATTATTTCTCCCCTTATTCAGGGGCGTAACATGTGTTTGTGCGTGTATTCGCGTAAGTAAAAGTATTAAACCAAATCGCATGAAATTTGGTTAGATGATTGGTTATTATCCGGNGACCATTTGATTAGATTTTGGGATTGATCGGGTCAAAAGTCAGGTTGTTTTCCCATTGATCTTGTCGTAAATGCTAAATAAGCAGCTTGCTGTGAAAACACCACACAATATCACTCATGATTATTTCTCCCCTTATTCAGGGCGAATATGTGTGTGTGTGTGTTATTCGCGTAAGTAAAAGTATTAAACCAAATCGCATGAAATTTGGTGATGATTGGTTATTATCCGGGACCATTTGATTACATTTTAGGATCGATCGGGTCAAAAGTCAGGTTGTTTGCCCTTGATCTTGTCGTAAATGCTAGATAAGCAGCTTGCTGTGAAAACACCACAATATCACTCGCAATTATTTCTCCCCTTATTCAGGGGCGTAACATGTGTGTGTGCGTGTTATTCGCGTAAGTAAAAAAGTATTAAACCAAATCGCATGAAATTTGGTTAGATGATTGGTTATTATCCGGATACCATTTGATTAGATTTTGGGATCGATCGGGTCAAAAGTCAGGTTGTTTTCCCATTGATCTTGTCGTAAATGCTAAATAAGCAGCTTGCTGTGAAAACACCACAATATCACTCGCGATTATTTCTACCCTTATTCAGGGCGTAACATGTGTGTGTGTGTTATTCGCGTAAGTAAAAGTATTAAACCAAATCGCATGAAATTTGGTGGGATGATTGGTTATTATCCGGGGACCATTTGATTAGATTTTGTGATTGATCGGGTCAAAAGTCAGGTTATTTGCCCTTGATCTTGTCGTAAATGCTAGATAAGCAGCTTGCTGTGAAAACACCACAATATCACTCGCAATTATTTCTCCCCTTATTCAGGGGCGTAACATGTGTGTGTGCGTTTTATTCGCGTAAGTAAAAAAGTATTAAACCAAATCGCATGAAATTTGGTTAGATGATTAGATGATTGGTTATTATACGGGGACCATTTGATTAGATTTTGGGATCGATCGGGTCAAAAGTCAGGTTGTTTTCCCATTGATCTTGTCGTAAGTGCTAAATAAGCAGCTTGCTGTGAAAACACCACAATATCACTCGCGATTATTTCTCCCCTTATTCAGGGGCGTAACATGTGTTTGTGCGTGTTATTCGCGTAAGTAAAAAAGTATTAAACCAAATCGCATGAAATTTGGTGGGATGATTGGTTATTATCCGGGGACAATTTGATTAGATTTTGGGATTGATCGGGTCAAAAGTCAGGTTGTTTGCCCTTGATCTTGTCGTAAATGCTAGCTAAGCAGCTTGCTGTGAAAACACCACAATATCACTCGCGATTATTTCTCCCTTATTCTCAGGGGCGTAACATGTGTGTGTGCGTGTTATTCGCGTAAGTAAAAAAGTATTAAACCAAATCGCATGAAATTTGGTGGGATGATTGGTTATTATCCGGGGACCATTTGATTAGATTTTGGGATTGATCGGTTCAAAAGTCAGGTTGTTTGCCCTTGATCTTGTCGTAAATGCTAGCTAAGCAGCTTGCTGTGAAAACACCACAATATCACTCGCGATTATTTCTCCTTTATTCAGGGGCGAACATGTGTGTGTGCGTGTAATTCGCGTAAGTACAAAAGTATTAAACCAAATCGCATGAAATTTGGTGGGATGATTGGTTATCCGGGGACCATTTGATTAGATTTTGGGATTGATCGGTTTAAAAGTCAGGTTGTTTGCCCTTGATCTTGTCGTAAATGCTAGCTAAGCAGCTTGCTGTGAAAACACCACAATATCACTCGCGATTATTTCTCGCCTTATGCAGGGGCGTAACATGTGTGTGCGTGTTATTCGTAGAAGTAAAAGTATTAAACCAAATCGCATGAAATTTGTGGATGATTGGTTATTATCCGGGACCATTTGATTACATTTTAGGATCGATCGGGTCAAAAGTCAGGTTGTTTGCCCTTGATCTTGTCGTAAATGCTAGATAAGCAGCTTGCTGTGAAAACACCACAATATCACTCGCATTATTTCTCCCTTATTCAGGGGCGAATATGTGTGTGTGCGTGTTATTCGCGTAAGTAAAAAAGTATTAAACCAAATCGCATGAAATTTGGTGGGATGATTGGTTATTATCCGGGGACCATTTGATTAGATTTTGGGATTGATCGGGTCAAAAGTCAGGTTGTTTGCCCTTGATCTTGTCGTAAATGCTAGCTAAGCAGCTTGCTGTGAAAACACCACAATATTATTCGCGATTATTTCTCCCCTTATTCAGGGCGAACATGTGTGTTTGGGTGTATTCGCGTAAGTAAAAAAGTATTAAACCAAATCGCATGAAATTTGGTGGGATGATTGGTTATTATCCGGGGACCATTTGATTACATTTTAGGATCGATCGGGTCAAAAGTCAGGTTGTTTGCCCTTGATCTTGTCGTAAATGCTAGATAAGCAGCTTGCTGTGAAAACACCACAATATCACTCGCAATTATTTCTCCCTTATTCAGGGCGTAATATGTGTGTGTGCGTGTTATTCGTAAGCGTAAAAGTATTAAACCAAATCGCATGAAATTTGGTTAGATGATTGGTTATTATCCGGGGACCATTTGATTAGATTTTGGGATCGATCGGGTCAAAAGTCAGGTTGTTTTCCCATTGATCTTGTCGTAAATGTTAAATAAGCAGCTTGCTGTGAAAACACCACAATATCACTCGCGATTATTTCTCCCCTTATTCAGGGGCGTAACATGTGTGTGCGTGTTATTCGCGTAAGTAAAAAAGTATTAAACCAAATCGCATGAAATTTGGTTAGATGATTGGTTATTATACGGGGACCATTTGATTAGATGTTGGGATCGATCAGGTCAAAAGTCAGGTTGTTTGCCCTTGATCTTGTCGTAAATGCTAAATAAGCAGCTTGCTGTGAAAACACCACAATATCACTCGCGATTATTTCTCCCTTATTCAGGGGCGTAATATGTGTTGTGCGTGTATTCGCGTAAGTAAAATAGTATTAAACCAAATCGCATGAAATTTGGTTAGATGATTGGTTATTATACGGGGACCATTTGATTAGATTTTGGGATTGATCGGGTCAAAAGTCAGGTTGTTTTCCCATTGATCTTGTCGTAAATGCTAAATAAGCAGCTTGCTGTGAAAACACCACAATATCACTCGCGTTTATTTTCCCCTCCCTTATTCAGGGGCGTAACATGTGTTTGTGCGTGTTATTCGCGTAAGTAAAAAAGTATTAAACCAAATCGCATGAAATTTGGTGGGATAATTGGTTATTATCCGGGGACCATTTGATTACATTTTAGGATCGATCGGGTCAAAAGTCAGGTTGTTTGCCCTTGATCTTGTCGTAAATGCTAGATAATCAGCTTGCTGTGAAAACACCACAATATCACTCGCAATTATTTCTCCCTTATTCAGGGGCGTAACATGTGTGTGTGCGTGTTATTCGTAGAAGTAAAAAAGTATTAAACCAAATCGCATGAAATTTGGTTAGATGATTGGTTATTATCCGGGGACCATTTGATTAGATTTTGGGATCGATCGGGTCAAAAGTCAGGTTATTTTCCCATTGATCTTGTCGTCAATGCTAAATAAGCAGCTTGCTGTGAAAACACCACAATATCACTCGCGATTATTTCTCCCCTTATTCAGGGGCGTAACATGTGTGTGTGCGTGTTATTCGCGTAAGTAAAAAAGTATTAAACCAAATCGCATGAAATTTGGTGGGATGATTGGTTATTATCCGGGGACCATTTGATTAGATTTTGAGATTGATCGGGTCAAAAGTCAGGTTATTTGCCCTTGATCTTGTCGTAAATGCTAGATAAGCAGCTTGCTGTGAAAACACCACAATATCACTCGCGATTATTTCTCCCCTTATTCAGGGGCGTAACATGTGTTTGCGTGTTATTCGGGTAAGGAAAAAAGTATTAAACCAAATCGCGTGAAATTAGGTCGGATGATTGGTTATTATCCGGGGACCATTTGATTAGATTTTGGGATCGATCGGGTCAAAAGTCAGGTTGTTTGACCTTGATCTGTAAATGCTAGATAAGCAGCTTGCTGTGAAAACACCACAATATCACTATGATTATTTCTCCCCTTATTCAGGGGCGTAACATGTGTTTGTGCGTTATTCGCGTAAGTAAAAAAGTATTAAACCAAATCGCATGAAATTTGGTGGGATGATTGGTTATTATCCGGGGACCATTTGATTAGATTTTGGGATCGATCGGGTCAAAAGTCAGGTTGTTTGCCCTTGATCTTGTCGTAAATGCTAGCTAAGCATTTTGGAAACACCACAATATCACTCGATTATTTCTCCCTTATTCAGGGCGTAACATGTGTGTGTGTTATTCGCGTAAGTAAAAAAGTATTAAACCAAATCGCATTAAATTTGGATTGATGATTGGGTATTATCCGGGGACCATTTGATTAGATTTTGGGATCGATCGGGTCAAAAGTCAGGTTGTTTGCCCTTGATCTTGTCGTAAATGCTAGCTAAGCATTTTGCTGTGAAAACACCACAATATCACTCGCGATTATTTCTCCCTTTATTCAGGGCGTAACATGTGTGTGTGCGTATTATTCGTAAGTAAAAAAGTATTAAACCAAATCGCATTAAATTTGGATTGATGATTGGTTATTATCCGGGGACCATTTGATTAGATTTTGGGATTGATCGGCTCAAAGGTCAGGTTGTTTGCCCTTGATCTTGTCATCACTGAATAGAAACAGGTTTTCTGGTGTAAATTCCCTCTTGTCACTGCCTTTGATCTCGCGCCGAACCAGAGTCTATAAGTAGAGGTGATTTCCAGCAAAGCGGCAGGGATTTTTGATTGCTTTTGTTAGCGCCTGGATAGTCAGGGGTGATTTTGCCGTGTTTTCCTCATTCTAGTTAAGCAGCTTGCCGTGAAAACACCACAATAATGGCAGAGCCTGACAAAAATAAGTTATTCCATAAACAAGGAGAATTCTCAGTGAGGGGAATCAGGCTGGGCTCATCCAAAAGATCACAGTCCAGAAAACAAAGGTCACATGGTGACACAGTTTGATTTCGGAGGACTTGGACTAATCTCACTAGAAGTTCTTTCAATCTGTTATAGTGCACTTACCCAATATTTTTTTTTCTTTTTTTTTACTAATGCACGAGGCTCAGCCTATAGGCAGAGCCTGACAAAAATAAGTTCAACTCATTGGTGTTCCTCTCCATGGAAGTCTTTAGTAAAAGGCAAAAGACTTTTTCGTTTTGAAGAGAAACCAAAGTGTTGACCTGCCAAGATCAGAAAGTAACCTAGACCTCCCACTCCGATATCTCATGGTGA